>CM034354.1:91498687-91898917 GCA_019925275.1 Mytilus edulis
AGCAACACGACGGGAGCCACATGTAGAGCAGAGTATGCTTATCCTTCCAGAGCACCTAAGATCATCCCCAGATTTTTTTGGTGGGGTTCGTGTTTCTTAGTCTTTAGCTAAAATGTTTTTTATGTACTATTATTTTTATGTTTGTCTTTATTCATTTTTAGCCATGGGGTTGTCATTTTATTTTCGATTTAGGAGTTTGACTGTCCTTCTGTTATCTTTCACCTCTCTTTTATGAACAATTCCCAAAAGTCAGATTTCTCACATACGACTTTCACCTAATTCAATTCTATTAACGCACAGCATATTCATAATATAATAAAAACATCATGCAAACAACAATATTTCATAAAACATAATAGGAAAATATAAAAATAGCAGTCATTCTAACATTATGTACATTATGTGAACATGTAGTCAGCAAATTTAGCAAAAAAGGCGACACGCCATTAAAAATAAGTATATATCTTGATGTAAGCTAAACAGAGCATATACCGATTTAAACTAGCCGCCATATATGGAGAACAAATGTACTACACAGTGACTAAACTATACAGATGGAAAGTCTTTAGCAATATAACTTCAAATGAACATTCAAGATGTAGTACAAAGCAAACACGAAATAATCATTGCAAGCAAGGAAAAACAAACACCAATTTTGAACTCAAACAGACTACCTCTTTAACCTGCAAAATAAAATCAAAATTATTAGGACAAGCCATAAATATGTTATCAAGAAAATAATTATAAAACTTATACTTGAATTTCTACATTTGATAAAAATTCAGTAAAACTCAAAGATATACTATAGACAAATATATCAGATATATTTCTCTAATTAATTACCAATAGATTGAATAAAATTTTCATAGGCATATTATTTTCAATTGCTGCAATTCAAGTGTCGGAAAATAACGTATGAAATGATCCGATGCAATTATACTCGATTTAAATTAAATAAACCTTTCAAAAGATGATAAATGTGTTTCAACATGGAGAGTGTCGTCTCTTATACTCTATAAGCCAATACGGAAGTGATGAATACATATTACAGATTTGTACAAAACAAACGAATAATATCATTAATAATAATCTGTACACCTACCAACTGATACCATTGTTTTCTTCCTAATCATCATTTTCGCCGATTTTAATGAATATATTGGACCTGTAAATGTAAACCATTCAATTCCATTATCCGAGGAGGTATGAGATCCAAATGATAAATATTCGCCATTTAAATTAGAACGTTGACAGTCGTTATACCACCAGGCGCCAAGGAAATCACGTGCACACCTATCGGAAGAAGGGTCGTTGTCCCGGTCTTTGGTACTGAAATTCATGCCGTTGTGGTAGTCTAAACTATCACCTAAAAATAGATGCACAATTTGTGCTGTTATAATAGGTTGTTCAACAATGAATATTTAACTCGTGGTTCCAATCTGATTTTATTGTGAAAGGAATTTAAATATTGTGAGATTTTATTGATAGAGAGTACAACCTCCAAAATAAAATTGGTCACATGTTACTAGCTACATCTAATCAGATGTTAGTTATACCATCATGCGCCATGGAATGTATGAAAAAGATCATGTCTCAATAACATGCAATCAACTAAATATGTGTTAGTCAATTAAGAATATGTGTAGTATGGTTCAAATCAAGTTTATAGGAAGTTTGCTGCTTAATTTCAAAATAAATAACTTTTCATAAAACTAGTATTTACCGATATGGTTCTCAAATACTATTAAAAAATAAATAAAATTTTATAAGACTTTTACAAATGACTTATTATTACACATGTAAAAGATTTATAAAAAGAAAAATGGGGGATCATGGGGAATTTTTTTTAAGGCATTCAAATGGATAAAACCAGAGGATTCCGAAAATCTGACAAAAAATCCAAAACATGACAAGCAGACATCCTTAATTGTTCAATCAGCAGACTATACTTTGTTGAAGAAACTTTCCAAATTACAGTTGTGTTCAGATACATTTTATTCATTTTCATAGTACACGACTGTGCGAGCCGACGCTTATCATTTTGTTTACGAATTTCAAGAATCAACTGATTTATATAACACTGCTACTTTTAAATAGGCACTATTTCTGTACCAAAAATCTGTAGTACTGGAAATCTACTTTTAATATTCAGTACTATGTTATTAAATGATTGTCATGTTTGGGTACCTGTATTTTTACTACAGATTTTTGTTACATTTTAAGCATTTAAAAGTTTCTCTATTTCAAATCTCAAACATTTTTCAAACATGTAATAATGTGATCACTGTTGGTATTATTTCTGTACAAATTAGGTACTATAAGATGTACACGTACGAAAATACTACAATTATTTTAATTAAAGAAATAGTATTAAATATTTAAAGTTATGTCCAGGACATCTGCTTTTAAGTACAGAAATAGTACCTATGCAAAAGTAGTAGTGCACACGGTAAAGATTGTCCCGGATGATGGTCGAAAGAATTGGATAGCCACAGAAGGAAAGGATTATTTTGGACAGAAATGTAATCTTGCAACAGGACACCTAAGAATTCTTAAATCATAAACTCTTTATTTGAGGCATTGGATTGATGGTCTTAATTTTAATCGGAGATGGCTGTGGACATATTTATCTCGCACAGTCAAATAGACGTCAAACTCAAGCACGGATATTACTGATGATAGGAGGGACACTAATGGTTTACATATATCTACTAAATAGTCACCTTTAGGCGTTTAGGTAAAATGTGGTATGAGTGCCAATGAAACAACTCTACATCCAAATAACAATTTATAAAAGTAAACCATTATAGGTCAATGTACGGCCTACAACACGGACCCTTGGCTCACACCGAACAACAAGCTATAAAGGGCTCCAAAATTACTAGTGTAAAATCATTCAAACGGGAAAACCAACGCTGCATGACTTATCTACATGCGTATCATTAGCTTTTGTACTGACAAACTTAAAGTATGATATAGCTTTACTCAATTATCAGATCTGAAAATAAACCTGATTTGAACCTTGAAGTAAGACATTCGCTTAATTCCATTATACAATACAAACAGTCATACTAGTTTAAAATGTCAAACATTTGAGTACAGCAGTCAAAATTTTGTTATTATCCTAATCATTCATCACAAAGACAATCAAAATAAACTATACACACTATATGGACAAAGCTCATAAGTATAATATTACCCAAAAAAAACATAGCATAACAATATTTTAATACACTGGCGGGATGTAAAAATATCGAGCCACGACATTAGGGTATTACCAAAACGGTCGAAACGAAATGTTTATAATAGTAATATTGATATTTTCATAGATAGATATTTATCACGTAAATATTTCTGTTATAAGAGTGTTTTACCTACACATTTAATTAATCGTTTATCTAAATTCATTACTTTTAATCAAACAAAATGTATTTGTATAAGTTACATGTTTCTTGTGAGATATTGAAATACGGTCATCTTTTGTAAATATAATTAAAACATTAAATCAAATCATAAAATTGAGTATTTCATAAAAATCGTATCATCTTGTTTATAAGGTACCAAAAGAGCGATAAAAATTTAAAGGTCCGGATGTTCGTTTTCTAGATCATTGACAAATTAAAGTCGCTAAAATCTATCAGAAATGTCAAAGAAATCATAAGACTTAATTAGATATTTTAAAAGATTTTTAAAAAGAAAAATGGGGGTTAATTAGCAAAATATTTTAAGGCATTCGCATGGAAAGACCAATAGGATTCCAAAAATCTTGACTAAAATCTTTAAAAAAAGTATGAAAAGCGAACATCCTTGAATAGCAATCCTAATAAAAACTTTAAATACGAACCTGCATTGCCGCTGTAGCCTTCGATTGATAATCGAAAATAAGACAGTTCATCCGATATCTTGAACGAATCGTATTCTGCGTATCTCGTTTCATTCGCAAAGTTTTCCAATTCGATTCGCAAGCCATAATCATTATTTGTAGTCAGCATGTGAACGTACTTATTTCCTATAACAAATAGTATATAACATTACACGCGGTTATGGAGAGACTACAAGAAGTTCATTTACTGTACAGGTGGTCTGTTGTCAGGTTTGTAAATAACACCAGTGTAGATAACACCAATAATACACGGCATCTAGCAGAAAAGAAACCTGTTATTCATCAAAGTGAAATTGCATAATTGCGTTTCATATTCATAGCTAATATACGACTGTGTCGGGTTATTGTAAGTGAGTATAGGAAGATGTGGTATGAGTGGCAATGAGACAACTCTCTATCAAAGTCACAATTTATAAAAGTAAACCATTATAGGTCAAGGTACGGCCTTCAACATGAAGCCTTTGCCTACACCAAACAGCAAGCTATAAAGGGCCCAAAATGATTACGAGGTGTAAAACCATTCAAACGGGAATAACTACGGTCTAATCTATCTAAAATAAATTGTTTCGCGGAGAACAGCTGAAAACGACCGCATGGGTTCAACCCAACCAAAAGTTGGGGCAATAATGGACACTTTATTCGCGCAACCATTATACACAAATCATAAAATAAAAAACTACAAACTAACAACACGAACCCCACCAAGAACTGTGTCTCTGAGTTACCTATGGCAAGCCGAAATGTTTTTTTTTATCTTTGTGTCTAATATGATAACCATTTTCGTGAGCAGCTCAATTTCCCTCTATAAAAGGACTTACCTAACTTGGTTATTGTTAATTAGTGCTCGTCCTCAACTTGTTGATCTCTTCAACACTAGAGGTTAAACAATTAACAATCGATCAATCACCCTTCAAACGGCATTTTATTAAAATATATATATATATATATATAACTCGTCTAAACATCACCCCAACAATGTTAGATCTGTAAATTTGCTTTGTCAAAATTTTTTGTTTTTCCCTCGCCGGTATTCGAACCCATGCTACCAAGATATCGTGACATCAAATCACCTGCACTGTAGCCGTCCCGCTAGACCACACGACCATTGGGCTTCACAAAAATAAAGCTTTCAGTGGCCGTATGTTACCTTGCCTCGTCAGTTTTAATCTAGTGTCGTACTACAGTACATGATATATAAGGCATGGAGATGTAATTGTTACATATATATACAAATGACGTTTGCATGTCTTAAGCAATCTTATGATATTATTCTTCGTGATGTAAATAATTAATGCAACAACCTCTTTTGCAACAAAGGCATTACTCTTTACTCATTTCTTTTTACTTTATTGTACAAAGTTTATATCATATATAATTGAAGAGCGGTATTTACATATAATTTGTTTAAAATTTGTTTGAACATTAATACAGATGGCTTAGTTTGCCTTTAAACAAGGTCACGTCTTTCCGTTATTTCTTTCTTTAAATTTTAATTTCCAGTCTTCTCACAAACGGATTAATAGTTACTCAATTTATTTGCTGCATTATATATTGTGACGGGACATACACATATACAGTGAAACCTGGGTAAACCGAACCCTGATAAAACCGAATTTCAGTTTAAACCGAACAATTTTCAAAGTCCCACAAAATTTCCCTATCAATTAACGTTAATCTAACCTGAAAAAACCGAACCCTGTCAACACCGAATTCCGAACGCTTTTTGAAGGCTTGTTAGTAAATTTGTATCTAAAAATTACCTGTCAAAATCGATCAATACCAATCAAAACAATAAAAATATAATTAATTATTTGCATGATTTAATTAAACAAACACAGGATGGCAGAGTATCCCCGAAGGTATTTGAGGTTTAATGAACTTGTGAGTTGTTATTACAAACTAATTAGCATGTCTGTGTCCATGTATAAAGTGATTTTTCTGTAAACAGGTCAGCTACCCCCATCGCTGATAATGACAAGAAAGGAACTTTCCCTCAGATCAATTAAATGCACCTTACTCAAATAATTACGGCCACAAAATCGAAACTGCCATTCTGTAGCTAAACTGTTTAATTAAATAATAGTTTTAAAGCCTTTCATCGTATTAAGAAGTCGTGCAACACAATAAGGTCAATGGATTTCGATTGCTGGATTCCCTTTAGAGGCCCTATATATTTCATTCGAATGCTCCCGAAGACTTCCGTTAGCTATTTAGCAACGATAAAGTCTGAGAAAAACTGGACCCCTGTTGTTGTTTCACTGTTATCGTGTGCCGAAGTATCAATCAGCGGGTGACCAGTTTAGTCCGAGAACTTGTGTGTACAATGACATTCCCGATTCAACTACGGAATCGTCATATGACAGTGACTGTGAATCTGAATTGGTCAGTGAATGAACGGATGAGAAAATAATTATAAAAAGCAAAATCGCTCCACGTCGGACATCTCCCAACGACGAGCGTGATTGACCGTGTGGCGTTTGATTTATAAACAAAAATGTAGCAAAACGTCTATCTTTTATCTTCTTTTATTTTTACATTAACATCTAAATCAACACAAAAATAAACTGTTGACTGTTGTGTCACCTATTATTCCTGCCAAAATCATTTTGGTGTCGACTTCCGTCTACCTCTACAATCCGAACACCTGTGGAAACCGAACAAAACGCAAAGTCCTGTGGGTGTTCGGTTTGGACAGGTTTCACTGTATTTCGCTAAACAATAAAACAATGTATACATCAGTCACGCCTTAATATGTTAATTATCAAAGAATGACAATCATTCAGAACTTAATATATAACTAAGCCAAACTGAACACACCAAGTACACACTCGAGCCTCACATAAGTAAGCACATATTTATTTATAAATAATTTATTTAGGTTGTTATATGCCGCGGTTTAGTGGGTATCGATATTTTTTTTCCATATTACCGATGACTTTGACTCCGGTTTATATTATTTTTAGACAGGTTACACTTACCTTCGACATCCTGGTACTCGGTTAATTAAAAACAGCCATAAAAAGTAAAATCAAACATTTAGGCCGTGTTCACACCAAACGCCGTGTAGAGTAAACATGTTTACAATTAGTTTAGTGTAGTGTACACTGGTTTCACATTACATTTGTTCACATCTATACACCGTGTTTAGCTATCTGTACATAAGATATGTTCCCACTTGTAAACTATATGTCATTTAAATGTTCATTACGTAGAACTAAATTCAAAATATTTGGACAATTTTTCTAGCGATAAGGGAACAACCATTTGACTTCAAAAATGGGAGTGGGGGAGGGGGGGGGGGGGGGGGGGGGGGGGGAATGGAAATATTCCCGTCCCCAATTTGATAAAATAGTCATACCGATGATAAAAAAAAAATTATGAATCAAGAGTTCCCCCATACATTATAGTGTTAAATATTGAGAAAAAAAAGAATTTGATCACCAGCATCGAAAAAAAGGAATAAAAACGTACGCGCGAAAAAAATCTGACTCAGATAAAAAAAAATAACCCTCCCCCTTTTTTAAGTTAAGTGGTTGCTACTTTATAAAAGCCTTTTTTATAATTTGTAGTAGTTTGAATATACTAGAGATGTCTCGATTACGCATTAGAAAACGGTAGCTGCAGCAGCGTGCTTACAGCCGAAAAAAAAGGATTGAGATATTAGGGATCACTACATTTTTATCTTTTCTGTTCGTTTCAAATGGTATTTCTTCTCCAAGGAGTATTTAGTAAAGGAATAGGGTAACGTTTTTTTTTAAATTTATTTTAAGTGTTATTTAACGGATCTGATATACTAGACAAACATATCATTTACCTCACACTTTTTTTAGTCATGCATTTATGCGTGAATCGTTGTTTGAGTAAAGACAAGTGGCGAATATTTCTGTGTACGTCAAGTTGATTCGGGAAGACCTTTTCAAATGAATTAGGCAGCAACTATTTACTTCATTTTTTGTGGAGGGGAGGGGGAGCGGAGGACGGGGGACGTGAGCTATTGATTTTTTTTCAGGACAAATTTTGGTGACAAGTCAAAATCAATTTTAGCATTATAAATAGTGGCAGCTGAGGGTGAAACAAACAATTTTTTTTTCAGGGCCAAAAACTGGAAACATTTTTTGTTTCCAAAACAAAATCCATAGCTCACCACCCCACCCCCTTGCCTTTATGTTTTATACTCAACAATAATAATAGCCTCCCCCCGAAAATCAATTGGTAGCTGCCTTATGGGTTCGGCAATGATGCTGCTTTGAGTCTTGATCAGGGGTTAATGAAGTACGTTATTTAAAAAAAAAAAAAAAAAATATATAAAATTTAGACAACAATTTCTGTAAAGAACTATACTAATAATTATCAAAAATATCAATTTTACTCAAAAATAGTTTCCTCCTTAAATATATACACGGTAAAACTAATGTCCTAAATGCCTAGTTTTGTGTACACTTAACCTACACAAGGCCTACATTGACTATCGACTGTGTGTAGATAAAACATCATTTAAACTACATGTAAACATTGAGTTTTATCAATGGGAACGCAATTGTGTTTAGTTTACGTGTGAGTTACACTAACACAACACCGATTTTAGGTCAATGTGAACACGGCCTTAATCGTTGATTTGAGGGGAACTTTTACTATTTTCCGATGAATGGGTTGTGTAAAAAAATATAAAGCAGTATATTTTCTCCAAGAATTGTACAGATTAAAAGCTTGATGTTACTTCTTTACGTTGCTCTTACTTGATTTGGTACCAGAATGTCCTAGGTAACATTTTAACCTGTCAAAAAATAGAAACTTCAGAGTCAATAGTCGGTAATATATAAATAGTCTGTCACATTTTATCTCAATGTAAACAGTGAGTCACGATTGTTAAAGTAATCAAAAATAAAACAGTATCAGGATTCTTACAACACGAATTAAAAGTTACTCAATTTTATTGCAACACAATATATAATGATATAATAGCAAAAAATACTCAAAAAATATATTCCACAGAACAGGATAACCAATTAAACAGTTGTTACGCAAACATATATACATTGTATGCAAGTAAGCAAATAAGCAGTAAGCAAAAACAAAATTTAAAAAAAAAAGGGCAAACAGTTTAAATTACACATTTGAGGTAGCCGCCAAGCCAAAGGCCACCAAATAATGAAAAGCTGTCCTGAACGATGACTTTTTTATATACCCAACAGTTAAAAATATAAAACAATATGACTTGTAAACGCAACAAGCAAGAAGTTATTTGAGGCGCAAAAAAACTGCTCAGGCAGCAGGGAGGCACGATTTCTACAATGAACTGCATTTACTCCATACGAGAAACATAATCTCTTGTACAGCAGCACAGATCGTCAACAATACTCACCGTAGATAACCTTACCTGCAAAATAAAATTAAATCGTAGTTACATAACATTTTGAAACAATATTTATCAATAAAATATAAAAATGATAATAAATACAACAGCATTATGACACTAAATAAAATACCAAACGGAAGAAGTAAACCAACATCCTCATATGCAAATTATCTGCCTTTTGACCTACCACATTCAAGAAAATTAAAAAAATTCTACTTTATCAATCGAACATACAGAACGTTTAACAACGTCTTGTTAGTTTCCATTATTGTATTTTAAATTTAAAGGTCGAGAAACAACATCAGGCATTGCACTGACTATAAAAGAAATAACAATTTACTAAAATCAAATTACTCACTATTTCATGTACTATCCGAGCTTAAAATACTAATTGTAGAAACATCAAAACTTATTAAATGTTCTTATAAATGATTAATATATCAAATAAAACTCCATTACCTCAGCTGTTTGTCATTGCATCTTTTATATTTGTAGTTCCCTGTACCTTTGCCTTTATCTGTAATTCTATCTTAATCCTTGCTCTCTACAATTATTTTCCCTCGTTTTTTGTTCTCTTTGATTTTTCTCTCTTTATTATTCGTTTTTTTCACATCAACTTAGTAGCATAATTCCGTTAATTGTTTAATTTTATTATTTTGTTCCTTACCGGAAGAGATTGTTTCTTCTCCTCGTCGTTTTATCTTGTCCGTCTTATATTCCTCAGTTTCACCAATACTAAGGATCTGTTTACCGTCCGGAGTCCTTTTCTTCTCGTAGAACTTTCGGGAAAATTTGACCAAAGTTCCCGTTTTGATCTGACTCGTGGAAAAAATTTAAAATGTGCAGCGAATCTCGAAACACGAAAATGATTTAGGGCGTCTAGTAACGTGGAAGCATATTATCCAATCAAAATTATAATAATGTAAATTATTTCCTCATAAATGTAAACAGTGATCCACGTGGTAACGATCAAGTCTTGTTTATATTGACAGTTTTTAATAATTACTTTCGTCGACTATACAAACGCGTGTTGTTCTGGAATGTTGCAATAAAACAGTTGTTAATAAGAAGTATATTCAAGATTCTACAGTGATACTTATAATGCGTTTACCATCTTGGCAATTGTTTATTTCTGGTAGATCTTATAGTTTGATTGATATTGCTGTCAATGAACAGATTCTTGCAAAATGTAGTTCATATTCCGTTTCACCTTATTTACATATACAGTTTTAAAAAAATCAAAGAAATGCGGATGTACATACCCACAATAGCCCATAATGGGATGTTCATGTGATATTCTTTAAATTTATTTTTACTTTTGGACCCATTTGTAATCTTAACTATCCTACATTTTATATTGCATATTCTGTCATGAACAGTCATTTCTATTTTACCCCACTTACCACACCAAGTTATTCATTCCTAAAATCCTCTTTTGCAACTCCATAAAACACCCTTTTTTCCGCACTAATGAATATATTTCTACATGACATAAAATATCAATCATTTACTATTACAGATTTTTTTTAAAGGTAGATATACAAGTTAATTGTAGCATTATAACTTCATTATACCTAACCAAAACTCAGTTTCCCTGTCGCCAAAACCCATTTTAAACGCTTGCCATGTCCGGTAAAAGGATGCTTGTCCATCAACACGCCTTTGGATAACCTATAAAATAGACAATTTTAAAATAAACATTATTTAAATATTGCATATCTTGACATTGAAAAAGTCCAATGAGTGATAAGTCTATGAATAATAAGAATGCAATTATTCCAAGAATCTGGTCCCTTTTTTTCGACTTTTTACCGAGCTCCAGATACTTTATCAAGATATCAGTTACTGTCTTTCATTTGCCAGAAATATTTGCAAACAGACGAAAATTGTGATAAAAAATAACTACAATTTCTTATTTTATTTTTGCCATAATAACATCGAAGAATTGAATGGGTATTCAGTTTTTGAGTTCATATTATTTGGCAATCAAATTTAATGCTTAAATTTAATATTGCCACAAAAAGATTAATTGTTATATTTAACAAAAAAATATGATTGGTTTATTTCATTTAATAGATATAGAAAATAACACCGCCACATTATTTATGTATGTGCCTGTCCAAAGTCAGGAGCCTGTAATTCAGTGGTTTTCGTTTGTTTATGTGTTACAAATTTGTATTTCATTCATTTTTTTATACAAATAAGGCCGTTAGTTTTTTCGTTTAAATTGTTTTACATTGTCATATCGGGGCCTTTTGTAGCTCACTATGCGGTATGGGCTTTGCTCGTTGTTGAAGACCGTACGAAGACCTTTAGTTGTTAATGTCTGAGTCATTTTGGTCTCTTGTGATAGTTGTCCCATTGTCATTTATACCACATCTTCTTTTTTATATATAGAATAAAATGATTGGTGGTACTATATTTTAAAATATCACATCGTGTCTGATTTCAAAAACATACATAGTGTAGCAAAGCGATTGTCATTCATTCGTGTCAAAGTCGGCGATTAATCAAACGACAAAGTTTGCCTTGAGATGGATCTTAATTCTCAAATTTATTAGCTATGTGTTTATGTTTTTTTTGGTTAAAGCTTTAGTTCAGAAAGACGCTTCTCGAGATCACGAGTTTTGTAATTTGTTAATTTGAGTTTATTTTTGTTTAAACTATGATTTAGTCGTTTCTTTGGGTTTTTTGTTTTTTTTTTGTCTTTTCGAATATATGTTTTTCTTGCTAGATTGACATTATTCAAACTATAATAAACAGGTGTCGTCTTTCGAAGTTTGTTAATTATCGGGGGTTGTTTTGTGCAGTTTTTTAAATAACGTTTCCTCGAAAATCTTATTTTTTTGTCCATCTGATGAGTTAAGCCTTTTTCAACTGTTTTTTTTAGTTCGTTCGTATGTTGTACTGTTATTACACTGTCCCATGTTAGGGGGGAGTTGGAATTCTGCTAACATGTTTAACCCCGCCACATTATGTATGTATGTGCCAGTCCCACGTCAGGAGCTTGTAATGCAGTGGCTGTCGATTGTTGATGTGTTACATATTTGTTTTTCGTTCATTTTTTTTAATTAAGGCCGATTTATTTCTCGTTTGAATTGTTTTACATTATCATTTCATGACCTTTTTAGATGACTTTGCGGTTCGGACTTTGCTCCTTCTGGAAGGCCGTTCGGTTACCATTAGTTGATAATTTCTGTGTCATTTTGGTCTCTAGTGGAGAGTTGTCTCATTGGCAATCAAACCACATCCTTTTTCTATATTAAATGACATGGTATCATGAAGAGCAGGTGAAATCATCAACACATTCACAAAGCCTAACTAGATAGTTGATTTAAATGTATTGCAGTTGATATATATTCCATTGAAATATTTTTCATTTGCTTAAGCCGAACAGTTTCATAAATAAAAAGTATTTAACTCTGTAACAGGTTTATTAACAAAAGTTCTACGTTTAACAGTATCATCTGTTCGATATAGAGTGCAATACTAAAAGAAAGAAGTGAATTTCAATTTAGATAGAAGATACTGAATGTATAAGTTGTTTTTTATGAAGAAAACAAATATATAGGATAGTAAGTACTTTCTTCAAGTGATTATATTTAAAACGTCAGTAATTGTGTTTATAGAATTTGATTATGCAGAAAGGGTTCCTTTTTCTTTTGAAACTTGTTTGTATGTACTTCGCTTACTTTCTTCCCTAGGCAACTTAGGGTTAATGCATTTGATATAGAACCCAATTAAATCGCTGATATATTTTTGTATTAAGAAAGTGTATGTTTTACGATAAGAAACCCCATATTAAACAAATCTCGCTATTAGTACGAAGTAGGAATTATTCCATTAGAATCTTAAAAACTCAAACCATAATTTACTATCTATATTTAATAATGAACATCTAAACCCATTTTTAAATGAAGCCATTAAGTGATAGATTAAGCGCTATAAAACCAACAGTCAGTTTCACAAAAAAACTTACGATTAAAATTGATCGTAAGTCATGAAAAATTCTGTATGCTCAACAGAGTCTTAGTTGTAATTTTTTTTGGTGAAACCGATTCCAAGTTCAAATCACAATTTTCCACCGTTTTGGATCCTCAATGCTCTTCAACTTCGTACTTGTTTGGCTTAAAAATATTTAGATTTGAGCGTCACTGATGAGTCTTATGTAGACGATACGCGCGTCTGGTGTACTAAATTATAATCCGGGTACCTTTGATAACTATTTCTACATTTGAAAATGCCTGTATCAAGTCAGGAAAATGACAGTTGGTGTGCATTTGTGTGATGTTGTATCATTTGATTTTGGCACTGGTTTAGAGAGTTTCCGTTTTGAATTTTATTCGATAGGAGTTCAGTATTTTTGTGATTTTACTCTTTTGGTATACTTTTTATAAATAAAATGTGTCACAAGAAATTAGTATTGACATCAACCTTATTGAAGAAACTTAAACTTGAAAACAAGACTTAAAAAATTAAAACCACAATTTAAAAAACAATTACACGTACTCGTGTTTACTAAGTAAGTCTATTATAAATTACCACATGAAATACTTCCTATCTCACCCAAACAAAGGAAAAAGAAATATGTAAACCAAATTTAGGAAAAGCAGTCCTTCTTCTTTTTTTTAAATACAAAGAAATGAAAGAAAATATAAAACATATAATATCTTAGATGATAAAGTCCATTTTTTGTTGTAGGTAATGTAAAATTAATGAAAATAAAAAAAATCTTTTTTAAGATATTATATCGAAAATTAGTCAATATTAATACACTTATTTTTAATGATAAAATTGTGATTTTATACTAATTCTGCCAATACCAAATGACATAAAAGCAGTTGTTTCTTTTATTAAGGAGTCCTAAGAACTGAGGAAAGGTGGTCAATAATTATTTTTTAATTTATATTGCTATCGAGGAGTTTATTTTGTTTCTGTATTCTTTGTGATTTTTTCTTGAATAAAAATATACGCTTAATCAAAGTAGATCAATGTATAAAATGCGTGTTAAGGGTAATAATTTTGATAATCAAAGTAGATCAGGAAATGAAATGCACATAAAGGCCAATGATATTGATTATCAAGTAGATCAGGGAAGTAAATACATATAAAGGGCAATATTTTGTATTATCAAAGTAGATCAGGAAATTAAATACATATAAAGGACAATAATTTTGATTATCTCACTTACAGTCCAGTATCGATTATCTGACCCAAGTTCGCAATAGACAGAGACAGTGTTTCCGGTACCTGGATTTATTTTGTATGTACCATTTCCGCTAGCGACATCTTCACAGTCTGTTGTTAAAACTGGAGCAACTGTTGTTAAAACAGGATCTGTTCCGCCAGGGATAGATGGATTTCATTAAAAGAAAGATAAATTAATCATTCATTTCAATAATAAATATATCATATGAGTTCAATAATAAAGGAATAATGGGGGAAATACGAATAAAAATATTAAATAAACATTTTTTTTTATACGCTGCTTAATAATATCTATCACCTACATCTTACTCACGTGACGACTGTAACAAGTGGGGCAATATCTGCAAACTAATATACAGCACGTGCTTATGGTGGATTCGTGTTGATATATTGTTAATCCGCCAATAGGCAATCAATCACAATCAACTAATCAGTTCAAATATTACTTTGTTTTTTTTCGCCTCTGATTGAGACCAATTTATGACCATAACGATAACCTTATTTATCGTATTTGAAAGTATAACATTAAGGTGTGATAAACTTTTCAACTTTGTTATATTCTTCAATAATCGAACATTTTAACTCGGCGCATAAATGAGGAGACAATGATTTTCGGAATGCTTATCTGATTTATTATAATTCATTCCCTTTATGTTATCACTACAACTGGGTCGATCACTCCCTCAGACAAGGCTTTTAATTCCTGTTACTGATTTGTCTGCTATGCATGTTCTTGGTCAGATCTTTAACATGTTGAACGGATAAAATGTTTTTGTTGATTTTTTTTTTCAAATGGTTAATTATTAATCGCACATTAATTATCTACATGCATGAGGAAATGGTACAGTCTATGTACATGTAATTATATGCAAAACAAGTTCAACATTTGATAATCTTTAAAGGAATTTTGGGCCCTTAATGCTCTTCAACTCCATATTTTGGTCTTTTGGAGCATCTTTTTTCAAGCGGCAATGACATTGCTCATGAGTCTTTTATAGATGAAATGTGCGACTGACGTAAACAATAATCAATTTTCATATCTACGGTAACATTACCTGTATATAGGTTTACAAATATACCTACCATACATTTCTCTTAGCATGACCATTGATCCTACAAACGAAACCTTAGTTGAACTACATGTACCGGAAGTATCCAAATAACATTCCCTGGTATTACTGATATAAGATACAGCACAACAGTTAGATGTGGTCAAACAAATTGCAGATTTCACATCATTCATCAGTATGAAATTATTTGTTGTAATTTTGTAATCTGTGAAAATTGTATAAGTGTCCTCCTTGAAATCTATGGATTCTACTGGTTGAACAACTACACCTATTGAAAAAATAATTAAGTAACGTGTGATTAATTCGTCGTTGAAAGTCATGTCGAAAACACCTTAAGCAGCAGCAAAAAACAAACTAAATTATAAAGCACATCCATAAAGTATGCATTTCTCTCTCTGTATCGTTCGAAGTAAAAATTATTTAAATGAAAACCATGATATCTATTTGAATGAGTCAATATTTGCTACTTATACCAATACCAATTTTGACGAGAAAATCTGTAAATATCAATTTCCGAATCAAAGTATTAACAAGCCTTTTTGTGTGTAGACAACAAATCAACTGAATTGTGAATATTTGCTGACTACTTTTAATTAACTGCAATATGAATTTATTGATTATGATGTACTTTTGGTTATGTGTAATAAATACCGTTGAGAAATTTAAAGATAAATACGGATTTAAATTTTACCATCAAATCGATGTCGAATTCATTATGCCGTCACAACATTTATGAAAAATAATAAAGAAGAATAACAATAATTGTTTCACGATCTATACTTTTTCCTTTGATCTATGTAGGGGTTCAATACTGCGACTTTATGAGGTTTTATTACACCCCACGCAACAAAGTTGCGAAGGAAGGTTATAATGTTTTTAACCGTCTGCCCGTCCGTCACTCCTGTTCTTGTGATGACAATTCCTCTGTAACCACAGAACACAATTTCATGACACTTTGTAGATAATAAGGACATTCTATGTAGAAATTAGAATTCAGGTTTTTATATAAGCTAAAACGTTTTAAATTTGATTCTCTTTTTGATTCGTTTACCTTTTGTTTAATATTCTTTTTTTTTTTCTTTCTTTTTTGTAATGTGTTTTGTTTTATATTCACCTCAATTGTTGATTGATTATTGATAAGTATACATATTCGTAATTGGTAATGTAGGGGTGCATTCAGAAAGCAATAGTTTACCTAGAATTTTGGAGTGTTGAAACAAGATGACTTCTTTCCTGTTATCGTATTTCAAAGCCATTATTCGTCTTTGTTGTTTAGCTAGTTTGTTTCACCCTTTGCAACTCTCTGACTGTGTTCATGCATCCTTTATGTGTTCGGATAAATGCGTATTGTAAATGTTATGCGTTCATAGGTCTCGATATAAAGTTGGATTGGAATTGATTCATAAATGGTTGGTTTTTATCTTCCTTATTATTTTACGTTCCAAATATTATAAACAATTATTTAGGGTAAACCATTATCGTTTGACATAATTTTGAATTAAGTTTAGGAAAGCACGATTAAAATATACTCTTTATTGACGCCTATAAACAAAATGGCGACCCAGCGTTTCGACAAAAAGAAAGAGGGAGATCGAATAGTAAAGTTAAAAGCTCAAACATATCAAACGAATTGAAAACATCTACCATATTTTCGACATGTTACACAAATTTCTTATGTCGAAAAGTATGAAATAATATTTTAGGTGGATTAAACCAATTAATAAATGGGGAATGTGTCTAAGAGAAAACAATCAGACCACAAGTCAGATGGCCACCAAAGGGTCTTACACACAGCGTGAAAATCCCACATCCGGATGCATGAAAGTCGCATAAAATGCCGTTATATCAATGCGTGAACAAAAACAAACAGACCTAATAGGTGCAAATTTCAAAAATTTCGATACAGCAACCAGCAATCTTAATCACTATAAAAAACACTATATCATCAAAGAAAACAAAATCGCATATAGAAAATCCATACATATGCAATAATGAAAGACAAGAATGCTACAAATCACTATAACACAATAGCGGAATGTATAAGTACCGAGACACGCAAAAAGGATATATTAGCAAAAGAATAAAAAGTATTAAAATGAAATAATAAAATTAAACACATACGTAAGATGATATACCATGTCACTACCAAGGATCTATTAGGCCATCGAGTAACTGCACCGTTCAATAGTATCGATATTTCTTCTTCCCATTAACATTTAGATGTCGTTTGTTAATGTTGTTCATAAGTTTTTTCGTTTTTATATAGATAAATCGTTTATTTTCTCGCTAGTCATTTTAGGAGCCCTTTATAGCTTGCTGTTATGTGTGTGCCAGCGCTCCGCGTTGAAAACCGGACTTTGACCAATATTGTTTTTTTTCCTTTACAAATTTTGATACAGAGTTGTCTGAAATCTATCTACTTTATAATGAACAACAGCGCATATGACCAGCGGAAACTTCAAATATTGGGCATCTGTATATGAAAATTGTAATTATTCCTGAGATCTACTATTGTGAAATTAAATCAGTGTGCAAAAAGATTACACAGCCTCCAGATTTCCATCCATGTGCATCGCATGTCTAGGGCAGGTATCAAAAAGGTTAATCTAACGTCGGGAACGTCGTAAAAAGTTGTACGTTATACTAATGATTTCCTTTGTTAGATAAAACGATGTAAATACCAGAGCTTGGATTGTTTCTGTTACATTTATTTCATACTTTTATAAACTTTCCGGACGATTTAAAGATTAAGACAAATGTTTTGTCATATATGTTTTTTATGTAGTTGGTATGCCAGAAACATATCATATACCCAACATCTTATTTGAATTGTCTTTTTGTTTTTGTGGGGGTAAACATTACGGCTAAAAGAGATTGACGAAAGATACTAGAGGGACAGTCAAACTCATGGATCAAAAATAAACTGACAACGCCATGGATAAAAAAGAAAAAGACAAACATCAAAATAAAAGTACACAAGACACAACAAAGAAAACTAAAGACTAAGCAACACGAACACCACCAAAAACTTGGGGTTATCTTAGCGGCTCCGGAAGGGTACATCTGGCTTTTGCATAACACAGATATGTTTGGTACGGGTCTTAACAGATGTGAAACACAAGTATCTTATAGGGAACTTAAGTGAATATTGCATACAAGAACCGTTAATTGTCAACACAACAACGTTATAAAGTTGAACAAGAGAATATTTAGAGTGTAATTAGACACAAATGATAACATTTAAAAAAAAAGTAGTTTCCTTTTAGCCCTATTGTGTGGAAGCTTCTAAATTTTAACGAAATTTTTACATCCTGTGATCTTTTTAATTAAAAACATATAAAAATATAAAATCAAAAGCTAGACGTTTGACAAAACATACATCAAATAATAATGGTCAAGATGAATGAACAACTTAAACTTTAAATTGTATGTAACGCACAACAATTATAGAAATAAGAAAAACATGTTGAAAGTGTTTGCTTGATTTTTTTTTCTATAACTCAAATACATAAAATTACAAAATACGTTTTAAGTAGATCTTCACAGTCAAACAGTAAAACATTATTTCATTTACCTAAATTTATCTAAGGAAATATATATAGGTCGTTATAAGGAGATTAAAATAGACATTCAAATAATGATTAAACAAAAATATTCACATGCATTTGGTTAAAATTTGGTGTCCAAATTTCAGTTTTTTATGCCTTAAACGTTCAATATAGTATCATCCAGTTTATTGTTTTGTCGCTCTGTGTGATACGGGTGCGCTTCCATTTACTTTTGTTACGCCCATGGAAAAGTTCGGTTCGTCGACATCTTTAACACAATGTCTGAAAATATGTAAAGAAATATTTTAAACATTAAAAACTAACACGACATTCTAAACTTAAGAGTCAGTCATAAAGAATAAGAGGAATGTTGAAAACAAAAAGCATAGCAAGTCTCTAAAAGTCATTAGCTATGGACAAATA
This sequence comes from Mytilus edulis, assembly GCA_019925275.1. Taxonomy (NCBI): domain Eukaryota; kingdom Metazoa; phylum Mollusca; class Bivalvia; order Mytilida; family Mytilidae; genus Mytilus; species Mytilus edulis. The sequence continues at coordinate 91,518,176 of CM034354.1, forward strand.
TAATATATGCTCTCAGTTAAATTCAAATCACTCTTAGTCAACATAGCTGATTTTAAAGAATTGTAGATCTGCAAACTTGACTTTAAGAGAGAGGCGAAAGACACCAAATTGACATTAAAACTTACAAGTTGAAATTTAAAAAAAAAAACAAATGCCATGGCTAAAAAAACTACTGAGCAACTCGTACCCCACCAGATCTCCTGGGTGATCTCAGGTGCTCCCTTAAAGTAATCAGATCCTGCTACACATGTGACTCCGTCGGGTTTCTCATGTTCGTAGAAACCCGGTAATAAGTCTTATATTCGGTAGTCACGTTCAGGAACAAGAGGCTCTAAAGAGCGCAAAACGCCAACTTGTAACTTTTTGCTGAAAATAATTTTTCAATGATTACTTTTGCTTTTAAATATTTATTAATGAGTGGCTCATAAATGCTATTTAACTGTTCTTTGTATCTGTGTTCCATTATAGCCATAGTGGCTATGTTTCTTGACGTAAAAGTAAATACAATACCAAATTCATACTGGATAGTCTGAAACTCATAAAATTTATATTTGTCTCAAAATAATTCAGCAGTTTCAATGCAGAGGATTTTTTTTTAAGCAAGACGAGCAAACAAGATGCAAAAAGTATGCAAAACTGTCTTTAAAGGGCAATTACGCCTTAAGATGTGCATTTACAATTTCGATCAAGACGATTTTTTCTGTAGATCTTACTTCTCTGAATACTTTTGCTGTTAACAGTTTATCTTTATATTGAATAATATTCATGATAATCATCAAAATCTCCATAAGTTCCTTGAGAATACCATAGTAGTGGCAGCAACCTAACAATTGGTTGTTCGGTTCACCTGAAGGTTTCAAGGCTGTCGGATCTTCACCCATTGAACATTTTACCCCATGTCATATTTGCTCTAAATGCTCTAGTTTTTGAGATAAAAGCCAAAAACTGCATTTGACCCACTTGTTCTATTTAAGACCTGTTTGGTGAGGGATCAAAACCAGGGATACAATTTTTTCACTCAATACCTGACATTCAGTTAAAGTTAAAAAGTATAAGGCCTTGTAGATTCAGAGGAGAATATTTTTAAATGCAAACATTGTGTTAAATATTCCTTAAGGGGCAATAACTCCTTAAGGGGTAAATTGACAATTATGTTCATGGTATCTTTTTTGTAGATCTTACTTTGCTGAACATTATTAAATGCGCATCTGGTGCAAGAAAATTGATACCGTTAATTTTATTACTATCACTGGTCGATGCCTCTGCTGGTGGACTATTAGTCCCCGAGGGTATCACCAGCCCAGTAGCCAGTACTTCGGTACTGGCATGAAAATACGGATTTTTTTTGTGTTATTAAAATTTGCTGTTACAAAATGATAGAAATTATATAAATTAAGGAATGTATCTCCCTCATGCAAAGCTCTGATTCCTTTCACGGATTTGGCTATACTTTTTGGACCTTTTGGATTATAGCTCTTCATCTTTTATATAAGCTTTGGATTTCAAATATTTTGGCCACGAGCATCACTGAAGAGACATGTATTGTCGAAATGCGCATCTGGTGCAAGAAAATTGATACCGTTAATTTTATTACTATCACTGGGTCGATGCCTCTGCTGGTGGACTATTAGTCCCCGAGGGTATCACCAGCCCAGTAGCCAGTACTTCGGTACTCTGGCATGAAAAACGGATTTTTTTTGTGTTATTAAATTTGCTGTTACAAAATGATAGAAATTATTATAAATTAAGGAATGTATCTCCCTCATGCAAAGCTCTGATTCCTTTCACGGATTTGGCTATACTTTTTGGACCTTTTGGATTATAGCTCTTCATCTTTTATATAAGCTTTGGATTTCAAATATTTTGGCCACGAGCATCACTGAAGCGACATGTATTGTCGAAATGCGCATCTGGTGCAAGAAAATTGATACCGTTAATTTTATTACTATCACTGGGTCGATGCCTCTGCTGGTGGACTATTAGTCCCCGAGGGTATCACCAGCCCAGTAGCCAGTACTTCGGTACTGGCATGAAAATACGGATTTTTTTTGTGTTATTAAAATTTGCTGTTACAAAATGATAGAAATTATTATAAATTAAGGAATGTATCTCCCTCATGCAAAGCTCTGATTCCTTTCACGGATTTGGCTATACTTTTTGGACCTTTTGGATTATAGCTCTTCATCTTTTATATAAGCTTTGGATTTCAAATATTTTGGCCACGAGCATCACTGAAGAGACATGTATTGTCGAAATGCGCATCTGGTGCAAGAAAATTGATACCGTTAATTTTATTACTATCACTGGGTCGATGCCTCTGCTGGTGGACTATTAGTCCCCGAGGGTATCACCAGCCCAGTAGCCAGTACTTCGGTACTGGCATGAAAATACGGATTTTTTTTGTGTTATTAAAATTTGCTGTTACAAAATGATAGAAATTATTATAAATTAAGGAATGTATCTCCCTCATGCAAAGCTCTGATTCCTTTCACGGATTTGGCTATACTTTTTGGACCTTTTGGATTATAGCTCTTCATCTTTTATATAAGCTTTGGATTTCAAATATTTTGGCCACGAGCATCACTGAAGCGACATGTATTGTCGAAATGCGCATCTGGTGCAAGAAAATTGATACCGTTAATTTTATTATTCCTATTTACAGTTCATCTATGTCTTCATAGACATTCAAGATAATAACAAAAAACAGAAAAATTTCCTTAAAATTCATTCATGTCCAGTGAAGGATGTTTATTCAATATTGTCGACATCGCGATATCTACAATGTTAACACAATATAGTGTCAACATTGTTTACATTGTTTGAACCCTTATATAATGTATACATCGTTGACATCGCGATGTATACAATGTTAAAACGATGTTATGTTAACATCGTTTACATTGTTTGAACCCTTATATATTGTTTACATCGTTGACATCGTTAACATTGCGATGTATACAATGTAAACACGATGTCGTGTCAACAACGTTGACATTGTTTGAACTCCTATATATTGTTTACATCGTTGACATCGTTAACATCGCGATGTTTACAATGTAACCACGATGTCGTGTCAACATCGTTTACATTGTTTGATCCCTTATATATTGTTTATATCGTTGACATCGTTAACATTGCGATGTATACAATGTAAACACGATGTCGTGTCAACATTGTTGACATTGTTTGAACTTTTATATATTGTTTACATCGTTGACATCGTTAACATCGTGATGTTTACAAGGTTAAAACGATGTCGTGTGAACATCGTTGACATTTTTAAACTCTTATATATTGTTTACATCGTTGACATCGTTAACATCGCGATGTACACAATATTAAACCGATATCTAGTCAACTTTGTTAACATTGTTTGAACTCTTATATATTGTTTACATCGTTGACATCGTCAACATAGCGATGTATACATATAAGAAGATGTGGTATGAGTTCAAATGAGACAACTTTTTATTAAAGTTACATCTTTTATAAGTATACCCCTATATGTTTGACATAAATACGGAGTTTTGTTTTTATCGAGTAGCAAGCTATGAAAGGCACAAAAAAACACTAGTGTAAAACTATTTGAACAGGAAAAATAAAGGTCTAATGTAAAACAAGAATGTGTCCCCAGTACACGAATGCCCCACTCGCACTATCATTTTCTATGTTCAGTGGACCGTGAAATCGGGTAAAACCTCTAATTTGGCATTAAAATTTAAAAGATCATATCATAGGGAACATGTATACTAAGTTTAAAGTCGATTGGACTTCAACTTCATCAAAAACTACCTCGACCAAAAACTTTAACCTGAAGCGGGACAGACGGACGAACGAACGAACGGACGAACGAACGACAAATGAACAAACGGGACGGCACAGACCAGAAAACGTAATGCCCCTCTACTATCGAAGGTGGGGCATAAAAACATGAAACCAGAAACACGTATGAACAATTCAACAAACGACAACTACTGAACGACAGATTCCTGACTAAGGACAGGTGCAAACAAATGCAGTTAGTTTAACGTTTATATACGTACCATAGACTCAATATAAAATATAAACACGATTTTGACACAATATTGTTAGCATTGTTATGTGAACAATTTAAACAGAAAGGTATTTATTAAAAAAGAAGTGGTATGATTGCAAATAAGTAAAATTTCCATTACATACATACTAACTGGCACATCTATAGATAACCGTATGGCCTTTAACATTGAGAAAAGTTTATATGGTATAGTTTACAATAAAAGACGCCGACATGAAAAATGGAAAACAATTTTAACTATATAACTAACTGCTTAACCATGTTAACTTATTTTTCAAAAAATAACGAAAAAAAAAATGTATATACAACAACAACAAGATGTTGACACTAATTTGTAAACATTACGATGTATACGATGTGAACGATGTAAACAGAAAGGTATAGACTCTATATATACACGATGTTGACACAATATTGTAAACATCGCGATGTATACGATGTGAACGATGTAAACAGAAAGGTATAGACCTTTATATATAAATACAATATAAACACGATGTTGACACGATATTGTCAACATCGCGATGTATACGATGTGAACGATGTAAACAGAAAGGTAAAGACTTTATATATACACGATATTGACACAATATTGTAAACATCGCGATGTATACGATGTGAACGATGTAAACAGAAAGGTATAGACTTTATATATATAATACAATATAAACACGATGTTGACACGATATTGTCAACATCGCGATGTATACGATGTGAACGATGTAAACAGAAAGGTATAGACTTTATATATATAAAAACAATATAAACACGATGTTGACACAATATTGTCAACATCGCGATGTATACGATGTGAACGATGTAAACAGAAAGGTATAGACTCTATATATACACGATGTTGACACAATATTGTAAACATCGCGATGTATACGATGTGAACGATGTAAACAGAAAGGTATAGACTTTATATATATAAATACAATATAAACACGATGTTTTCACGATATTGTCAACATCGCGATGTATACGATGTGAACGATGTAAACAGAAAGGTATAGACTCTATATATACAATATAAACACGATGTTGACACACTATTGTCAACATCGCGATGTATACGATGTGAACGATGTAAACAGAAAGGTATAGACTTTATATATATATAATACAATATAAACACGATGTTGACACAATATTGTCAACATCGCAATGTATACGATGTGAACGATGTAAACAGAAAGGTATAGACTCTATATATACACGATGTTGACACAATATTGTCAACATTGCGATGTATACGATGTGAACGATGTAAACAGAAAGGTATAGACTCTATATATATACAATATAAACACGATGTCGACACGATATTGTCAACATTGCGATGTATACGATGTGAACGATGTAAACAGAAAGGTATAGAACATATTGATAGGATACAATGTAAACACAGTAACGACACTATAAGTTGACTTGCGATGTTGAAATATCGACAACATCGTGCACTGACATAGTTCTTAAATTACAAATTTTATGGCTGATAGATGTTGATCTATATAATATTTCCACCTTGTGTCAGATTTTCCCTAAATGTTTTATGCTTTGAGATATAAGTCACAAACTGCATTTGACCCCTATATTTCTATTTTTAGCCATTGCGGCCATGTTTGGTGATGGATCCAAACTTCGGATACAATTTATAAACTTGATACCCTAGGTAAAATTCAGTTAAAGTTTAAAGGTATTTGGCCCAGTATTTTTTAGAGAAGACGACGTCAAGTGATCGCATAAACTCACATGGGGATCTTCTGGGCCGGTGAGTTTATCATCGGAGAAACGGATATTCCATAGAGGTCAACCAACTCATCTAACACCGATATCATAACATATAACTGGATTAGCATGGTTGGTCATATTAATCTTTTAAGAGATTCTAAGGAAAAATACTTTTTTTTAAAGATAATATTTCAAATAAAAATAAAAAAGCTGGTGTTGCATCTGTATTACACTATAGTAATGCATTTTAATTAATGCATGTTTGCGCCTGTCCCAAGTATAAGTTTTAATTTTAGTCCATTTATATATTTCGGATTTCGAAATACGTCCATTATCACTGAACTAGTACACAAGCCTGCTGTTGAAGACCTTCGGCTGTTTTCCCTTCTTTGTTCGAAACATTTCTCAAATCTATTTTTAATTATATATGTATTATGTATTTGACTGTTAATATAATTTGTATATTTCAATACCTCTTGTGATTGTAAATTTTGATGATAACCATTATAATAACAGCCAGAACGCAGACCGATCCGACAACAATGCCAATGATGAGATAAAGTGATGCATCCGGCTGTTTTACAGGTACAATATTGGATGTTGCACAGTTTGTATTCGTCATGTCGAAGCATTCACCATCTTTAATACAAATATCACCCTGCAATAAAACGATATACTTATGTGTTGTTTTCAAACGCATTCGTTAATAAATATAAGATGAGGAGTATTTGAAAAATGATTTGCTTTGTTTCCTGCTTTTATTCTGAACGTGATTAATCAATCGAACTGCATGTTAAAGGCATTTCTCATTTTCTGTTATACCATTGTATCCACAAAGGTTTCGGAATAAACGTGCTAGATTTTATTGAGAAGGAGACTCATGTCTTCGTTTAATTGTACACAAGCAGTTTATTTCTTGTTGTTACAGATGTACGGTAGCTTGTCATTTGCCGGCCTTTTTTCCAATGTTTTTTGTTGTGAGGTATATGTAAACTACGTAAAACAATGTAACAAAATACAAATTTCAATTTTGCTACGTATACTAATCCTAAATCAAGATAAAACTATGACATACACGTATATCACAGGTTACTGTATTTCCAGTAATGTTGCAACTAGAACAGGATGAATTAAATATAACAATGGGCACTGCAGAGCTAAACTTAGAACCATCCATAGACACCGACACGAGTATAACATGAGGGACTGTATTGTTCGTTGTCGATCTTTTGCTTCTCTTTTTCATTGGTTCTAGAATTGGACATTTCACCTCACCAAAGCTCTCTAGATTTCCAGTTACTGTTGAGCTGGAATTGCCTTTGACAATGGTCGATCCTAGAAACTGCAAAGGAATTGTTAAATTAAAATATAATTATTTCGGACTTGAAAAAATAGCCCTTCTGCATGTTCTGCGATGACCGGAATTATTGTTGATATGGTTAAGGCTATACAAAATACGAAAATAGAAAACCCGTTAATTCTAAAAAAAACAACACTTTACGTAAGGAATAAATTGAAAATTTTGGATTACAATTGGTTCCAAGTTAAATTTGAATTTACTGTAACCCAGTTGTGAATCTGGAAGTAAAGAATGCCCTGCACGACGCAATGTATAACGGTAAATGAAATATACTTATTTTTAATCAAATATAATGTTGAGAACATGTTTTCAATATGCGGACAAATGCATGGAGAAAAAAGAACGACAATGATTTGCATGAAATTTAACCAATGTTATGCAAACCACGAGACAAAATTCAACCAGTATGTTTTCCTTGCGATTGCAAGTTTACAATAAAACATTTTGTAATTGAATGTATAGACTTTTTCAATATCCGGGAAGAAAAACACATTTTAATGTAAATAGTCTGTATGATTCATTTATTAATATTCTTGTTAAAACAATTTAAAAAGATCTATTTTAAAAGAAATTGGAATATATTCCAAAATTGGAATTAGTTGTGTTGTTTAAAATTGCCATGCTGTTTTTTTCAACTTTTCTTGAAAATGATATTTTTTTTGTAGTATTTTTCTTTCTAAACTAAAAAAAACTAGTACTTTAATAGACTTTTTGTCTGTTTTTAAAATTAAAAACAACCACCTCTTGTTACAAAATGATCTCTCGACGCGATATAGTTTTTTGTGCGGATGCAGCGTAAAGCAAACACCATTCACCACCATCAATCATAATAGTTGATTCTTTACAAAATTGCATTTTTTTCCGAATCACTGCGGATTGTCTACCCAAACTTAAATTACCGTGGCTGTATTTGGCAAACTCTATCTGAATTTTGGGTTAAATACTCTAAGGAATAACCTAATTTATAGACGTTTACTTATCGTATACACGGCATACCATAAGCGTAGTATATTTAACAAGGCTTGGAATATGCGAAAAATATAGGTTTGAATATATCTGTTTCCAACCGGAGGTAAACCCATTACCATAGTAAGGCGTCGGTTAGGCTGTGTGTTATGAAATCTTAATTTTCAAAAACCACATGCACATCAATTTAAGTGGTACGTAGCCTGTTAGATGGCAATATTTCGGCCACTATACAACATATGTGGCATTCAAAATTATCTTCCATTTTTTCAAGTCATCTTAACCTAACAAAACCTATATTGTTAAAATCAATTTCCCCCTCAATAAGACGAGTTTGTGTGTGTTGAATGTAAGTGTTTCTGTTTGTCGTTGTTCTCTTCTTATATTCAACGTGTTTCCTTCAGTTTTAGTTTGTTACTCGTTTTTTTTTTTCTCAATCGATTTATGAGTTTCAAACAGCGATATACTACTGTTGCCTTTATTTAATATAAAACTTTAAAACGTTTTTATGTCTAATGCCCCCCAAAAAAGCAACAGTTATTGTGTGCACAGCTTGATATAAAACTTGGTATTACAGGTACAATAATTTCCTCATAATATTACCTTAAATATAACATTAAATATGAAACACAATAAGGGTCAAAAATCTGTGTATCAAGGTAAAATTTTATATTGGCAGCATTTCATTTCTCTTGGTGAACTAAATTTCTTTAAAACATTTAACATATTGCTTAACATATTAATGTTTTGAATATCATTATCATATACAAGTTTCTAGGACTAGAAGATTTGAAACTTTGTTGACATAATTTAGAAAAACGTAAAGGAAGATGTAAATAATTTACAAAAACTATGTAATAGATTTACCTTTGCCGTTGTTAAGTTGCAAGTTATGGTATTTGATGCAAAGAAACCTTGTCCAAATATAGACGTGGATATACATGGTCTTTTTGATAAATCACACAATGACTCCTCAGAAACATCAGACAGAATAGGAGGGATGTCAGAATTGATCGAACAGTCATCTCCTATAAACGATGGGTTGCATACGCATTTACCTGAAGTGTTAGATTGTTAAAAAGTGTAAATACTGTATTAGTATAAGCGTGTTATTTGATTAAATGAAAACATTTTGAGACTAAAGAACATAGTTATGAATCACTAGATATCAAGAATCCTCGGAACAAAACAATGCTTGGTAGTTATTTAGTTGATTTACATAATTGACGTGTTTAGCAGCTAAAATCTCTTGTTTATCTTCGTCTTCATTGTTTTTTTTTCTTTATTTGTATTACTTTGTTTACGTAATACGTTTACATGCGATGAACGGTGTTCTTAATATATACTAACATGACAACAGAATGACATGTTGAGCATGATACACAGCCTTAAAATATTTGACCAACTCATTATTTGTGTCCTTGATGTCCGGCTGTCAGTAAAAGAAGGACGGTTTTACAATTATTTCTGAATATATCATTCATTCGCCCCGAAACGTAATTTTTTATAATGCTTAAAAAATAAGTGGTTACCTTTAGTGCATGTGCCAGACGATGAACAGTCATTTGGACAGTCATTGTCATACACTGCATCTATGAGTGACGATTCAGATGTTTCAGTGGTATTCACCCAAAGAGAAGCATTGTAACGGAGTTCAGATATACATTTCGTTTTCATTCGTTCTCTAACATCGTCTAGAAAAGTGTCTGTACCAGAAACCTTTAATGACATTGGCAGGTGAAAAAATGTAATTGACATTTGAAAATAAACATTAAGTTTTAACAATAAAATTAAATTGTACATGTATATCTTATTACAATAGGTACCTTACGCTAGTGCAATATACTGGCTTCATCAACAATATCGTGCACCTTATAAACACAATAACTGTCCCAACAGAGTAATGAGGAAGAATAAATGAGATCGACAATTGATACGTTTAATGGTCACCATCATTGAGGGTTGACCAATACGATGTGTCTGTATCTCAATTTACAATTACATGTAAACCAGAATAGTGTTTTGCTTTGTTTCTGATTATTATATTTTGACTAAGTTTTGTTTCGCATGGCGTGAACTGGATGCTTAATAGCTAGTAACACATCCTCACATTTTCGACAAACCCTGTCTCTCTCATTTTAGAGTACATTCAATTCCTGATGTTTACTTTTACTTTTGCTTAATTTATTAGATATTTGATGAAGTACGGATGCCTAAATTTATAACCTTGTTTTCCCTTTTTCGTCTTTTCTGACTTATTTCGAAAACTATAAAAAGAATTTGAACAGTCTGTTCTAATGTCCTTAATTTCATTGAATAATTGTGTTGGACAGTGTTAGCGAATAAAGAAATGCAAGAGTTTGACTGAAAAAAATCTCTTTAAACAACTTCATGATCATTGTAACAGAATATTGTCTTCGACTTGTTGACATTTGATCCTACAGGGTAATGGTTGACCGGATAAATAACAAACAACGTTAACATGTAATTACAATTCATTCCTTGAGTGATTTCTAAACTTTTTATAATCTAAAATAAAAGAGATTATTTTCATGAATCAGCTTTTAATCATTGTAAATCTGACATATGAACAAAAGTCACAACACATTATTCGTTAAAATCACATTTCGTAGAATACGTATCGTTATGTACGAAAAGATGCTAGAAATCTGACTAACATTCAAGCCAAATACTTTTCTGTATAACATGTATAAGTGTCACACTTCAATGCGCAGATTTGTAACTGATATGATCTGTTATTAGTATAATACAGAATATTTGGGTGAGTATTTCTTATAACTTGATGGCTTTATTCTAGTTTTCATTTGAAAAAAAGAAAAACGTCTGTATATAAACAAATCTGAATTTGTTGCAACATGCATGTAGTTCAAATTTGTTAAAAGGTCGGTATTCATTTCATTACCTTAATGTCTATAATACAAGATTCTATATTGTTTTCATTTCCAACGTTCTTCAGAGAGCTACATTCTTTATAAATAGGTGATTTGAAAAGAGCAGATTCACATGTTTGTCGTGCTATGTTTCATTCCATCCATTCTTCCAGTTTGTCTGAAATAGATAAACAGTGTCATTGTATTGATCTTGATTTTATTTTTGTTCCTGTACTTGACTACGAATCTTAAGTGAAATTGGTTAACCATAACTCTTAAACAAAGACATAAACAAAGTTACTTTGTTAAGTCTCAAGGATGATTGTTATTCATTCACACGGAGACCTCTATAGCTAACCTCAATCGAATTAAGTTATTTAACATACCTTTACACGTGGTTAGTAGTAAAGTATACAGTAAAATCACAAAAATACTGTACTCCGAGGAAAATTAAAATTGGAAAGTCCTTAATCAAATGGTTCAAAAGTTATATGACGAAAACAGAAATTACAATGGTCAGTAATATTGTGTTTACACTACTAGCTTTCCATTGATCGAGTTATTTAAAGCACGCAAAAGTAAGTAATGTGTGGCCCTCTACTTGCCGACTTGTTTCAATATTATTAAGAGGCCGACTTCATACAGGAACTTCTTAGGAAGAAAATAAGAAGTTAGCGATATCCTTTAAATCTACTTTCCGCTATATAGATGATGCATTTTCACTAAATAATTCAAAACTTGGGTGACTTTGTGGAACGCATCCATTCCATCGAACTAGAAATAAAGGATACTACAGATACAGTTTAGTCGTCCTTATATCTTGACTTACATCTAGAAATGGACAATGAGGGTCGGTTGAAAAACAAAACTTTACGACAAAAGAGATGATTTCAGTTTTCCAATTGTGAACTTTCCATTTCTACGTAGCAGCATTCCAGCAGCACCTGCATATGGGGTAACCCGAAACGATATTCCCGTGCTTGCATTTCCTATCATGATTTTCTTGATAGAGGGATGCTGCTCACAAGGAAACTATTAAACCAAGAGTTCCAAATGGTGAAGTTGAAATCATCCCTTCGTAAATTTTACGGACGCCATTACGAGTTGGTTGACCGTTATGGATAACCAGTTCACAAATGATATCGGATATGTTCCTTACATCGTAACTACAATCCCCTTCCATTTCATGAAAGTAATCCATAGTTCATGTTCTTTTAAAACAACTTACGCTTAATGTACTTTCTTCGAATTTGATCATATCTTCTGGAACATCAATTTCAAAATCGTCAAATGCTTCTCTTTTTCTTTGTATTTGACATTCCTTTTGTCCCCAATTTAAGGGCTGACAAGACGGAAGACTCTCTTCCCAAGAACAGTCAGCCTTTTCTGTCACATCGCCTGATGGAAACTCATCTTCTATGCACGAGCAGTAGAAGAATGGAATTTTTAGTATTTCATCTCTAATTTTAGCTATAAATAGACTCTCTGTTTGCGTAACGCTGTAATAATGAAATCAAAAAAATATGTATGGATATATTCTTAATGGTCAATGCTAGTGATTCAATAGATGTCGTTGATTAGAAATTATTGTTTAACTCAAAATATTTATATAATTTACAGCATTTCATCCTTTTATGTTACATGCAGTACCACTTATAAAATATTGCTGTGTATTTTTTAAAATCTTGTATCACATATTAGAAACTGTCTTTATATTCTTATTAGGATTCGGATAAATAAAGTTAAGAAACAAACCAAGTTCTAGATAGAACATTACTGTTTCGATATTTTTTTTATTAATTTTATTAATAAATTTTCCATTCGGACGAATTGACATTTGCAGAGAGCATATGTGTTGTTATGCTGATACTTATATGCAACCACGTAATGTGTTAGATGGGAAATTTCACATTTGTTTAGAGTGAACTATTCTCTCTCTAGACCTTCTTTTTGTGGGGATATATCTATTTCCTGATTATCTTAACTTTTTTAGGTAACAAGTTACGGAGATATGTTCCTTGTAGTATATATTATAGTTTATGATGTTAAAAGAAATTATAATCAAAATATATACAAAAAGGTAAGGGTACTGAATGTCGCAGATGCATATTCCTTTATCAAGGAGTAAAGCCCCAATCCCCCTTGCAAACACACGCACACACACAAACAGTGTTGGAAATTAAGTAACCTTGTGGTAGTAATAACCATCAAACCTAAATTGGGAACTTAAAAGGCAAATGCACATTTGAAGCTGGGCCTATTCCATGTGTTGAATTTCTCTTTTACACCACATCTCATGGTGGTGTGCCTAAAAAAGTAATATTATGTCGACAAACATAAATAACACATAAATAGCCAAACATTTGTAATGAGTCCTAATTATGCTATCTGCACATCTACACATTAGACTTAATAATGCAGCAAAGTTCAGATGAAAATTTTATGAGACATGTTGATGTCACTTAAATGGAGATGTTGCAAGGTCCATGTTTTATAATGAGAAACCCATAAATCAACTTTTTCATCTGTATTGATTTCTTAAAAAATAACATTTCAAATTTGTTAAATTCCAATGCCATGATAAATCAACCAAATAACGTATATGCTCAATTTTTTCTTTTATATAATTGTGAAATGAGCCTAAAAGCACCTTTTTTTAGAAAGCGAAAATAATCCTAAATAGCCTGTGACCTCTAAATATAAATGTAATGTTTAGATACCCACTCAAAAATTCAGTTCACATAGTATGATGAAAACCTGTCATTTTTCAAAACCGCAAAGTACCTGAACAGACGCTTTGGACAAACAACAAGACTTTGACTCAAGTCTATTTTATGACAAGGTGTACAAATAATGTGATTGCAACTTACCTCCAACTTCTAATAAAATCGTCCACTCCAACAACATTTCCATTTCTATCAGTAAAGTCGTCGCTCGAGTTTCCATTATAAGTTCCACATTTACCTTCAGTCTGGTTCCAGTCTGTAGGAGACGGAAACAATATTGATATTTAGCCAACTAGTCCATTGTATATAAATTTCTACTCGAGTTCCAGATGGAAGGAATACCTAGAAAGGAATGCACTTGCGTTGGAGAAATATTTTGTTTATAGTTAAAGTATACAATCAGATGAATAATTGGTCGATTATGGCATAGGCATTAAAATAAGATTTAGAACTTGTAAAGTATATGCACAGTAGAAGGGGTTGAGAATAGATTATTCAATATAAAAATAAGAAGATGTGATATGATTGACAGAGAAATATATAACCACTAAGAGTAAAAAGATTATATCTAGGTTGCTACAGGGTAATTCTCTAAATTAACAAATTCAACCATAAAATACATTGACGTGTTGTCACGATTGAATTTACAACTTTTGTTAAGAGATGTGATATTTTAGGGATCTTAGGAAACGATAACACAACATTTTCAACATTTGTTTTCAGTCTCCGAACAAGGACTAAGGAGAAGGTGATTACAAATGATCTAAAAGGAATCACAAATAAATTTACCCTTGACCTTTACTTTAATAAGAGAATAGAAATCACCATGAACCATATCTCAGATTTATGTTTCAGAAAAGACGCTTACATGTATACCGTCTCGGAGGTTTGTATTAGCATGCTCGCGCAGAATCCAGGAGGTCGATTTTCGGCTCGTTTCTTATTTCAAACAGAAAATGTATAGCTTTACATATTATACAATCAATTTTGTTGAATTGGTTGAACGTAATGGAATAACCGTTTCACAGATAATATCGGATATGTTCCTTATGTCGTAACTTCAGTTCAATTCCCTTATCACGCATTTTCTACCGAACTAAACTACTATTTAACGGTTTATAATAACATGAGCAACATGACGGGTGCCACATGTTGAGCAGGATCAGCTTACCCGTCCGGTGCACCTGAGATCACATCAAGTTTTTGGTGAGGTTTGTGTTACTTAGTCTTAGTTTTCTATGTTGTGTTTTGTATACTATTATTTTTTTGTTTGTCTTTTCTTTTTTAGCCATTGTGTTGTCTGTTTTTTTTCTATCTATGAACTTGACTGGCCATCTGGTATCTCCACCTTTCTTTTATTATTGATGACAATGTATTTTTATCTGTAGATGTCTTTACGGCATTGTGTACATGGGTTTCTATCTCAATGATGTGTCCCAAACATCTCCTGTTATTCTTATTTGAATCTTCAGCGGAAGCTTATGGAGTTTCTTAATTTTGACAAGCTAAAATATAGGAGAGAGTACGTTGATAATCGGATTAAAATACATCACTTATTACACATGACCACTAAAAATGATCGTTGAATTGCGTTACGATACTATTTAGATAAGTACCTCAAACATTTGTCCAAGATTACGTTCAAAAACCTTTAGGTATTGTGTTTGAGCATTACAATTGAGTCTTCTTATAATCCATTGCTTTGTTTTGCCGCAACCATACACAATGAAGACATCCGATGCTGCTCGCACAGCTATAGCACAATTCACACCCTCACTGCTTTGTATGGTATGAACCTATAAACAAATTAAACCATATCGATATTTTATTTTTCTATACCTCAGTCTCCATAAGCATAACTGCAGACTTTGACCAAAAATTTATGAACCGTATGGAACTATCGTCTATCCTCGTTAAAAGTTTCCTCTATAACAACAATGCCACCCATCATCGAGATCAACAAATTTATCAAAATAATTTCTTTAATATATTTTTTATTTAGCCTAGTACTTTATATGTCATTCCTTACAGTATTGTTTTATTAAGATAACACCCAATTCAAAACGTCCCTGGGGTATTGGAATGTTATATCACTTTTTCTTCCGTACAGCAGTTAAAACCTGTATTGCAGTCGGTAGTACATTTTTCTGCTTGTGGTGTTTAATTTTGCAGTCCCGTCCGGTTTGAATGGTACGTTAAATCCATTGTCGTTTTGAGACAGAATACTTTTGTACGTGCACGTTAAGACGACTGGTTGAGTGTTAGTTGCTTAACGTCCAGTGAAAACTATGTCATGCCTGTTCAGGACGAGAACAAATTAACAGTAAATTCAATATGTAGGTCTTAAAATAATGGCTGTCCATTATGAGGGTATATTAGAAAGGAACAAATATTAGGCTTTGCAGCAGATCACATAGGAACCCCTTAAAGAGTTGGTGTAACAACTGTTCTTAGCGTGTCACTTTCTATTCACGAGGCATCGGATTTAATATCCCCATTCTGACTAAACGTGCACGTGGCGGCGTACCTGATACAACCACCTCAGCATGAATTCTACTGTCGGTCAAAGGACGGCAAGAATTTTATTCCCGAGTCATCTTTGTGGTTTCTTAACCATAGGTCAATTTTACCAATGAGTAAATAAATACGTTACCTCAATTGGTTTATTTTTCACTTTGTACAGAACAAATTCTCCAGTTGCCAGAGAAGTAAAATAACTGAAAAATACCATGTATCATTTATTGTAGAGAAGAAGAAAAGGAAATTCAAATTAAGAAGTATAATACTCCTCTGTAAACGTGTAACACAATTTCCAAAGAGAAAATGTTTTTGTCGAAATTGTAAGTTAACACACGGTAATAAAGAAAAATGTAACATAATCAGCATCTAATCTTTGCTACAATGTACAACGAGAGCCTAGTAGACATGAAGTACATACTGTTCGTTTTTCATTTTCCAATGGCCTTTTTAGTCTGATTTCGACTTGTGATTTTTTTTATGTCGCTTTGATATCGTTCGTTTCTCTTTTAATTGAACGTGCAATTTCTTCTTATAAGTTGCCTATCTTTTTCATGTCCTTTGATGTGGCTATTGTAGAGGAGGCATGTAGCCCGGGATACTAAATCTTAACTGAAATGACACTTAGAACATAAGTTAATACTACATAGTATGTTCTGTTTTGGTCCCTTGCAATAGCAAATGTAAGCACTTTCCCTTTCGCGCAATTGTCGGTAGACGTTTTTGTTGGACAGAACCTGCACTTCAGACACACAAAAAGATGGTCCCTTATCTGAAAGGAACTCTTGACGAAATGTTTTTATCTGACAATTTTATGTTCAATTATGGTTTTTTTTTTATCATCGAAGAATAAAATACCCCATGTCAAATGTAGCAAGCCTAAATGTTGTGACTAATCTCCATTGAAATCCAAACTTGCTAATATCAAACAAATCATGTGGAATTTATCCCCACTGATAAAACTAAAATTAAAGCATATATGCTGTTACTATTTTCCAAGTTTATTAATATCAGAAATATTATTTGTTGGTATTTTCATGAATATATCTTAAATCTTCATCATTATATTCTTGTAGTTAATCGTTTTAAACGAGTCATAAATCAGATACATCAATAACAAAAATTGAAGCAAAGGTACGTGTTTGGTTTTTTTTTAATTTTCAATATTGATTAGTTTCTCCAAAATGTAATAGCTATTTTCATTGCACTCCCAGTAGCTAAAATAACCATAAACAGTTATGCAATGTATCATACGCTGGTCGAACCAACCAGGTTTGGTGATAAATTTTCAAGAAGTGTCTACTAATTTTCCCTTCTAATTTTATTACTATTGAAGGAATGCTAACAAAAAGTCGACAGATATTGATCAACAAAGAAAAACACTTCAAAATGGAGAAATGAGAAGCTTCAGATGAATAAGATTAATAAATTGACTTTAAATACGTTAGTCTATTAAAAAAAATACATATTGAAGTAGGTCAGAGCACTTTAAAACAAATAAAAGTTCACACACAAATATATGTCAATGTGATTCCCAATGACAATGAATGAAACAACTCTCCACCAGAGTTCAAGTGAAGTCCATCTTTGCAACTTTAAAAACTGTATTGCCTTTTAACTGTAACAAAAGTAATACTGAATAATCAGTCACGACATTAAATGTGAACCAATTAAAACAAAGAAACCAGAAACCTGGGACATATACTCCATGTATAGAAAAAATATGTCCATATTTAACACTAATTTGCAAACTGAAAAAAATAATCCTACTTATAGGTAGAAGCATGCCATTTAACAATGAATATTGATCATCTTTATCGTTCCGAAAACAAAGATAATATTTTTAAGGTGTTATCTCAT
The DNA here is from genome assembly GCA_019925275.1 of Mytilus edulis. Classification (NCBI taxonomy): domain Eukaryota; kingdom Metazoa; phylum Mollusca; class Bivalvia; order Mytilida; family Mytilidae; genus Mytilus; species Mytilus edulis. Next base: position 91,536,284 of record CM034354.1, read on the forward strand.
ACCAATTTAATGTGTACAGAAAACGATGAAAATAAAATTTAAGGTTCAACTATATACTCTAAAGTTAAGAAAATTGATACTATGTTACAGTGCTCATCTCGTGTATTGGTTTAACTGTACCTGTGATGAAACCTTGTGCAGTTGCTGAATAGTAATTTATGTACAAATTGTACCTAGACTTTGAGGGGCGCATGTATACTAAGTGGCTTATTTATTGTTATGTTAGTCTGTAAGCACTTACGACATCGTTATATCATTCCTTTTTATAACATTTTTACTCAACGCAGATGTATTTAACTTTGTTTTATCCACAAGAAACCGGTATTAATAATGTCATTGTAAATTTGTTTCAAAATACATTTAATTTTTTTTGGTTTAACATGTTCAGCTAAAAACTAAAATCATTATAAACAGGGTCCCAATTTGAAATACTTTTGAGACTGGAAGAAATCGAGAACACGAATACACATTAAGGAATGATATTAACATTTAATCATACTTACTTTCCATCAACTGTTGATATTGCAGGGTCTGTCCACGAGCCACAATATCCGGAGGGTCTTTGTACACTAAATACATTAACCTTAAAAATAGGATATTAATTTCATAACAACGTTTTATTTATATAAACCCGAATATAAAGTTATTAAATCGCTCGAAACGTGAATAATAAAGAGTTTCAGAAAATAAAGTATATACCTATGCCGTTCTAATTTCTTATTTTAGTTCAAAATGTCACAATAGAACACCTCTTTTAAATCTCTTCATTATATTAATAAATCAAACATGGCATGGTACACTTTTAAAATTAAATGTTGTTTTAAACAAAGACAATTAAATTTGATGCCATGCATATTTATTTCGTGTTTAAATAATCGCAAAATGAAGATTGAAACTAGAAACTAAAAAACAACGTGTATTGTTAGACTAAATAATAAATGCGTCTTCCGATCATACAGTTCATAACAGATGAAACTGAACCAAGAAAGATTAAACAAAAGCACATGCCATTTAATCTTTTAAAAACATAAGACAAGAAGTTCATCTACCCAGATAACTGGTAAATCTTTCATTAGTTTATTTTCGTCTTAACTTAACTTGTTCAGTGGTTCTGCTGATAATGAGATATCGGACTGATTCTCAAAACTTCTTTTTTAATACCTTTCTTAAAGTACTATTTTTTGCCGAACCTACATCAGCAGAAACACTAGTCTGGGTGTCTTGTGAAGAATCTTATTTGCGTTAGAATAGCAAATGATATATGAAAGATTTTGGTAAAAAGCAATAAAATAAATGTCAAACCATTGCAAACTTATTTTCTTTGAGGTGTATTTTATTTTGAGAATTTTTTTATATATGACAGGTAATTTATGGACGCAGTTTACGTTATTTGTTAATATTATAAAATTTATATAACTACAAAACGAAGAATCACATAAATCAAATTTTAAGTATTAAACGAAAAGAATTAATAATACCGTTATATCAGGTAGAAAGTAATTTGCCCAAAGGGTGTCCCCACCAGAAATAGCTCTCAATTTAACTAATGCCGTGTAAGATTGACGTGATGTTTGATCAGCCAAGGCAGACACTGAAACGGTCTGATATTGGAACCAGTTTACACCATCGAACTCTAGACCGATGCGGATGGTTTGACTTTATCAGTTAGGGATTGATTGCAATGTCTTTCTTCATTTTGATCAAACTGGTCGGCAAAACTGAAGAGTTCCATTCGAACACTACAACGTGTTGTTCCTAATATTATTCTGCAAGCTATTGGTACTGTAGATCTGATAAGTATCTCTGCAGATTGGCCACTTTGGACATTAATTGTTGTAGCTTGAACCTTCAAAACACAAACTTCCAAATGTATACCTCTAAAGACAACAATGTTATCATATATCTTCTAATGGAGTTTTTTTAAGTTTACCATGTGAACAAAATTTCTTTTAAAAGATTATATTATAACAAGCACTTTAAATTATATTGTTACATAATGACTAAATCCTGAATTTTTGATAAACCATAGTAAAGTCAATGATGTTTTATAACTGTTTTTTACGCAGAGAAACTGGTATTTTCATTCAAACAAGTTAACAAAAAACTCTAACATGCACATTTCTGATAAACAGACAGGGATGTGCTATGTAAAAAGGAGTAAATAGGCTTAACTTTCAAAGAAAGAGCTATTGACAATTTTGTTTAAATGAGAGTAAATTAAAGTCTTTCTTTTGTAAGATTGGTAGCATCGTTAAAACTTATATGAAACAATAAACAAAAGATAAAAAGGGGTATCCAGGAAAGACCGAAAATAAATAAGGTGTCCATACCATTGCACCTGCAAAGAACTCTTTGCTTGAATTGTATTCTGTTGGTGGTGCTCCAATGAATGCACGAGCTCGAATAGAACAGGCAACCTAGAAAATTGTAACATTAAGTACATATTTTTCTCTGACATGAATGAATATTCTGACTGTTGTTAAATAACGACACGGTTTTTCATTTTATGAAATAAAACCGTGGCCACAATGAAACAACGGTCGCAAATAAATCAATAATATAAAATTTCATTTCTCAGATATATGCTGGTGTTCCAATTTTAGATACTGTTTTGAAATCCATTGTTATTGAGCTTTCTTTCATTACCTTATTAACTAAATTATCCCGAACAAATAATAACACTTAAAGGAATAATTCATAGCAAAAAGACCAGTTTTAGTTAATATCTATGGTATTCGTAAGTCTAAGCAGGGCTATACTCGGATACAACCATTTACATTCAATATAGATCATATAATCGACATTATTTTCTTATTCGTATTATAAGCCGATTCCAAATTGTGGTTATGATAAAATATAAAATATTTTCTACATAATACAACCATTCAAATATAGAAACAAATATTAAACGAGTGCTCGACCAACACCTCAATAAAACGAATGCTCGTGGTTCGGTTTATACTTGCATATTTTTTTTTATTTCATTTCTTGGATAAGTTTATCTATTTCTTGCACATGTTGCATTTACTATTAAATTGTTAATGAGGTAAAAGTTATTGTATATTTATCTATGCTTAGGATCATATCATTCAAACTCTTTCACACAAGTCATTAATTAAGTGAAATGAACTAACAATATTGGTGCGACCTCATTTAACTAAATTGTTTAACTTCTACATTTTTTAAGGTGGTACATAACACTACAGACAGATAACTTTGTAAAAACCAGCTAAACGTTTTAAGCACGTTGCTTTGTTAAGGTAATATTAAGCTTCTCTATGATCAAAATAAGAGTTTGTCAAACTGCTATATAACCAACGATTTTTTTCCTAATTAGAATTTATTTCTAAACTGATTCACAAGTACAGATTAAATCATATATTATAAGCTAATATATTTTGATACATACTCTTATTCCAATTTGTTTATTTCGCTGTGGGTCCCAGTCTACTCTATGTAATGATCCTTGCGATTTCATGTCGGAAAACGCAATTTGAGTTTTATTTGCCACGACTTTCCCGTCAATAGACCACCGTATATCAAATATAAAACTCTGGTATGCAATGTCCATATAGTATGTCGAGCATTCGAATGCCAATTGATTATGGATTGACGTTGGGTCAAATGTTGGAATATACGGTTCAACATGCGGTGTCACAGCAAAGGTAATGTTAGTTTCTGAAATTTTACAATGTAATAAAAACTAAAAAACTAAATAAGCCACTATTCAAAGGGGCACTTTTTTTCATGTTCGCCGATTTGACTCAAATTCGAATTCTCAAATTTGATTCAAAACAATGTTAAACATTTATCCAAAAAATAAAATGTCTAAAATAGTCAATTTTCAGGACATGGGCACGAAAATGTGAAGCTTCGTGTCGTGTGTATATAAACTCATCATAGATACCAGGATCAAAATTTTATATCTACACCAGACGCGCGTTTCGGCTACAAAAGACTCATCAGTGACGCACGAATAAAAAAAATGTATACATTATATAATTAACTAGCGAGTTGACCTCAGATATCCATATAAGCGATATAAAAATACATAAAGATATAAATAGATTTGTGAACACGTGCAATTAGATTTATCCACGTATGTGTTTTTCATATTGCACTTCAGTGTTTCTGTTGTTACTTTGTTTTCCTCTTAAAGTTGATTTGTTTTCTTCAGTTTTAGTTTGGAACTCGGATTTGTTTTCTCTCAATCGATTGATGACTTTTATACTACTGTTGCCTTTTAGATTAAAAATATTTGTTTATCATTGTTTTTACCTGTATAAGAAAGATTTTTCGTGGATCGAATCAGTCAATAAAATGATTTACCTTTGTTTTACTTTCAATGTTGACATTCTTTTTCTTTAAATAACGCCCGATTAATGCGTTATTCATCTTTAGCTAAGGTGTTCAATTGAAGTTCACATGAATACGGCCACAATGAGGTCGAATTATTAACTTGCAAGTGAGTTATTTATAATCAATATTTCTTAGCTAATTTGGACAAAATTAAACCGTACAAGCTGCTAAAAATCCTTATAATTTCAAATAATTCATACGTATGCCACCTTTCAATAAAAAATATTAAATTTATAATAATATAATTGATATTCATGTGAACACCGTAATGCTTACTACTGGGATGGTGAAAAATATATACAAATTACCACTTTTCCTTTGTGTGTTTAGTGTGGCTGTGTTTCTCTGTTACTGTTTATATCACGTATATATTATCTCTATCTTTTTATCTTGACCATATGTACATGATTCAAACATTCGTTAATGTTCATATTTCATTTATACTTAAAAATGTATATTTTTTACATATTGAAATTCTTTTGAATTATTACATACATAAATCGAAGGAATGCAAAAATTTAAGTTTTGAAAAATAAGGGTACAAATTTTTATATTTTTTTTACAACTTGGTGTATCTAATTCGAAGTATAAAACATCTTACCAGTGCAAGGTTCGAATCCCGTTTCGGATCCCCATCCAGGCTGACAAGGAGGCGGTGGTCCTTCTATGAAACAAATTAATCAAAATATCAATTTATCAATTATTGTTCTCGTCTTCTTGTTCCATTACACCTGATTTTTTATGTTCTCGTAATGACCGTTTGACAAGAGGAAAACATTGCCGTATTGATAGTCAATTTAGCAATCATTTCTTCATTGCTACTTAATATATAACGTATCTGAGAACACCAATTGTATACACGCATTAGATATGTTTGACGTAGGTAACTATTCCTATGTATTTAAAAAAAAAAGTATTCACTAAATGCAATAAATATCTTCATGCAAATTCCAATGCATGATTTACAGAAAAAAAGAACATACTGTCGATTACGCTGTGTTAACATTGAAACAGACATATAAGCTTTATCATTTTCAGTAATTTGGACAAATGTCAATGATTTGCAGTAGAATAAAGCTTTTTGTCAAATACTCTAAGACTTATGATAATTGTTATTTTGCTAAGTTTCAGCTGTAACCTATTCTAACATCGGACTTAGACTTCTTTTAAAGTTGTGTGTGCGTATTGCTGCTTATTTGTTACTCTAAATTGACTACATGTATAGGGAAGTGTTGATATCTTACAAAACATGGTTAATCCTGCTGCATTGTTGCACCTAAGGTCAAGAACCTCTGACCGTTAATAGTTATGTATGTTTTTTTAAGTTTGGTTAGTTTTCATGTTTTGGAGTTTTGTTTGCCGTCCATTTACCTGAACTAGAACATACTTTGTGTTCAGGAGCCAACTGAAACCTGTCTGCGATTGTAAGATTGTCTCGTTGTTGAAGATCCATTGGTGGCATTGGGCTGTTTTCTGCACTTTGTGTGTGTAGTTGTCGCAGTTTAAAGTGTTAATTATTGTCTTTATAAGTTTTATATTTTTTTTAATTTAAATTCAATTTGTGTTTCGGAGTTTCGTATGACGCCCATTTTTCCGATGACATACGAATGCAAGGTCCTACTTCACATTTATGAATTTTGAAATTAAAAAAAAAAACAATTGATGATAGTAGTATGTATAACCTTCAAATGTTTTTGCATTTATCCAAACATGACCCCAATCATTGAGTAAAAATCATGCATACATTGGACATTTGTAAATTTATGAAAGTACTAAGAAACAAAGGTTCATCAAGTTCAGTTGACAGAGTTGTGTTATTATTTTATGTCGTTTTTGGTCATAAAGCTTATTAACTATTTGGCGTCCATGGCTTTCGAATGAAGGTAAACAGAGGAATAGCACTTCCGACGCACGAATTTATAGATATAGAAAAGATGTACTATGAGTGTCGATAAGAACCATCTTCACAAGATATCAAATGAATCAGAAATTAACAACAACGGATCACCGTACGGCCTTTAACAATAATCAAAGCGGTTCCGTCTTGTCACATATAAAAGACCCAAACAATTCAAAAAACAATTTACCGCCTAATAAAGGTACACGATACTGAACTACAACCACTGAATTACTGGCTCCTGACTAGAGACTGACACAAACAGAATGTGGCGGGATTAGCTGGCGCACAACCCTTCGTAACCTTGGACAGTGGTGTGACAGTACAACATAAACACAAACTTTAACAATCTGTCGAAAAGGGCTTAACTCGTCAGATAGATACAAAAAGAAATACATCTTACAAAACCAAAGTGAACGTGACCAAGTTTTTGTATAAATTTGTTTATCCAAATAAAAACAAAATACACTTAGTACAGATCTTAGAGTACTCACAGTAACTGTCTGCTAAATTAAAGTCAATAACAATTAAAACAAGTCTCGTTTTCTTTTTTCAATCAAAATACTATAAGAAGCTAAACTAAAAGTGGATACTTTATTGAAGATACAAATTAATTCATATGCACAATTTTCTTTTAACAAGATTGTAAGTAATGTTGCAAAATCTGCCAGTAGGGCATTAGGGTTATTAATAGCAAAATGTAAAGCTCATGGTGGTTTTCAATATGATGTATTTACAGAACTGTTTAATTTAATTGTATGGTCAGTGATTGACTATGGTGTCTCTATTTGGGTTACTAATGACTTGTCATGTATAAAGGCTGTTAAACATAAGGCTATGAAATTGTGTATAGGAATGAGTAGATATACTACTAAGCATTTTATGGAGATATGGGATGGACACCATGTATCGATTAACAATGGTCTTCCATATTTAGGCGTTGTCACGATGTTTAATTGTAGTCTAAATGAAGAAAATGTTCTTTAAAGTATAAATATCAGTTTTTATAAAGTACAAAATTGGATCTTAACTTGACCTTAACCAGTATTGTAATTTTGAATGTATTTTGAGCAAGTATATTATTAAAGATATTGTAAACAAACTATTTATTATGCACCAAAATAAACGGCATTCAACTTAACTAGCTAATAAAAGCAGTAAACTGCGTACTTACAGGTTATTTAAATCAAATTATTGTACAGAAAAATATTAAAGTATTACTATGCCCGGTAAATATAGAAATGCATATGCTATATTAAGAGCAGGTTTTGCTACAATTTAGAGCAGGTGTTGCTACTATTAAAATTGAAACTCGCAGATATGAAGGAATAGATGTAAATAAAAGGTTTTGTTTTAATTATATTTTTTTTAATATAATTGAAGATGAAAAACAGGTTTTTTTTAGAATGCATAGAATATGTGGATTTGCGAACAATATGTTTAACAATGTATGTAATATAGAAAGTAGTTTTAGTAATTTGAGTAATGAGGAAATTTTTTTATTTATGTTTCATGATGACAGAGATTTTTATTTTACAGCCAAAATCTGCCATGAAGTACTTTTAAGAAAAAAGTGTATTTTATACTCGTTATAAGTGTATATTATGTTTTTTCTTTATTTGTAAAATTATTATGGTGTTTTATGCTAATGTACACTGATATATGTTGTAGATGTAATATAAATGTATTTTAGTGTGTGTTTTACATTCCCTCATAACAGTTACTCTTTTTATAGTGGTTCTTTTATAAATTGATCTGTCAATATTATAATGTGTTTTATATCACAAGTTTCAAATGGGTGAGACTCTCATAAATTATTTGTTGTTGTTGTTGTGGTAATAGGGAACTCCATTTTAAGTAGTTTATTGGTAAAAAAAATGTAATTAATATACCCATTTAGTTTGCCTAATTAGTTTTGTGTGTCCTTATAAGATGTTTACATAAATCGGTTATTGACTGTTTATACTTTATTTATGTTTACAACATTATACCAGTTTGTTAAATTATCGAAAAATTATTCCGTTTGGATTCCACAGGAGAACACACGATTTTATTTCTTTTTTCACAAATTTTTACACTCCAGAAATTAGTGAAAGCGAAAGATTAAAATTGATTTAGATGCGTAGCTTGAAAAGTATAGGCGACCGCTTATATAATTTTCGTAAACGTAAAATCAAAGCTTCTGACAAAATTGAACAACACAAATTGAAGTTAATATTTCTTCAATAATTCAACGACTAGCGTATGACTTTCTCCCGTCCACCGAGACATGTTATGTCCACTGTTATGTGTACCTATTTAAGACTTCTGGTTTAAACTGTCTGCGGACGTCAGATCTTTAATTAGATATAAGAAGATATGGTGTGAGTGCCAATGAGACAACTCTACATTTAAATAACAATTAATAAAAGTAAACCATCATAGGTCAATGTACGGCCTTCAACACGGAGCCCTGGCCCACACCGAACAGCAAGATATAAAGGGCCCCAAAGAGACTAGTGTTAAAACATCCAAACGAGAAAACCAACGGTCTAATCCGTATAAAAAACGAGAAGCGAGAAACACGTACAAATTACATAAACACACGACAACTACTGTACATCAGATTCCTGACTTAGGACAGGTGCAAACCTTTGCAGCGGGATTAAACGTTTTAATGGTACCAAACCTTCTTCCTTTTTCTGAAACAATAGTTTAACATCACAACAACAAAAAACACACGATAAAATATCAATTGGAAGGCTTAAATCAATCAAAAAACGTAAATTCAGAGAAGATAAATTAATAGTTATTTCAACTGCCTTAAATGATTTTTTTGTCATGGATGTCTTTATACCGGGCATGATTATAACTAGCGGTGGTTAGTCTTGCAAAAACAAGGAACTGAACACCACTGTTTTTGGGGTTCGTGCTATTCGTTGATGTGTGTACTTTGCAGTTACTTTACTTGTGCTACATGTTAGATGTGAGTGTTTGTGTTGTTTTTGGTTTTGTCCTTTTTTGTTCTTTGTCTTTCATTTTGGCACGGTGTAAATAAAAAAAATGTTGTATAAGTGCCAATGGCAATGAGACAACTCTCCACCCAATGCCACAATTTATTCAAAGTTAACAATTATAGATCCGAGTACGGCCTTCATCACGGGGCCTTGGCTCACACCAAGGTATAAAGAGCCCTAGAATGATTATAAAATAATTCAACAAGACAAGACAAGACAACGGTCTGATCTCTATTAAATGCAAAAAAAACCTTTAACCACACCAACAAACGTCAAATACTGAGAAACAAATGATATAACAGTTGAAGGCAACACCTCTCCTCCTTCTGTGTCTTTTATTCTTACAACAACAAACGGTATGATTTTGTGAAGAATCGTCCTCGACATTGATGAAAATATGTGTCACTGTTAGAAATAGTTTAAAGACGTGCGTTTTGACGTGGACTCTCTGATGATTATTTTGTATTTGTTAAATGTTTACAAAAATTAACTGGCTTGGTAAAAGGACATTCTTACTTTTTCAGATGCTGAAGCGGGACTATTTTGAAAAAAATGAAAAACACGTTTATAAAAAAATATGTGCGTGCGGTTCCATGGATTACGGAATTAAATTGGCGTAAACTAACAGTTAACGGATAAAGAAAAGACTATGATCGGACATACAGATGTTTTGACAGTTAAGTTAAAATTTAAGTCATGTAATTTTTCTGGACGTAACTCTTTATAGATTTGAATAAAATTGGGTTAAACTTCAATATTCAAACTTTTTAAAATTTAAGTTTAAATATTTCAACATTTATGAAGTTTTTGCCATTTAAGCGATTTAAATGGAATAACAATTAGCCATATTTCTTTACGCAAAAATTACGAAAAAATCCGGCAACCATAAAAAACTTTGGTTTGATAATCACTTCTGACTGACAACTGCATTTCTAAACAGGAGGAATCTCTTTCTCCAGCAGTAAGATCTGGGAAGACGGGCGTTTATGTCGCTGCTAAGTATTTTTATATAAAAAAAAACATGGTCATAGACAAATGGGGTAAGGCGTCTTTTTTTAGAGGACATGTTATTCTCGCCTCACTGAGCTGGCACTAACGGAATTTTGGATATATTGAAGGTCAGCAGTTTTGAAGAATATTTTTAGGAATAGTCTCCTTTAAATCCTACAACTAAATGTACTGTTTCGTTGCCGTCCTGTTTATTATTAATACACCGTGTCATTTAAAATTAAATTGAAAACAAAAATTTCAACGGATGTACTTATTACTCTCAAACGTTACCTGCACAGTAGCGGCCTGGACAAGCTGGTGTAGATGTGAGGTGAAACACATTGAATGTTCCACAATTTCTTACTCGGATTTGCCAGTTAAATTCACAACATCCCAAAAATCCCACTTGGCAAACTGTCAGTGTTAGTTCGTTGTTTGCAACTGGTAAACTACCTATATTAAGATTTAAAACAGTATGTATTGAATATATAACTTCAAACAAATCTGAATGATTACTGTGTTTATAAACACACAGGGTAAACATTGCCAAAAATAAATGGTAAATAATATTTCAGTTGTAATGATTTTTAATACATAACAATCACATAATTCACGATATTGTTTTAATCTGAAATGTTTCTCTTAAACATAAGCTGTTTTAATTTGTGTTGACACCAAATACCAACCTACTCATAATAACTAAGTAATTAAAAAATGTTTATTGGTTATTTTCGCCGCTGATTGTACAAGTGATATGAAAACTTCAATTTGTCACACCTAACGAAAAACTACAAAAACGCTCTTATTCTAGTTCTCTGAATGCATTGATTTTTTTAAAAAGCAGACGTCACTGCTCTTTTACATGTTCCTTATGGTTCTGACCTCATTTATGGGTAGGTAAGCAGCTTAATTAAAAAAAAACTTTTTTATTGTACATTTAAGATAGAAAATGTTCAAGATTTAAACAATTCTCAGACTCGCATCTGATTTTCAGGTATGTAAATAATCGGTGCATTATCTAATATCTGTTTCGAAAGATTCCGGGATATATTCGTTCATATGTACTTAAGAAATCTTAAAGGAATGCCTTAAGTTACCAGGATGAAGTAATTAATTAAGGATGTTGTTTACACATGTTAAAGGTGTTTGGATGCTTTTATTCAAATTCAAATTACAGGGAACATGCTATCTTTTTCTTCTTTTTTTCTTGATTTGTACATAAATAAGGTTAATCGTTTTGTCATCGGTGAACCAATGTAACAGTTGCAATTGTTTCAATTGCTTCTTCAAGATAAATCTATATGTAAAGCTAACATGCATATGTTTCACCGCTCCACATACTCGTTGTGCCTACTCCTATTCAGTAGCCGTTTATTCATTGGTTGTTGCTGGTTGTCTGTCGTATTATTTTGTTCTGTTTTGTTGATGTTTGTTTGTTTATTTGTCATAAATCGACAGTTGGATTTTCTAGCTTATATTGCTTTACATTTGGCAATGTTGGCCCTTTAATTGTTGTTGCAGATCGCAAATTTGCTAACATTCTTGTTATTTTGACTCTGGTGTATAGTTGTTTCATTATCATATGACATCTCCTTTTTATATTGATTTTGTATACTATACATGTACTAGTTGATAAAAGTGTGTGTATCAAAATACCATTTATCCATATCGGTCCTGTTGAACCACATCGCAGAACTGGTGGACATTCTGTAGGCATATTTGCATCGTCTTGGAATCTATACCAATCTTCTGCAATTAGTCTGTCACAGCCTTCTGTTTCTGAAGATCCGAGTGTGTAGCCAACAGAACGTGTTGGGTCATTCATTTGTCGGTGAATGGTACAAGGGTCTTGGCAATAAATGACTAAAACGAAGTGGTGCGTAATATGTATTTTGGTCAAATGTGTCTATATCTTATTTACACAGTTATTGTCAATGACTTAATTAATATAATTGACAGTGTAAAAACATTGAAAACAAATTGAAGATATCACAAAAGAAAAATCATAGCGTATTGCATTTGCTATCTTAAATTAAGGTTATACCAATAAGAGATAAGGTGTTAAGATAGTATAATTGTGGGGGTATTATACTGCAACAAATCATATCGGAAAGTGTTTGAATTTTTAAAAATACTACTCAGTATTTTGAAATGTTGTGACATCACTTTTACAGAATATATTATACCAAGATAGTAATGCAACATAAGTTTGCGACATATCAGTTACTATGTCATATTTCTCATTTTAGAGCTTATTCATTATTTAGTTTTTTGTGTAGTGTCCGTCCACTTCAAATGGTGTTATGTCAATGGACATAATCTAAATAATGAATCACTACGCCCAATATAATATGTGTAATGACCAAATTTAAAGCTCTTGGCAAACATCATTACGTACATGTAGAATATTTCAGTGTGTGCTGTATAAAACGATACAAAACATTCGAAACTTTCTATTTTTTATATTGCAAAACTCAATTGTGTTGTGGTCAAATGTGTCTACTTACCGTTTATACAGATAAGGAGAATGTATATCCTCCGTTCCATGATTTCTGCTAAATGAATACAAAATCATAAAACAAAATAATAAATATACTATAGACAGACATCATTGACCAATAAAATTTACGTTTTCAAGAGCGATATTTGTTTAATACATCTTACTAGCATTTATGTGTTTGATAGATTTATTAGAACTTTTTAAAAAATAACATACATTTCAACACTAAAAGATATGTTTCACAAATTCTTGGCGATATGTCAACTTTGATATGATCGTCGTTACATGAAACTCGGTTCACATTAATGTTAGAGACAACATTTTTAAGAAGTCAATAATCAAAGTCATATCAAAATCAAAATCTGAAGTTTGTAAAACAAAATATGTATGAATTAACATATCAGGAAAAAATTCTTCGGAAATAAAATCAACATTGGAAGCTCATTTTTCAGAAGCTGCAATGACCAGAAAAGTCGAAAACAAATTTCTATACGTTATCATTTGTTTTAAAAATTCCAAAAGGACATTCAGTCTAAAATCTTTTACAGTTATTCTGTTTTGAAAAAATACTAGTTTTTAACAGAAAACTAATTCTCTCAATTCAAACGATAATTGTTCAATTCTTAACTTAGGTCGGACGTCTTTTCCGGCTTATTTGTACATTGCATTGACGGTATTTAGGACATTTGAAATAGAAAGCAAGGTTCCTGAGATTTTTAATATTCAGAAAATCTATCTACAAGTTCATTTGAATAGACTCATTCAGAATGTTGCATGGTATACACTAGTTCGTCCGTAATAGTGTCCGTATGGCCTTCATCAAATCACAAATGTGAAATATGACGTCAGATTCAGTGTTCCTTAGAAAGATAACTCTTTTCTTAGAAAAACAAATGAACACAAATATTAAATTACCCATTTCATTAGGTCTTTCACGTATAGTTTTTGGGGCTTTATTTGAAGGAGAATACAAAAAAAGTTTCTCTCATGAAATTTTAAGAAGAAAGCAATGGTATATATGTTTTTATACTGGAAACTGTTTTCATTCTTATTTATTAATTTTGACAGGAATGAAATAAATCATTCTTTTTTTTATATCAAAATAACAAGAATCTTTAACTCTAGAATCTTAAACTGATAGATACAAATCTGAGGTTTAAATGGAAAAAGAAATTATGCTCATGGATACGGTATTACTGGATTATTTTAGATATTGAAAAAAAAATGTATTCATTTGTTTTATTCCGAAAATCATATATACCTTTTCTCAACATTTAAATAAAAAAATCACTGGTAAAAATTATTTGGCTGTAAATTTTCAAACTACACAACAAAAATTAAAACTGTGAAAATCAGCTTTTTTTCATCAGATTGGCCATTTGCCACATAAAAACGCAATGTAACGACTTAAGAGAATCCTATATCAAAATAAGACGTAATATAATTAGTCATTTTGTAACTTCCCACGAATTTTGATGACTTAAATAGTAAATGCTAAGTAAGGTCTGACAATATTTTTTCAAACCCTTATTGTTATTTAGTTCAAGTAGATATTCCAGCCTTCACAAGAGGTTGCATTTCTACCTCACAAGTATAAAGCTCACACTTCAACAAACAGGAATAAATCAGCAGATTGGCATTGGTCATATAATTCAGTTTTATTTTCATATGTACAATTTTTACTGTAGTCATATGATTAACAGTGGAATTGTTTTGTTTGTTCATTCGATCGTCAAGTGTTTGTTTTTACATTTTCAATTATTTTATTGTATTTGTCATGATCTGAATTATATTTATTTTTATTTATGTGTGGAATGTTCATCGAGAGAGAGAAAAAAACAAGGAAGCTGAAAACATTTATTTATAGTTGGCAGATATATGAGGTTTAAAAGGAGTGATTGTAGTTTTATACCAATTTATGAAGTAATCTGAATTGCAGTTGGAACAAGTTAGGGCAAAGTAATAGCATGATATTATGTTGTTTGTAGCATTGTTTTTTGTATTTCTGTTAACACATGAAGATGTGCAAGGTAAGGCTTCTATATCTTTTTCGCGGTTGAAATTATACATCTAATTCATTTATCGAAATGTCAAATATGCATCAAAGACTTTAAAAAGCTTGATACTTAAATAGTCATTTTTTAGTTTTGTTTTTTTTTAGTTAAAAATTAATATACATCTAGCACAACGTTAACAGTCTAACTCAGGACAAGTTTGCATGTTGTTTTAAAAGATAGTACAACAAAAATAAGACAATATTAAAGGAGAGTAGTGACAACCACCTTCGCTCGAATGTTTCATAATAACCTACACATATTTCGAATATATGTTTGCTTCATTTGAAGAAAAAAAAAATTCTCTGCAATCGTTAAGAGTTCAGATTTTTATTTCTGAAGTTATAAATAACTCAAGTATCAAATATTTGCAATTGAGAATGTCATCAAAATGTGAACTGGTTCAGTAACTATTCTTTAAAAGGACATTGTTTTGAGCATCTGAAATACTATTTACAGAGCTTGCATCATGTGTTCATTTATGCCAATAAAACATATTGGTGAAATCCTCAAGTTGTTCTCATATGTTGTACATTATTTGAATTTTTACTTCTGTAAATGACAAAGATAACACATTTCAGGCAAAGGGCTTTTCCGGTTATGAAGGAGATAGAGAATCACACTTTACTTCTCTCAAGTTCAAACTCATTTGTAAAAAAAATGCCTCATTTCCGAAACTGACCTTTACTCATTTCCAGGTTTACGATATCGACATATTAAACATGTTGAATATAAGACGGCTACCATTAATGCATATTTAGAAGAATTTCGAGTATTGACCCATATATATATTAATTGTCTTATTATTATAAATTGTATCAAATCTAAGTAAGCAAATATGTAAAGATGTTCCAGAATAAATTCTGCTGTCGAATAAGGTGATAGATAGTCCATAAATCATTTGGACTTAGACGGTATTTGAAAGGTAACATGTTTGCGCCAAACAAATTAGAAATAAAGTATTTCCGAGATAACTTTTTTTTTTCATTATTTTGCAGAAATATAAACTTAAGATAAAGGGAGAAGGTTTGGTACCATAAAAACGTTTAATCCCACTCCAATTGTTTGCACCTGTCCTAAGTCAGGAATCTGATGTTAAGTGAGTGTCGTCTGTTTATGTGGTTCATAAGTGTTTCTCGTTTTTCGTTTTTATATAGACTACACCGTTGGTTATCCCGTTTGACTGGTTTTACACTAGTCATTTTGGCGGCCCTTTATAGCTTGATGATCGGTGTGAGCCAAAGCTCCGTGTTGAAGTTCGTACCTTGATCTATAATGGTTTACTTTTATCAAGTGTAACTTAGATGGAGAAGTGTCTCATTGGCACTCATACCACATCTTCCTTACGTGCGAACATTTTTATAGTTATTTTAGGTTACAGTTAAAGCGTTTGCAAATCATGTTTAACAAAACTGCAGTGCACGAGAAATAACACATAGGTTGGAAATATGTATAAAAACAAGATGATGTGTATACATTAAAAAAAGAATAAAAGTAAGATATAACTAATTGCATTCTTCCGAAGCTCTTTTCATGGTTTATCTTGATCAGGAACGCTCAAAGCTAAACTATTTGAAAGCCGAGAATGTATAGTTCTAAATAAGCGCAAGAGATTTATGAAAAAAAGGAAAAACAAACATTGTATCCATATCAGGTCAAATTTACATGAGGGGGTTGAAACCATAGATGCTTTATTATTTTACAATTTATAAACAAAATATTTACCAAGCTGAGTCGACAACTCAACGAAATAAAAGGATGAAAATAAACTCAGTAGAAAAAAAAACGTGTACAGTCTTCAAATAAAGATAGATGAGATGTCTAAAGTTTATAATTGGTATGCCTCAAATGGGCAAAAACTACTATATTTGAATTTTAGCTATTTCGGTACGAAGTCGTTTCGTTAAAATTTGTTCAATCCACGGATGTTTTGTCGATGCCAAGGCAGGGAAGAATTTACTTTATTTTGTTTAAGTTTATATGGATTTGGCTATCTTTGAATTTACATTGAAGTATTGTTTTTATTATTATTCATTTAAAAAAAATGCTATTCTAGCTAGTCCATGTACAACACATAAAAGAATAAATGATGTTGGAAACAGGGGAACTAGATGTAGCGAATCGTCTTCTCCCCTTATTTGCGACAGAACTGGATTTGAACATGGTTGGTACGTTGCATCATACAAAGGAGAATATATTCAAATGCCTGAAACATTTCCAAACCCGGTTACATGTGGCACAGAGTCACCGATATGGATTAACGGTAAGTTGCTTTTTATTCTAAATTTGATATGTAATAGTAAAAGTTCAATGATAAGTTAATATTGATATTAAAAGACCTCCGAACAAAAAGGGGTGTTCAGATCCTCGAGCCCGAAGGGCGAGGTGATTTGAACAGGCCCTTTTGTGAAGAGGTCTTTTAATGTCAATATTAACTTAATCATTGAGCTTTTACTGACTTACAACCCGTCAAAAATATAAGAAAAGTACATACAAAGCACTTGCAGAAACCTAATTCCCCTGAACTAGACGAGTCTAAATATGTTCAACTTAAATGATAGTTAAACAGTACTCGGACTGATATTTACAATTAACAGTTACCAAATTGAAATGAAAATGGACCCATTTAATGGCATTATATAATTATTTATTTATAATAAAAAAAAAAAATAGCATCTAAACAACACCAAATGATAGTTTTACAAAATTAGGGGGTCAATTTTTATACCTTAGACCTTATATTTTTTAGCCAACTTTTTAAAATAACGATTTCTGATTTAATAAATCAGGCCATAAAAAGCCCATACAGACCTCATTTATAACTGACCAATGAATATTATGCGCAACAACTTCATGCTTTATATACTTGATGTTTTTGATCTGTCAGTAATCATGAAATAGATTCGTAAAGATCAGACCTTAGAAAACAGTAAGTAAACCCTTCCAACAATTAGCTTTTTAAACAGATTGTTTAAGAACTTCTAATCGGACAGTCATATCGGGGCCTTTTAAAGCTGACTATGCGGTATGGGCTTTGCTTGTTGTTGAAGGCCGTACGGTGACCTATAGTTGTTAATGTCTGTGTCATTTTGGTCATTTGTGGATAGTTGTCTCATTGGCAATCATAACCACATCTTCTTTTTTATATAGATGCATAAAGTCTTTCACAATATTCATCCGGTAAATGTTCCTTTTGTTTCTGATTTGGTTATTTTCCTACATTAAGATACATGCGAATGCAAAGTGATTAGTTTTTTTCTATTCAGTCATTGTGCTAATGCGGCGTAAAGCAACCAACAATCAATCAATCTATTCAGTCCAATTAATCAATTAGATCTTGCTTTCTTTTTTTTTGTTTTTTTTTTGTTTTTTTAAATAAAAACTATGCATGCAAACTTCAATGAATAAAATCGTATTAAACTACAGTGTATGTAAAGTGAGGATCCTAAAATATCATTTTCACTGTATATGCCAGAAATTTTTGATGTAGAATGATAAATAAACAGACGACTTTTTTTTATTTTTGAAGAAAATTAAGAAAATTAGTTAAAAAGTATATGTTAAGAAACACATAATACTAATAAAACAAAGTAAGAGATGTGAACGGGTTTTTTTCGCGCCTAAATCCAAATAACTGTGAAATATATACCAAAATAGGTGAATATTTAAGACATTTCACGAACAGATCGTGCAGGTGTTTTATAACTAACAGGTAAGATGTTGTTGCAGAAAAAATATTCATTTCAATACAATTATTAAAGTTGTATAACGTAGAATAGGTTTTGTCATTCAGTTGCTTCATATTGAACTGAATTCCATAATGATGCTTTCTTTATGCGAGTCATGTTTACTGTCGAATAATGATACTATTCTTTCATTTTCACTGTAGAGCGATTCATTAGTATTGTATATGCGGCGCATTTTCACTGTATGATATATTTATTTTGTTATCTATTACAGCGTATTTTTTTTAAGCATGTAAAGCAAGACTTTAGTTAGCGTGCTTGCTTTGGGTTTTTTTGTACAATCATTATGATAACACCCAATTTAATTCAAATATAATAATTATATAAATACAGGTTAAACTATGCCGATACATATTGTTTAAAGATGTCAATCTTATTTACAAAGTTTGTATAAACAATTATACAAACTAAGCAATCAAGTCAACCAACGTTTTGCTTTACATGCATTAGGAAATTAGCTGTAAAGCCTTAATTTAGCCGACTTTCTCAAACAATAGATAAAGTAAGAGACGGATTTGATAAAATTTAACTTACGGAGGAAAGTTTGGTTTTAAAACACTCTAAATAAATTCAATAGAAATAACATTTATTTCAAATGTATTCCATTTTTTAAATTTCTTATGAATCGTATCTATAGGGATCTTTATCCTTGTTTTTTTTTTTATCCATTTCCATATCCTTGGTTTTTTTTTATCCATTTCCATGACACTTCACCACTAATTACGTACATCTTGATAAAGATTGAATCGTTGGTTTTCCCGTTTAAAAGGTTTTACACTGGGGCCCTTTATAACTTGCTGTTCGGTGTGAGCCAAGACTCCATGTTGAAGACCGTATTTTGACGTATAACGGTATACTTTTATAAATTGTGACTCGTTTTGAGAGTTGTCTCATTGTCACATATGACATCTTATCTATCTGTGGCTCAACCAGAAACGAGACGGGATAAAAAGGGATAAAAAACACACTTTTTTAATATATTAATAATGGGCTTAATATGAGTCAGAAAAGAGTAGAATAGTGGGTCGCGTTGGGGTATAAGCGTGACTCGGAATTGTCGATTTTTTTTGAAAGCGTGACACGTGATAGTCAAATGATTGTGTCGTGAAAACGAGAAATTAAGTATAGCGGGACACGGAGAATTTTAAAAAATGAGAACTGCATAGTATAAGCGGGATACGGGAATCTGATAAAGCAGTATGCGGGATCAGGAATCAGACCCCCCCCCAATGAGACCCCAGAATAAGATATTTTTTTATCTTCATCCTATTGTTACAGTCATGCCTTCAATAACAAATGTATCCCATGCATGCATTTTTATAGACAAAAGACCTTATGGATATTTGGGGTTCTTTGACATGCTGAATCTATCCTTGTATCCAGTTTGGGGATTTTTACCAAGTTACCGAAATAGCCCACATAGAGGTCCAAAGGGTCTAAGATCATCAAACATGAATTGTAGCATGCATGTTGTGTACAATTACCCAAATGTGCATTGTTTGACCTCTGTGGTAGTATCCACTCGCGGATCTAGAAATTTTTATAAGTAGGGGTCCAATGACTACCTAAGAGGGGGCCCGCTCCAGTGATTCCATATAAAAGTAACCAAATGTTTTCCCAAAAAGGGGGCAACCCCCTGTCCCCCTAAATCCTCCTCTGGTATCGAGCTGTTCATTACGGATAAAAAATATTTGTATCAAGGGTGCTCTACTTCACGTACCAATGCAAACAAAAAAGTTCGCCCACACCTTACATTTCATGTTTCATGACTGTGGATAATTTATGTCACATACCGTTTCACCTTATACAGTTAAAATCATGCAAGCAACAATCGAGTCAAGAACATTTGTTCTACCAAAACTGTCTTTTTCAGAATATGGAAATTGAAGCAGTTGAGGGTACAACTGGGAAAAGTTAATCTTTGATAAGCTTTTCTGTCACCATTGCGTTTCAAGATGCATATTTCTCTGTTCGCAAGTGTATTTATTGCGTGGAAGATAACGTCCTCAAAAGTACTCGTCTCTATTTTACACAGACTGCACTTAAACTCCGCAATATCAATCTTTGACTTAAAAAAAATACAGAAATATCTTTTAATTTTTTTTTTAAATCAAGGAAAAACGTAATTTGAAGAATACAATATGACATTTTGAGAAGCGTTTTTGTTACAAGTTTGAAAAGCTATATATTTGATAAAGAATGAATGAGGAGTTTGTATTTCAATTTGAAAATACATTTATCATAAATTCTAAAGTCATCAACTAAGTTTGTTCATTTGTTTCAAGTGCATTTATCACATAATTCTACAATAAAAATTCCTCGCATCTTCGAAAATTCCACATCAGAAATGACTGCACAAACAGTGATAATTCATCGCATCTATAGTTAAAATGGATCGCTTTCAAAAATCGATATGCTATATTATGTTGCTTTTATAACACTTATTTGAACTTTAATGCTATGTTTGTACATAATAAAGACATATCACAATGAAAATATGTAAAAACTTTCCTTCAAATCAATTAATTTGGTATTTTCAAAACGTAAACAAATACAGTTTTCCCATGATCCTTTATTCTACAATAGACATACCCGCATATGACAGTGAAAATGAACTAGCTGGAATCACACTTTATATACACTGAACTAGGTTTCACTGACCCGATCAAAACGTGTGATGTGAGATATATTCGCAAGTTAAATGCATTATATTAAAACAAACTCTTTAATCTAGTCGTCCGTTATTCCCTTTTCATGTCTAAATGAAGCAAAAACACTTTTATCTTTCTTAGTTTTATCCTTGCCTGACAAAAAAAATCATATGTTATAAATCGTATTAAACAGTAGATAAGAACCATAGTAAAATCATATTTAAAACTTTTTAATAAGCAGTCAGTTATATGATAAACTGATGAAAACCCCCCTCAAAAACAAAAAAAAAGCAAAACAACAACAACATAAATGAAAATTATAGCATTTTAAAGATTTTGTCCTTGTGTGCTTAGTACTAGTACAGAGAAATAAATTATGTTGATTGATTGTTGTTTGCTTTACGTCCAGTAAGAAATATTTCATGCATGTTCATGAATATAACACATAAATTTTAAATACAATAGGTAGGTCGTACAAAAGGAGGTCGACAGTGAGGTTGGACGTGATACTTTAAAATACCACTGGAAATGAGGGTATATTGAATAAGGACAGACATTTAGACTTGAAACAGCTGGCAATATTCGGACCACTCAAATAATAGATGCAAGAGTTTATAATTTGCCGAGAGCGTTGATCCCTAATATCCCCCCTGAAGTCGATCATTCATGTTTACGTGTACTTTACAATATCATTTCACGCATCCAATTTAGGTTAGATACTTTAGCTCGCTTTAGTAACTAAGCATTTTGTGAAACTTTACTGTGTACTGTACTTTAGTTTTTGGTATATGAAATTCTGTACTACAGTACAGCCTGTGACATCCTCTTAATTATGTCTACCCTCTTGCATGGTCAACATCCAATGGTGGCCATTTATTGGGGTATTCAATCTTGAGATGTTGGCCAATAATTGGGGTCATAAAACATAGGTTGATGTTTTATCTAATAAGGTTACCTGTTGTAATCAATCAGGGTCGAAGTTTTATGTATGTTTTTTTTAAAAATTACCTGTACAGGTAACTTGGGTTTCTTTCAAAATTGACATTTCACCTTTTTTGGAAAATGTAGAATAAGACATTGTTTTAGTCTTTGTTAATTAATATTATTTTTGATTTTTCTATCTTTGAATTTATTAAAATTTATTTTTTTTAATTTTTAATTTGTTTTTATTCATTTTTGTATGGATTTGTTTCTTATTCTTTTAATGTCTTCTTAGTAAGAATCTTGAGAAGCAAAAAGACAAAAATGTAAAAGATAATGTTATTGACAAGACAAGACAATATTTTATTTAAGTCTCACCTCTTCATTATATAAAACATACAAACAGTTGATAAAACAACATCCTAAAACATACAAGAGCCACTCTAAAAAGAGTTATGAGAGACTATCTAAAATGTATATACAATATTTACACTAAAATTAGCTATATAAAATACATTTTCTTTTCAATAAAATGTCATTGCAGATTTTGGCAGTATAAAAGTACATATTTTCATTTGTGAATAAAAATATAAATTTATCGTCATCAGACAATTGCATAAAATTAACATTAAATAGAGATGCTTGATAAAACAAATAACAACGCAAATCTTCATACACAGGACAATTCATTAAAACATGTATTCATCTTCAATTAAAAGATTTTCATTACAAATACTGTTATAACAAATTCTATTTTCAACTAAAAGACCTTCATACCTTCCGGTCTCAATTTTCAAAGGAGCCGTACCACTTCTAAATTTGGCATAGGCACTCCTATATTTACCAGGTATAATTTTTAATAAGTCTGTAAGTACGTAGTTTACTACGCTCGTTTGACATTAAATCAATATACCATTGCTCTTTAAATCTATTGAAACAGATATTCTCAATATCTTTTATAACATGTTTATCAATAATCAAATTAGTATTACAAAAATGTTCCATATCAAGTTCTTTAAACTTTGTGTGTACTCTGAAATTTCAATTTTTCAGTCTATTATTGCATATATTATTTGCCCATATGCCGTTGACTAGCATTTGAAAGACAAAAGACTTTAATTAATTTTTTTTTAAAAGTAAAGAAAAAAAAATTAATGTACATAATGTTCATTGTATTTAATTGTTTATTTGCATTATCATTATTTAATGAATTATCATTAATAATAAGTAATAATCAAGCAAATTTAATTTTTAAAGAAACCATGAAGCAAGCCTGTTAAAATGATCAGACAATATCAATCCTCTTATAATAATTTTTTATAACATCTATTATTATTCAGGAAAACTACAAATATCATTATAATTAGGTTTTAATAGGAAAAAACTATTTTTGTCTATCTTTTTTTTTTTAAATCTAAAATCAGGAGTTAACATTGTGCGTGAACAATTAATGGACATGTTGAAGAGACTTATTTTCCAAAAATTTCAAGAAAAAAACTGTCTTGCTTTGCTTTTTAGAAACAAATGTGAACTTATTAAATATGACATCTTCAGTTTGGCTAATATCTGTCAGGTAAAAGCCAAAATTTGACAAAATACACTTATATAGATTGTTACACTTTTTGGTCTATTAATTAAATCATTTTTTTCTGTGTACATTTATATTGTTGGAAGTGCTGGACTGGTATGATACATATTCTTGGTATACATTTGCAAATATTTCCCTAAACCAAGGCCTTTTAGATAAAGTTAACAATTTCAGGGACTTGAATAAATTAAGACTTTAAAACCCTTGATGAAAAATCAATTTAAAGAAAAATATAAGAACATTTTTTGAAAATAGATTTAAGAATAAAAACTTTGTAAAAACTGTATACTCAAATGTGTCACATAGAGAGTTAGTGGTCATGATTTAGAAATAGAAAATAGTGGACAATATAAAATTCCTAGAAAGGATAGAATATGTAAACTGTGCCACTTGCTGGACAATGAAGACCACTCCTTCCTTAATTGTGAAATTAACACAACTTTTAAAGATTGTTTTGAAAATTGTTTACCTTTTCTCATTATATTGTCTTTTACCCAAGAACAAAAAGTGAAAGAAATGCTAAACCTTTATTACATGAATATGTTGAAAATATTGGCTCCCTTATAAAATAGTCATCATTAGAAATGAGGGCAGAAACCTAAAAAAAAATCCATGTGTTTTAATTTCTTAAATTATAGAATTGTTAATTCTTTGCATTATGATTGTTTTTTTGTCACAAACTAAATACCATATGTTTATATAACAATACAAATATTATCAAATTTTGTTGAATTAATGAATATTTTGAATATATGTATTCAATAGAGACATATAAGGAATTGTATTTAGAATAAGTTCTAAAGACAATCTTTAACATTTGTAAAACAGTACTGAATGCAGATAAGTCTATCTACTATGATTAAAGTATAACTAATTTTGATTTAAGAAAATGAATTTGAGAAACAACTTTTCAATAGAAAAAGGAGGCATTGGGAAAGCATTATATTAGAAGATGATATTCATTTATTCTTCATTTACCATAAAGTACATGTAAAAAATAACTTAAATTGATTAAAAAGGTATAATGTCAAAACAAAAAGTCAAGAGTCAATTTAAAAAAAAAATCAGCTATTTATTCAACTAGTCAAATTATTTAATTTTATTTTTGAATTTTCTTGTCATAATCACAGTAATTAAATTTCACAAACACATACATGTATATTACACTGAGACACATGACCTGTAAATAAGTTATATAATTTTAACACTTCAATGCAGTCAAGATTTTCCTTTATCCTTGACTAGTTTTTGATTAATACCTTGTGTATTAATTAAGCGACAGGGGGTATAATGATGAACATATAGGGCCACCATGGTGGACATAATTTTTATTACCACCATGAATAAGATAATGTCACAGGTAGTACTGTACCTTTCACTACCGCTCTACTGGTTGGTCTCGTGTGGGGTGTTCGCCTCGAGAGCGGGAGGTCATTTGTTCGAATCCCGAACAGGTCAAACAAAGACGTTAATTAAATTGGTATTCTATTTCAGGGGCGGATCCAGCCATTTTAAAAAGGGAAGTTCCCAACCCAGAGTAAAGGGGGGTTCTAACTATATGCTCCCATCCAAATGCATTGATCTTTAAAAAAAAAAGGGCCTATTGAGCTGTTCTCTTACATAATGATGTTGTGGAAATTCTTGAAATTATTTTGAAGTTAAGAAATACATCTCCGTCATGCAACACTCTGAATCTTTACCTGCCTTTAGCCAACCCCCCCCCCCCCCCCCCCCCCCCCCCTTTTTGGATACGCCAATGTATTTCAACGCTAAACACGTGGCATCATAGAGTAGGAGAACAGAATGGCCTGCTCTGAGTCGGGAATGTGTCAGGGTCGGGTGACTTTTCTTCCTGCGAACTAATGTCTTGTGAACTTACACAATAAAAAAAACCCGACTCTGCTTGCAATTGTCAGTC
This sequence comes from Mytilus edulis, assembly GCA_019925275.1. Taxonomy (NCBI): domain Eukaryota; kingdom Metazoa; phylum Mollusca; class Bivalvia; order Mytilida; family Mytilidae; genus Mytilus; species Mytilus edulis. The sequence goes on from CM034354.1 coordinate 91,561,904, forward strand.
TAGTAAAAAACGGGGTTAATACTCTTATTATATTCACATGTTATCGTCCTGAATATTAATTTTATTTGCCGCTGGTTGTCATCCATTATCATTATTTATTTTACCGAACGTTATATTAATTATACAGTGAAGTGTTTTTCTTTTACTGGTTTATAGAGCAACTTCTTAAATTTTCACCGATCAAAATTAAAATATGGCAAGTGAAATTTTTCAACCAAACACTTGTGATTGTTAGGATATCCTTGACGGTAAATAATATCAAATCCAATCTGCCTTTTCGGATATCTAATATTTGACGGAAAATATTATTGAATTAACTCCGTATAACTTTTATTTAGTCATGGTTTGGTTTGGGCTTATCATTCTGTATACGCATCTTTCTAGAAAAAAAAGACTGAACAGGGGCGGATCCAGCCATTTTAAAAAAGGGGGGGTTCCTAACCCAGGACAAAGGGGGGGGGGGGGGGGTTCCAACTATATATCCCCATTCAAATGCATTGATCGTCCAAAAAAAAGGGGGGTTCCAACCCCCGGAACACCCCCCCCCCCCCTCTGGATCCGCGCCTGCTGAATGTTGACTCTAAATATTTTTATTTATCTGTGTCTTTAGGTTGCTGTCTAATTAATGTATACCTTTATCTCCTTTTATTCAAAACCAAATAATTCGTTTGGGTATAGAACTGGACCTCTCCCGTGTTACTAAATGGGTGCGTTCGTTTGGCTTATTGGATATATAAATACGCAGCTTTGTAAGATCAAAATATAATAGGAATGTATATCCAATGCCGGGTGCAGTGAGAATTTCACGCTATCTATACCTTAAAAAAAACATTAGAGGTAAAGACGATCTACGCACAAGTTGAATGATTGAAATGTGTAAACAACAAGAAAGGTCAGCTAAATCTTTTCAAATAAGGCCGTGTTCACACCAAATTCCATGTACAGTAAACTTGTTTACAATTAGTTTAATGAACTGGACATTGGTTTCACATTAGATTTGTTCACATCTATACACCTTGTTTAATTACCTGTACATAAGATTTGTTCACATTTGTAAACTCTATGTCATTTAAATGTTCATTAAGTAGAATCGAATGAAACGTTTACGGACAACTTTTCTAGCAGTAAGGGAACGACCATTTGACTCTAAATAGAGATTTCCAATAAAATGACATACGTACCTAACTCGACGTACGCACCTAACGGGACCGGTTATTGCTAACCAATTAATTTTGTTAAATGCATTACTCAAGTTTTAACTAAGTATTCCTAAACTATAAAACCCAATCATGACAAATTTTATCAATATCAAATATTTCTAAGATGTTGAAAAACAAAAGAAAACATGATTTTCATATATCACGTGACTATTGAGATTCCCGCCTAAACTTCAACGTCATAAGACCACGTATATATACGTATCTTTACCTATCATACGATTCAATTGAGTTGTCTTTCATAGTTTTGACCATGACTTTGTTTTTCCCATAGACTTTGAAAATTAAATGAACCTTTTATTATCTATTATTAGATATTTATATTACTTTTGTTTGTCGTTTTCAGATAAATGTTCCTTCTTTTCGTTTTTTAATGTTTTATAATATTTAATTTCCGTGGGATTGCATCATACTTTATTAAGCATCATTTCAAACATTATCTTCTTCTGCAGTTAATCTCCTTAATACCCTAGTCCCACTAGGCCACGATCGCACTACGATCTGTGAAAAAAATGCAAATATTGATGATCGTGGTACGATCGTGTAGGTCGCAGTAAGGTCGTACCACGGTCGTGGTGAGGTCTTCAAGATCGTGAAGAGCGTGGACAACTTTGAACATGTTCAAAACAATCGTGGTGCGGTCGTGGCGAAATCAGGTCGTAGTAGAAGCGTAGTGAGAGCGCACTAAGATCGCAAAGGTCGCTGTACAATCGTAGCGAGAACGTAGCGAAAGCGTGATTCTATTCGGAGAGATTGCGCTACGATCTCACAGCGACGTTATGACGACCTCACTACGACCATCACGTTCTCACTGCGACCCAACTACGCTTCCACTACGACTTTACCACGCTGTTCACGACTATAGTACGATTCTAGCACGCCCTTGCCGTCCTTATCACGCTCTTCTCACGAACTTACTACGTTCACACTACGACCATCATTTCTATTGTAATTTTCACATAAAATGTATAAAAAAAACTCCCTAGATTTTGTTTGTCTGAATGTATTTATCCATTTGCTCTAACGGCTCAACCATGCTTCTCGTTTTTATATAGATTAGACCGTTGGTTTTTCCCGTTTAAATGGTTTAACATTAGTATTTTTTTGGGCCCTTTATAGCGTTCTGTTCGGTGTGAGCCAAGGCTCCGTAATAAAGGACGTACCTTGGCCTATAATGGTTTACTTTTACAGATTTTTACGTTGATGGAGAGTTGTCTCATTGGCACTCATACCACATCTTCCTATATATATTGACACATCTGTGTCATCTCTGCTATCGTTCACTAAAATATCGTCATTTGAGCTTTATGGACCAGCAATAGGTTGTAATTTAGGTTTGATTGGTCATCTCTTGATGACAAGTATCATACTACTTATGTGTTAGTATCAGTTTAATTGGAGCTGGCATGTCAGTTAACTGCTAGTAGTCTGTTGTTATTTATGTATTATTGTCATTTTGTTTAATATTTTCTTTAACCACATCTTCTGACATCAGACTCGGACTTCTCTTGAACTGAATTTTAATGTGCGTATTGTTATGCGTTTACTTTTCTTCATTGGCTAGAGGTATAGGGGGAGGGTTGAGATCTCACAAACATGTTTAACCCCACTAATATTGCGCCTGTCCCAAGTCAGGAGTCATGTACTATTTTCAATTTTAGTTTCTTGGAGTTTAGTATGGCGTTCATACTGTGCTCCCTTTGCCTCTACATCAACCCATACCACCACGCCCACGTGTTCTAGTAGCTTTTGGTGGCATGACTGTATTGTTTCCGAGAAATCTCCGTTTTAATCAGAAATAGAAGGAATGGAACTATATATATTGATATGAAACACGATATTGACGGTATTGCTGATAACGTAGTAAGATCGCGGTATGAACGTAGTAAAATCGTGGTAAGAACGTGCTATAATCGCAGTATGATCGTGTTGCAATCGGATAACTCGTGGTATGGTCGTAGTGAGAGCGTAAAGAGCGTATAAAGATCTTTATAAGCGTAGTGAGGTCGCAGAATAAGCGCGGTGAGAACGTGGTTTAATCGAAGCGGGATCGTTGTAGAAGCGTAATTAGGACGTAGTAGCATCGTGAAAGCAACGTTAACATTTTCATGCCGTTCATACCGCGACCTCACCACGATCTAAATTTATTTTAGATCGCGGTGAGCGTGGTGCGATCGTGGTCTAGTGGGACTGGGGCTTAATGTACAATCTCTGATTTTTTTTCAACTGGGAAAACGTACGTCTTGTACTTCCTTAAATTTTAATAGTTGACATATTTTTTTCTTTCAAATTAAAGTCAACGAACATTAGAAAAGAAGAATATTGAAATTGATTATAATGTATGTAAATACATGTGTACACCAATCGTTAAACAGATTGTAATTTGGAAGGTGTACTTGATTAGCAACTGATGACTAATAATCTGCATATATAAATATTGACCATTGTCATTAAACTATCAATTTATAGTACATAGTAATAGGCTAAAAATATCCTGTCCCCAAGTATCTCTGATTAAAGTGGATAAATGTGTCAATTTACATAATTGTTACATTTCTGAGACAACTATAATATCACTTCAGTCTTTACGGGCATTTTCTTTTACTCTCACGTGTATAATTAGAAGTAGATTCTAAAAGCTATCAGATATATTGATTGAGTTAGCGAAAATTTTGTTTGTCTCGCTTTATATATATAAAAGTGACAACTATGCAACAGATCCATGAACAGGATCACAAGTGAAGGTGTTACACTGAAAAAAAACATTTCATATTCATAATTTATGTACTTGTATATGGGATTGACTGGTAGCAGGCTACCCTCGAATACGGGTTCAATTATGTTGTTGGACCCCGTGATCGAATGACTTTAAGACTGTATTTTTCGGCTTTTCCACCAAGCATGGAGCATTCACGAGAAGGAGCAGGTATTTGTTAACTCATAGAGGGACAAGTGTGTCTTTGTGGTGGTTACGCTCTCTTGTTACATAGCATGTGAAAATGTGACTCTTAGTGTTGGGCATGTACAAAAAGGTATATGCATTTATCATTATCATTTCAACATCCTTAATATATATGTAATATTTGTCGCTGGGTATAAGACATACATCATCATCATCATCATCATCAAATCCCCGTCGTTATTATCTATGTCGAGAACTTATTTTACGCATGCTTCTCTATGCTACATAGTTTTTATAGATATCCAGCTAAAAGCCAATATAGATCATATAAGTATGTTTATCAATTGATCATGTAACAATTAAAACAGTAAGAAAGGGATTGACTAGAAAGACTGAAACGAAGCACAAAAACAGCAATCATATAAACTTCATGTACCGATCTGATAGTATAGTCAGCTGCTAAACATTATCTTAAAAACAACTGCAACTAATAAATAAAACATAATTATTCAGTTTATAATATTGATCAATTATGTTGTACTGTTACACCATTGTCTTCGTATGGATATGCCTGTTCCAAGTCAGGAGCCTCTAATTCAGTCCTTATCGTTTGTTGTTGTGTTTTCGTTTACTTTTTTCGCACATTAATATGGCTGCTAGTTTTCTCGTTTTAGTTGTTTTACATTTGTCATTTTGTGGCCTCTTATAGCTGACCATGCTGTATGGGCTTTGCTCATTGTTGAACGCCGTACGGTGGCCTATAGTTGTTAAAATTTCTGTGTCATTTGGTCTCTTGTGAAGAGTTGTCTCATTGGCAATCGTACGACACCTTGTTTTTTTGTACATATCACAAATTAAGTATAAAAAATTCATAGACAGTCTAGAAAAACAATTGAGACCTTTTGTCATGTCAAATTTACAGAGAAACTGTAGGACCATTTGTGGTCATAACTGTATAGCAGATTATATGTAGTTTCCATGTGTCCATTAGATTGCTCGTCAGTTTCACATTACTGTATTCAGTGAGCTACTAAATTACGGGAACAAATCAGTATATACTTTTAATCTTTTAAATCTCATGTGAGATGTCTAATGGTCAGACAATTTTGTTTTTAAAAAGTATTTATCAAAGTCAAACGACAATCATTTAAGTTTTTTTTCGTGCAATATAATTTGTGATTATGGCCGGATCCAAGATATTTCAAAGAGGGTGTAGTTTCCTATATTTGAATTTATACTGACGAGCGGAGCAATGCGAAAAATAATTTAGACGATTATACGCTAAAAATTTGTAAACATAATATTTAGGACAACATGAGATTTTCAAAAATATTTAGCGATCAAAAGAGGGAAGTACGCCCTCTAACCCAGTATCCTTGAATACACGTTTAGGTATGCATACATTAGTTTAGGTAAAGACAAAAGTACTATTGGATAAATATATCGAAGATATGAATTTCTGCACACATCAAATTATCTTCAATTAAATTAGGGAATTTTTTTTTTTAATAATAGTCGAGTACACCTTTTACATTCGGGTGTGTTGGAATCTTCTTTAAACGTTTAAACATGTAAAAACAATAAAACGGCAACCTTTTCGCTTCCGAATTCGTTATTTTAATATTTTCATGCTAAATTTTGACTTGGTAGTTTATAAAATTCATAATTTTAGAAGAACTAACATATGGGTCAAGTGAAATGACAAGAAATGATGGGTGTATTTGATTACAAGTTGCAAACTTACTTATTCCATTATAAGATGTGTGTCAATACAATCATTTAAAGTTTAGTGACAAAATATTTAAAGATTAAAAAAAAAAGTTGGGGGTTGATTTTTACTTAAAAGTATATTTAAAAAAAAGTATTCAAAGAGCAAAACATGCATGCAGTGTATGCTCCCCTCCGTCATGCTACAATGCAATAGGACGAAATACGTTGAGTTAGGTTGGTTATGTCGAGTAAAGTCATTTTATTGGAAATCTCTAGTAGGAGGGATGGAAATATATCAAGTTCAGACAAATATTTCTGTAAAGAACTTCATAAATAATTGCTATAAATATATTTTTTTTTTTTTAAATCGTTTCTTCCTTAAAAATATAAAACAACACGTTTAATCATTTATTGCGTCCGAAGCGCTTTTCTGGATTTACCTTCATCAGGAACGCTCAAAGCCAAACATTTGAAATCCGAAGATGTATAAGTACCGAAAATCGTTGAAGAGCTATATGTTAAAAATACCTAAAATAAATAGCCAAATTCATCTAAAGCCAACTTTGCCTGAGGGAATTGAAACCTTAGTTTCATAATAATTTCGAAATTTATAAACGGACAATTTTAGTAAAGTTTGTTTAATCATGTCAGTACCGAAGCACTGACTACTGAGCTGATGATACCCTCGGGGACTGATAGTCCACCAGCAGAGGTATCGACCCAGTGATGTAAAAATATAAAACAACACGTTTAATCATTTATTGCGTCCGAAGCGCTTTTCTGGATTTACCTTCATCAGGAACGCTCAAAGCCAAACATTTGAAATCCGAAGATGTATAAGTACCGAAAATCGTTGAAGAGCTATATGTTAAAAAATACCTAAAATAAATAGCCAAATTCATCTAAAGCCAACTTTGCCTGAGGGAGTTGAAACCTTAGTTTCATAATAATTTCGAAATTTATAAACGGACAATTTTAGTAAAGTTTGTTTAATCATGTCAGTACCGAAGCACTGACTACTGAGCTGATGATACCCTCGGGGACTGATAGTCCACCAGCAGAGGTATCGACCCAGTGATGTGAAAATATAAAACAACACGTTTAATCATTTATTGCGTCCGAAGCGCTTTTCTGGATTTACCTTCATCAGGAACGCTCAAAGCCAAACATTTGAAATCCGAAGATGTATAAGTACCGAAAATCGTTGAAGAGCTATATGTTAAAAATACCTAAAATAAATAGCCAAATTCATCTAAAGCCAACTTTGCCTGAGGGAATTGAAACCTTAGTTTCATAATAATTTCGAAATTTATAAACGGACAATTTTAGTAAAGTTTGTTTAATCATGTCAGTACCGAAGCACTGACTACTGAGCTGATGATACCCTCGGGGACTGTAAGTCCACCAGCAGAGGTATCGACCCAGTGATGTGAAAATATAAAACAACACGTTTAATCATTTATTGCGTCCGAAGCGCTTTTCTGGATTTACCTTCATCAGGAACGCTCAAAGCCAAACATTTGAAATCCGAAGATGTATAAGTACCGAAAATCGTTGAAGAGCTACATGTTAAAAATACCTAAAATAAATAGCCAAATTCATCTAAAGCCAACTTTGCCTGAGGGAGTTGAAACCTTAGTTTTATAATAATTTCGAAATTTATAAACGGACAATTTTAGTAAAGTTTGTTTAATCATGTCAGTACCGAAGCACTGACTACTGAGCTGATGATACCCTCGGGGACTGATAGTCCACCAGCAGAGGTATCGACCCAGTGATGTAAAAATATAAAACAACACGTTTAATCATTTATTGCGTCCGAAGCGCTTTTCTGGATTTACCTTCATCAGGAACGCTCAAAGCCAAACATTTGAAATCCGAAGATGTATAAGTACCGAAAATCGTTGAAGAGCTATATGTTAAAAATACCTAAAATAAATAGCCAAATTCATCTAAAGCCAACTTTGCCTGAGGGAGTGGAAACCTTAGTTTCATAATAATTTCGAAATTTATAAACGGACAATTTTAGTAAAGTTTGTTTAATCATGTCAGTACCGAAGCACTGACTACTGAGCTGATGATACCCTCGGGGACTGATAGTCCACCAGCAGAGGTATCGACCCAGTGATGTAAAAATATAAAACAACACGTTTAATCATTTATTGCGTCCGAAGCGCTTTTCTGGATTTACCTTCATAAATATGCACGCTGAAACTAATGTTTTAAATGCTCAGTTTTGTGTACACTTAATCTACACAAGGCCTACATCGAGTATCGACTGCATGTAGACAAAACATGATTTACACTACATGTAAACATTGAGTATTATCAATGGGAACGTAATTTTGTTTAGTTTACGTGTGAGTTACACTTACACAACACCGAGTTTAGGTCAATGTGAACACGGCCTAAGTCACATGGCTGATTTTAACAACAACTTTTGTGACTTTTGCTAGAACAATAGTAGATGAAAAACAATATAACAAAAGCGATCAGCAAGACAATACAAAAAAAATGAAACGCCCAAATAAGTTGAATCTTTTTATAAATTGTTGTCAACCTTTTTTTATCATTTTTTTTTTTGTTGCTTTTATGACAAATATGGTTCGTGTTGTTTATTCTTTAGTTTTCTATGTTGTGTTATATGTACTATTGTTTGTATGTTTGTCTTTTTCACTTTTAGCCACGACGTTGTCAGTTTTTTTTAGATTTATGAGTTTGACTTTCCCTTTGGTATCTTTCGTCCATCTTCTATTATACCAGTCTGACATATAAATAAACTTGAAACAGCAAATTCTGTCACCTAGACGAGACATCCGTCATTGTACGCTACAGTATATGAGTTATTGCCACTCAATGAAGATTGTTTTTTTTTTGTTCTAGTCCCCTTCCCTGTTAGTTTTGCTGGAAATTATACAATGTAAACCCTGCTACGACAATGTTTTTTTAATGTTAAAAAAAAAGATTAAATGCAAAGAGAAAAATGATGGAAGAAATGCTAAAATTTACGCATAAAAATTCAAATGTAAATAATAATGAAATATATAAAAACTATAAAACTGTTTGAGACTATAATCAACTGAGTACAAATGAATATACATCACTAAATGAAGCTGATTAATTTATTGCTCCTTTGTGTCCAGTGGCCAATATGTCATGCATATTCACGACTAGATGCAAAGTGGATCAATCTGAAGCAAATGCTTACACATTTAGAGTGTAACATTTTACAATAAGGCAGAGCGTTCGCTAGAGGTAAAACGTATGCCGTAATAGAACAGCTTTCAATCATAATGATCGAACTCGTTAAGCTATTAGCCCTCCTTCTCTCTTTTTTCTCCTCGATAGACGAATGCCATGAACAAAATGTCATGAATTTACAATCAATAACGGCTACTATAAGTAAATGAGATATGGACTTTTTTATAAATAAATTCCTATTGCAGCCAACATCTCCCGGTTCGGGACAGGTTATTATTTCCATAAAATACGGCCTGATTATTGATCGGAGATATTTAAGCAACCAAAAGCAGTTTGAATAAAACAAATTCTTAAATTGTAAATAAAGGTATGTTGCTGGGTGTTTTTTCCCGATCCTATTTCGGAGCCCCTGATTTAATTAGTTATGTCCGATTAACTTTAAGTAAATTGAACCTCAACTCAAAGACCTACACCGGGTAAATAAGTTCGAGGTACAATAAGTAGACAATAGATATCCTTTGTGAAATGAGATCGTCCCAGGTTTCTTAGATAATTATTGTGCGTTGAATAACAATGAAAAATGCACGAGCAGGTTTGTAATTTATGGATAGTAGATGCTACGATCGCACTCGAAGATTTTTTTTTATAGAAACAAAATTGACATAAAGCTATTTTAGTTGTTTAAATTTAATCCGATAACAACAATTTGTGTAATAAAATCTTAAACTGAAACTTACTTGTACTAAACATATAAAAATGCTGTTTGATCTTATTTTACAATAGATATATTGTGTATAAATTGTAATAATTTACAAAAAAATAATATACATCTTGAACACAACATATACATTGATATAATAGATCAGCGCTATTGTATGTCTTTTTTGTAAACACTGTAAAGAGATGTACAATTCTATATGATTGATAAAAAAAAGGTTCAAGAATTAGTAATATCTTTCATTATATAAGAGATTTATAATTCAATTAAGGCGGTCTTTTGGCTATTGAAAAGATTTAAAAGCTTTCTGTGTATGTTTATTATGTTGTTGGTTTTTTTTTAAATTTCACCAAGATTCAAATATTCAAAAAAAACTACAACAGATAAACCCTAAAAGCCAATATTCCGCATAATTTACTTTTTCTCTCGATAAAACACAGAAAGATAAACCAACTGAACTGCAATATTTGTAAAGATTTATTCCATTATCTTTTATATAGTATAATGTATTGTTGTTACAACCATCCTTCACTCATTTACGTTATGTAGGATAGTTAAAAAATTCTATAGAAAAACTTTTCAGTGCTGCTTTTTTATATATTTTAAAACTTCCCTTTTTTATTTACTTTTTGATTTCAGTAATTTTGTTAACAAATTTTTATAAAGTTAGTAACTTGAATATTTAACTCTGATAAACAACAAATTTTACATAAGCATTTACATTTTTGTAATGTCAGTCATGAACAATCAACTACAGGTACGCATCCAACAACTGAAGGATCTACTATTAACGTTACTGGATGTGTTCGTGGTTACTTAGATAGTGATACATGCATAAAAGCATTTTCAATACAGATAAGAAAGTGTCCAGGATTTTTTGCATACAATTTGCCTTATGTTGACCTTTGCTTTCGTGGATACTGCTTCGGTAAGTAATTTTACGAGGTAAATATTGTAATTGTTAAGACATATAATGTTTCCCCCTTGAAATCCTCTACATTTTGTCATTTCAAACAACAAATTATTTAGTATGGACAGTTCTTTACCTGCGGTTGGTTAAATCATGTCACGAACTTCGTAATATTATGTTGTTTATGAATGGGTTTGACGCGAAGTTTTTGCTTAAACGAGTAACCTATTCAATATCGTTGACTTCGTCTGGATCCTAACTTAATTAATGTACATACTAATGCTCGGTAATGTTATTTATACCTTAAGATCGTCATATTTACTATTTGCCTTATTGCGCTTACAAGTAAGAAAATGTCGTACGTAAAACCAGTGCAGTACTCTTACACTATCTTACTAGTTTTATCTCTTGTTTTGAAGTATTTTCATCGTTAAAAAGTTAAACCCTTTACACATCTAAGAAGTAAAGAAAAATGTTAAATTGACCTTTTCATTTTGTTATCTTAGGAAATCACACATGTGAGGACAAAACTACAACAAGTACTGCCGATGGTGAGTACATTGTCAATATTTTTATTAGCTGCAACTTGTTGGTCGTAGGTCCTTATTTTGAGTGCATTTCTTTCTAACACAAACGATGCAAACGGTAAGCACGTACATGTTTTGATCATTTGTGTCTAACAAAATTTCGCAAAGTTGACGTAAACTTTGACAAACGTTTAAGAAGAGGATAACTAAGAAGTGGAGTTCGTGTAAATAGCAAACTCAAAAGTCCGTATATTGTGAAAATGCACAAAGGTTATCTGATTCAGATGCAAGTATCATGAAAAAACAAAGAACATTCATTCTTCTTTATAACTAAATACGCTTTGCATATGCTAATGAACAAATTAAACGATGAATGAATACGGATTCAAATAATCAGAAACGTTTTGAGCTTATTGACGATAACATTTACACATACTGACTTTTTTGTTTAAATTGTTAGCTGATGCTCCTTCCATAATCCGATAAACATAATAAACGGTAAGACGTTAGCTATTTATTTTGCGTATGTATGTATGTGATGTAATAACACGTTCAAAATTATACCATAACCGATTTGATACACCAGTTAATCTATTTACAAGGGTCTAAGCCGTCAACGACGACGACTACAACGACAATACCACCAGCTGACCCTTGTTTGCATGCTGTAGCACTACCAAATATGGACAAAAGGGGGAGTCATTGCAGCTTCACAGACCATGATATTTCCTTATGCGATCGGACACTCAAAGCTGGATGGTATAAAGCTATCGACGACAACATGTTCCATGATATGCCCACGCATTGTGTCGGTATAGGAGCATGTGGTACCATAGAACCAATATGGTTAAATGGTAAAAAAATAAATAACAAAAATAATAAACTCCGAGGAATGACAAAATGGCAAAATCAAAAGCTCAAACATATGAACCGAATAGATAACAACTGATAAATGCCTAATTGGGTACCGACCTTTTCTTATGATGAAAACTAGGGATTAAATCCGATTTTATAGCTAGCTTAACTTCTAACTTGTATCACTGTCGTATGAAATTCCATTATATTGTCACCAACGTGTGAACAACATAAACAGATATAATAGTGTAAATTCAGAAATTATTGTGATGTTTTTATTATTTCGAAAAATGCGACATGGTTTTAATTGAATTAATTCAATTAATTACAATTTTTGTGAATTAAACAGGAATTTTCTAAATTTCGCTTAAATTAAAATCGCAATAATTTCTAAATTTACAGTAGGTAATAAAAGAAAAAATAGGGGTACAAGAATCAACATTGTGTTATACTCTTAATTACTATAATAACATACAAATATATCAACAAATAAAAATAAAAAAGCATATATCAGGAGTTGCTCTGTTCATGGAAGGTAAGCAAAAGTCGGCGTTGCTAAGACTAGTAACTAATTGGGGTAAGAACAACATTTGTTCTGAATACTATGCAAGGGGGAATTTGAAACGTACCTGTTGTGAAACGTCAAGGTTCGTTCGGGGATATACAAGCCCCTGCTGAAATTTGAACCTTTATATTTTCGATTGACTATTCTGTTAAATTTTTTTGGGGGGGTTTCTTCCTCTTGATAATAACTTAGACTTTGGCGCTATTGTTGTTTCAATATTGCCTTTTGCTTTGGATTTGATGATATTTTTGTATACTAAGAATTAAGAATGTAGGAAGTCGTCCATATCTAATTGACAATGTGACTTCTCATATAACTAATGGAGGGTACATTTTTAATCCACATTTCCAGAATAGCAGTACAATTCTGTAGTTACACTTCATTTAACCAGTTTATCCTTAAATGATACTATTTTTTCGGCAAAAAGACTCAAAAAGGTACTGTCGAACATAGAAAATCAAACACAAAAAAAAGTTTTCTTAAAGGTAGATATAAATGCGAATGTACTAGATTTATTTACGATCTGATGAAAAAGATGAAGGGAGACGACATTCCTAGATTTTTAGCTCACCTGGCCCGAAAGGCCATGTGAGCTTCTCTCATCACTTTGCGTCCGTCGTCGTCGTCGTCTGTTAACTTTTACAAAAATCTTCTCCTCTGAAACTACTGGGCCAAATGAAACCAAACTTGGATACAATTATTGGGGTATCTAGTTTAAAAAATGTGTCCGGTGACCCGGTCAACCAACCAAGATGGCCACCATGGCTAAAAATAGAATACAGTGGTAAAATGCAGTTTTTGGCTTATAACTCAAAAACCAAAGCATTTAGAGCAAATCTGACATGGGGTAAAATCGTTTACCGGGTCAAGATCTATTTGCCCTGAAATTTTCAGATGAATCGAACAACTTGTTGTTGGGTTGCTGCCCCTAAATCGGTAATTATAAGGAAATTTTGCTGTTTTTGGTTATTATCTTGAATATTATTGTAGATAGAGATAAACTATAAACTGCAATAATGTTTAGCAAAGTAAGATTTACAAACAAGTCAACTTGACCGAAATAGTCAATTGACCCCTTTAGGAGTTATTGCTCTTTATATTCATTTTTAACCATGTTTCGTAAATCTTAGTAATCTTTTACAAAAATCTTCTCCTCTAAAACTACTGAGCCAAATTAATCAAAATTTGGCCACAATCATATTTGGGGTATATAGTTTAAAAATGTGTCCGATGACCCTACCAACCAACCAAGATGGCCACCATGGCTAAAAATAGAACATAGGGATAAAATGCAGTTTTTGGCTTATAACTGAAAAAACCAAAGCATTTAGAGCAAATCTGACATGGTATACATTTGTTTATCAGGTCAACATCTATCCGATAATTTTCAGATGAATTGGACAACCCGTTTTTGGGTTGCTGCCCCTGAATTGGTAATTTTAAGGAAATTTTGCTGTTTTTGTTATTATCTTGAATATTTTTATAGATAGAGATAAACTGTAAACAGCAATAATGTACAGCAAAGTAAGACCTATATTTGAGTCAACATTACCAAAATGGTCATTTGACCTCCTAAGGAGTTATTGTCCTTTATAGTCAATTTTTAACAATTTTCATAAAATTTGTAAATTTGTCCTAACTTTTTCCACTGAAACTACTGAACCAATTTCATTATAGATAGAGATAATTGTGAGCAGCAAGAATTTTCAGTAAAGTAAGATGTACAATCACATCACCATCACCAAAACACAATTTTGTCATGAATCTATCTGTTTCCTTTGTTTAATATTCACATAGACCAAGGTGAGCGACACAGGCTCTTTAGAGCTTCTAGTTACTTTTAGTAGACTTTGAAAAAGTATTCTACATATTTGTTATGTTGACATCCAATTCAAGTGCAGTGTGATTGGTCGATAATAACGTCACGCTATTATACCTTCAGTTACTGTTTCAAATATGGCACATGCAGGGTAAGGGTTAAAAACCTTACAGTCTACTATGACAATGAAATGAAATACAAATCCACATTTTGCATCATTCCGTGCATTAAATATAATGATTAACAAAAACAACTTTATTCATTTTAGGAAGTCTCCCAACTTTTAGCGATGGAGCGGTTTTGCGGAAAGCATGTGTAAGAGGTGTGGTCCCAGGTGAATGCTGTAAAAAGACGATTAACGTTTACATCAGAAATTGCTTCACTTACAACGTTTACTATCTTCCATACACAGATTTATGTTACCGTGCTTACTGTTTTGGTATGTAAAGATAACCTGAAAATGATTGAAAACAATACATAAGTGATTTAGTTAAAAGACCAGAGAACTCATTCATTTCTATCAGTGCTTTTTCTTTAAATATTGTGTAAAGACATTTCATAATTTTTGGGGGTAATTTGATGACAAAATTGAGTGTCACCGACTTTGTTTTGTCACTATAGTAATCTCATTATCGCGTTTTCTCCAATATGAACGATATTTGCCTGTTGTTTTCTATTTTAAATTGTTCAATAATAAACCTAAACGCATAATTCTGTTTTTCATGTGAAACAGTAGATTTGTATCTATCAATAGGAGATTCCAGAGTTAAAGATTCCTGGCGTTTTATTGATAAAAAAAATGATTTATTTCATTCCCTGGGAGAAAAAATGATTAAAAATTAAAAAAAAACTGTCAAATATCAAAAATAATATCACCGGGGATTTCCTCATAACTTCTGTTCTTTGTGTACTCTTTCAAATAAAAAGTATATATCACTGACCTTTTGACAAATTATAAGCATATTTTTTTCTCTTCTTTTCTTACCTGTTTTTGAGAGAGGATTTGTCTTTCTTCAAATTACAAGTTTCCAACAGTTTTTGCAAACATCTCAAATTCACGTTTGAAACCCACATTATTGGTATCTAGTAAAACCAATAATATAAATAAAAAAAAATTACACTTACGTATCAGTATTTCTCATACCTCATTTTTCATCCTTATTTTTCACTCCCACTCTTAAACATAATTTCAAAATTTATACAAAAAAAAAATATTTTACTTGCTCACATCTGTGCTTAGGTCCTCAATGCTCCTAAAATTCGTAGTTTATTTGGCCTGTTTCAGTTTTTTGATTGGGAATTGCAGGTCCTTTTCAAAAATAAAAACGCGCATTGCATACACATTTCAATCTTGGTCTCTATGATAAGTGTATTACACTAACTAGGTACTTGACTGTTACACAATAATAGACTGTAGCTGTGGTAATTTGTGCTCATGACATTCAGAAGTTTGCCCAGTCTACACTTTTGTTACTAATTTTTATGACGTACGAAAGCTCGAACCGACTACGCTATAGGAACATAATATGTGCCGACTAAGATGGCCTTTGTATTTTACTATTCCATCAAATTTGTTGATTTGATTTCTGAATGTATTTAAATGTCTCCGTCCTGTTATTAAATACGATCTCGGTTATTACTCTTTCGCGGGTCTTCACTAAATGAGATAGTAAATTCAAAATATCAATAAGATGGAAAAGACGTCTTGTTAAATTGTACGGACGCCATCAGGCCCAAGACCACAATTAATGACCCCGCTTTTCGTTGTTCACGAATATAGTTCCCTTTAATTATAGTGTATTTTTTCTTTATTTTTCTTCTTTCCCTTTCTCATTCATTTCTTAGCTTTTCTGGGTTGGAAATGAAAGAAGAGAGCTGAAATAAACTTTTAGATGTTTTATTTTAACTGATTTTAATAAGAAAAGAGTGATTAGGCCAGGTGCAAAAAGGTAATATTTACACTTTTCGGATCATCTCTTGACTTACCTATAGGGGTATGGATGTGTATAGGCCAAATTTGTATGATGTAAACATGCAATTTTTCTGAAAATTGCATATATTTTTGGACTTGTACTGTACATTACACACACAAAAAATTAGACAAAAAGAATAGGCAAAACTTTTTTAATGCGAAAAAACGTTATAAAGAAATGATAGAGGAATTAATTCTGGTCTCGGGCCATCACGATTTGGTTGACTGTTACGGAATACACGTTTACAAATGATATCGGATATGTTCATAACAACAATCCCGTTTCCTTTCTACGAATGTGACCTACCGAATGAGACTATTTACCGGGTTTGTCATAACATGAGCAACACAACGGGTGCCACATGTGGATCTGCTTACCCTTCCGAAGTACATAAGGTTACATGCAAATTTTGGTGGGGTTCGTGTTGCTTAGTTTTGTTTTCTATGTTGTGTCTTGTGTACTAATGTCTGTCTGTCTGTCTGTTTGTCCTTTTCTTTTTTAGTCATGGCGTTGTCAGTCTATTATCGATCTATGAGTTTGAATGTTCCTTTGGTATTTTCGCTGCTCTTGTTTATAATTTAACCATTTTCGTGTGAACTGTTAGGAAACAAGTTTTGTTATAACAACGTACACAATTGCTGACACTGAAAAATTTAACGTTAGATTTTATTCCCGGAGTAGATATTTTTCTTTTTTTTCTGTCACACTCACGTTGCGTCAGCTGATGCTTCTAAACAATAGGCGGTTAAAAATGCTAAATTTAAAAGCATTTATACAAGGACTAAAACTTACATGGGTAAGACGTCTATATAATTCGAATTCGAAGTTGGTGAGATTAGTCTCTATTGTGGAGCAAATAAATTTTATTGAAATAAGTTATATTGGGCCATTTGAAAGGTCATCAAATAAATTTTAGAAAGAGGTTTTTTATGCTTGGAAAACCCTTAATCAAATTAGAAAACCAGGATGTATTGATGAAATTCTATCGTATTCTTTATGGGAGGTAGAAAACTTTAAAATTGGTGGTTCAAAAGTCTACTATAAAAACTTGACAAATGCGGGAATTTCAAAATTTCCAACAATTATATCAATTTAGGCCAAATATTTAACATTATTATGGAATAGCGCACTCGCTTAATGAGTGGTTAAACAGGACCAATATTGAAGTAAATGAGAAAAAAATTCATGCAATACTACCTTTTAACATAAGTATCTTTTTTAAATCAAAAAAAGGTTCAAAGGAAAAGTAAAAAGTATTGAATGAAAAATATGTTACATTTGCTGCAAAGGAAAAATGGGAGAACCATCTTAATATGACTGGTATTAACTGGAAAACAATACACACTTCGTGTACAAAATATAGTAAAAGCACTAAGCTTTGCTGGTTCCAATATAGAATTATCCATATAATTTTGGGAACTAATTCACTACTTTACAAGATGAAAATAAATAGTAACAACATATGTACATTTTGTAAAGAAGGACCAGAGAGCAGAGAACATTTATTTTGGAGCTGTCCGATGGTTGCCAGTCTCTGGCATGCACTAAACATTTGGATTTTTGAAATGACAAATATTGAACTGCCTTTGAATATTATGATTATTTTAGTTGGTATCAACGAAAATGTTAAATTGAATTTTGTTAAAAATAAGATTATTCTACTTACAAAATACTATATTGCTTGAAAAAACTATTTAAAGGAACACTTGAATTAGAAAAATATATTTCACTTAAAAACCTCTCTGTAGAGGAATATAACAAATACTGGAGTCCCTGGGCCCCTATCATAGAATAAATAATAAATATTAAATTTTGATTGAAACACCACTTATGTATATTGCTAGAACACATAAGATTTCAATGTTTTAAGATATTTATTTATTGTCAACCTATTATTGCATCATCATATATATTCAATTGTTCGTTTATTATTTAATACTTCCTTTGTATAAAAATGCCATTCTGTACACCTTTGTTCATACATGTTGTGCTGGTCTATTTGTAATAATAAAGAAAATTCATTATAAAAAAAAAAAAAAAAAAAAAAACAATTGGCGGTTTGGTCTTAACATGTTCAACATTTCAAATAAGGTAGCATGAAAATTAAAATATAATTTGATAAAAAAAAAGGTGGTTTGCCTATAAATATTAAAAACATCATATTTCTAGATACACATACAAGTATTGGAAAAATTTACAATTTAATCATCTCTTGCGTTATCCGTTACTTGTAAAAATATGCAGAAGTGAGTGAGGCTAAAACAATTATCAATCGTGTAACCTTACAAATTGTTAATGTATATGAACTGCCAATATATATAAGCATCATATGAAGTTAATGAGATTGTTTTAAAAGAAAGCACTATACAATTGTGTACACCACTCACAGAATATTGTTTTTCAGTGTATATATGTAGGACTCTAAAGTGCGATGGGAACGCTAAAGTACGATGGTCACGCTAAAGTCGATGGTCTACGCTAAAGTCCGATGCCTCCATACGCTAAAGTGCGATGGTCCGCGAAAGTATAGACGTACGCAACGTAGTTGGACTATGACGTTAACAGTCTTTTTTACAAACCAAAAATGAACATGCCGGAAGATGAAATGAATAATGGCAGCGAACAGATGCAAACGAGTATTAATGTTTACGTTTACGTTAAAGTATTGTCGATTTTATTGAAGCGTATACACGTTGGTTAAATAAAGGTACACGTTTTCAAGCGTAAATCATAAATTGTCCATTTAAACATCAGTGTGTACATTGTAGTAAAATATCACATGTATAAATACTTGCTACGAAAAAGGAGAAAGCTCGAACAACAACCTCTTTCTCTCGCATTTAAATTAAAGCTTGTACAATACATTTTATTTATTCTGACAATGACCGAATTTAGTATTTGCAACTGACAACTTTAAGGGGATGTTTTACATTAATAGGCTGTTATATCAATTATCCAATACGCCCCTCGTCCTGAACATTCATGAAATATTTGCCACTGGATGTTAAGCAACCAACAATCAATCCTATACCCCCGAATTGTTAAAAATTCATTTAAAGGAAATGTAGTATTTTGTGACACCTTAATATCCTTTTTAGCAATTATTACTAGGTCAGTCACCTAAATTTAGAAACAGTCACATAAGACTACCGGTAAAGTAAAATCCTATCGCATAATTATATGGTATATCATAGCAAACTAGATTTTGCAAAAAGACTTGTTTTTTAACATTAGTAATCTTGAAACTTTCTCTTTTGCTCCATCGCACTTTAGCGTGCCATACCATCGCACTTTAGCAAACAAACAACCATCGTACTTTAGCGTGAGACACCATCGTACTTTAGCGTAGACCATGCACTTTAGCGTGACCATCGCACTTTAGAGTACCATTGCACTTTAGAGTCCTACATATATACATAATATATTCTTTCCATATTGTAATATCTGATGAAATCCAATGCCCAATGTAACGTGTTTATGTATTTTGTCTACATACTATTCCTGATTTATTAACATCTGTGAATATAAACTAAAGATGGTATGGATGTCTTTTACCATCTTGGATTGAAAATAACAGAGAAACTGAGGTCCAGACTTTTATTCAAATTAGCAAAACTTTATGAGAAATGCAGATAACTAATGTGAATTTTCATATAAAAGAATAAATTTATAAGATTTTAACATTGTGTATAAATATAATTTTTCACAAGCGTTGATTTTTTTGCTTGATTTTTAATGTTTTTAAAGGGGTATTTTAATGGAAGGTAGCTCTGAAGTAGTGCATTTTCTGTTAAGCAAAGTATTAAAAATTTCTATCAATTTTAATTTATACTCGCATACATTTTTTTTGTACCTCCTTCAACCGATATTTTTCTATAATGTAAAATAAATTCATATATTCCTGAATAACATTTCACTCTACAGTATTCATGCGACAAAATCACGAGCATAATTGCACACAAATAAAGCAAAACGGATGTTTTAATTTCAGGAAATAGAGAATGTCAAAACAGCAAAGACGGTAATTATTATTTTATTACTTGTACCCTTTTATGTGTTTTCCACGATTTTGGTTTGTATCCCGGATTCGTTTTCTCTGTTTATCGTTTTTTTAACAGCGTTAGAGTACTGTTGCCTTTATTTGGAAGAATAATACTTTTATATATAAAATAAATGTTTTTTTTAAACTGTTGCAGCTGATATAAGTTGTAAGAACTACTAATTACATGTTTATGAATTCAATACATTTATCGTAAGACGACATTCATTTACAAATATCTGAAACAATAAAGTGAAGCACGTCAAAATTATGTAATTATTTATATACTTGTTGTAGTATTTGCCAACTGTATTGGACCCTAAATATTTATGTTTTAAATCCAGAGAAAACATTGTAAATATTTAATAAACTGCTATAAACAGACCATAAATAATGCTAGCTATACATTGCTTACTTGAGACAAGATCAGCGTTGATATAATACACATATACGAACATGTACAGTTGCATAAGGTCGATCTCTATCCAATACTGCTTAATTTATATTGTCATTTATGGCGTATTGCTAACAATTCTTTGAAAAATGTTAAATCATAAAGAATCCATTCATTTCTATTTTTATTAAATCACAACTGGTCGCGATTTCGAAAGGACATTCTTATGGATAAATATTCAAAAACAGGCCTTCTATCATATGTTTGTTACCATAAGTAATATTTGAATGATTCATTGAATTTAGAGACTTTATAAATAAATTTATTTTGTATGTTTGGTTAAGGAAATTATACTATGCTTGTTCGTTTGCAGATGATTTGATACCTAAAAGAGATAAAACTTCAAATAGTTTTATCTTCATTTCGTTGGGATGTTTTGCTGGATTTTTGCTTGTAACAATAGCTGTGACTGTTATTGTTTTTAAGACAAAAAGGTATGTTAAAAATATGATAATACTGTCTTAAATTACCTTATATGCCTAATTTCATTTCGTCGAAAGCTGAATTTTCGAACTCTATATGACTAAACAATATAGACTCCCATTCCCGTAGGATGTAACAGATTTGGAAGCAAGTCATTTCGTACCTTGAAAAAGGAAGCTCGAGTCAAAGCGTTTGCATAAGTATTTGCACCTTATGTGACCAATCAATGAACTTGCTATGGCTTTTTAATTTGAGAAATTACAGACAGCCAATATATTACTTTGTCCGAAGATGGTCTTACATGAAATAAAAAGTACAAGCCAAATCGGCAAATATTCAAACATACCAACGGTAAAATAAAACTTTTTTTAAAATTTATTCATGATTAAGTAATTGTACAAATCGTTTTCACCAAGACATGTAACACATATAAATCTTCCATGAGGTACGAAATGGTATTGCATATAAATCTTCCATGAGGTACAAAATGGTATACATATAAAGCTTCAGTGAAGTACGAAATGGCATACATGTTAATATTCCACGAGGTACGAAATGGTCAAGGCTCGAAATGATCAGGGTACGAAATGGTTTTTGCCAGGGTACGAAATGGGAGGTACGAAATAGCTAGGGTACGAAATGACTATAATTCAAAGATTTTGATCCTCCACCTTTTTATGTTAATCTCATGCTATTGTTCTCATTTCAATGCGTCAGACATAATAAATTGAAATACAGTTCTGATATCAAACTGTGGTAAAGATATTTCCTTTTCGAAAATTTGGTTTTATGAAAATCTTCTTAATATTTTGACTGATTTTACACTATTCTTTATATAACACTATATATTCTTCATTTTTGCTAGTTGTTTAAGTGCTAAAACCAATATAATGTTTCATGAGTTTCATTATTTTGATATATTTTGTCAGATCGAAGATTGGAAATAGTCGGGTAGACTTACAAAGTACACTTCCACCGCCGTATTCTCCACCAGCACATGGTAAACCAGTTGCTCCACATGGAACCATGACTGGCAATATTCCATTTAAATCGTGAACATTCAGGAGTACATTATCTTGTTCGGATGTTTTGTTGGTTTTTTTTTAATATTAAGAGCAAATCGCATCATGGTACTAGTATTGATATTTGAACTGTTTGTTTTTTTTAATATATGAACTAATTTTTGTTTAATTCATATGCTGATCTTCCGTTAGTTTCAGATATTTTTTATAAATGCATAATTACCTTTATTTCAATACCGAGTTTTGCCTAAGATGTATGAGCTTAATTACTTCTTATATGCTTTATTATGTCATGTCTTTTGTTAGTCAATTAAATATTTAATATTTAACGTCGTTCATGTTTTCATGCATTTTTTCATATACAAAGGTTGTATTATAATGTTAAAAACATGTGTGAGTCATAATAGCGACAAAACATGCAAAACTCATAGCTTAAAACTTGACAAACAAATCATATTCAGATAGAAAAAAATTAAAATGAATAGCAGTTTAATTGTCTGTGGAAACTTGAGAAACTGTGACACTATAACAATACATTTGTCATGATGCCGTTATTGGAACTCTAAAATTTCATGATACAAGCAATTTTGATTTGTCCTTTAACATAAACCTATAGGATTATGTTTGCATTACAACTTAAAGATTTTTTTCATGCAAAAAATCGCATTTAGACATATAAGAACGAGTTTTACCGAAACAATATCCGTATTAGGCTTTTTATTACTTTGTTGGCATATTGTCGATCAGTGTACCTGGTGTTCTTATCCGTTTAATTGTTCATCATTTGCTAATGACAAGGTCTTATATCGCGTTCTATACGGTATTGGTTAATTGTGTTCGCTTGCTAAATGCACACTATGACATATAGTTGATTACATACACGTTGTTTATTGTAGATTGTTCAATGGATGGCAATTTCCTTATAATTACATGTATATATACTTGATTTTTTTTTTATTTCGTTCAGTGTTAATCTGAAGAAGAGTTCATCATAGAATATGGTTAAATGTTTTTAATAAGATTCTTTGTTACGCACTGTATTGTAATATTAAACATCAGTATAGCTAACATTTAATATTAAATATATGTTCCATAGGAGATCAATCACCAAATAGCCTCTATAATAAACCATATAAAGTATATCAAGATCTAAATCACTATTAGTGTTTGTTGTTAATGTGTACTAGTACTTAAAATTTTGTAGAGAAAATTAAGACCTCGATCTTTATACATTATGACTTGGGACACTTTGAAAACGCATTCTAATTTGCAGAGTTGAACTCAATTTTAAGCTATCTTTTTTTTATTTTATTTTCCATCTTTGGAACAGAAGTAAATCCAGAGTAATAGCATTCTGTTGTTTGTCTATTGATAGTTTTTCTTTGGTTATCTGTGTTTCTTCCAGTTAAGATATAAAACTTTCTTCAAATTTCAATGGTGATGGCTGAATGGTCTTATATTCAGAAAGGTAAAAAAAAAAGACTACCTGTCTGAAGGTTGAACTTCGAGTGAAAACTATACCTATAAGTTAAGGCAATAGAAGTTAACCGTCAAATCACTCAACGAACTAAACATGAGGGAATCACAAGAATTCTAAACGTAAGGATACCTGGCACAGAGGCAGGGTAAGCGTCTACTGCTATACAATACCTTCATTGCTAATTCACAATCAGTAAAAATGTCACATTAGGGACGAGAAAGTTAATTGTAAATTTCCAGATTAGAAAAATATCTTGTATCAATAGATCTTAGACTACGTATACATTTTGCTAGTGAGTTATGATAATCATGATAATGAAAATGTTACTACTTAGAAATTGGAACTTGACAATGGAAATGTTGAAATTATCAAATTTGTCATGGATTCTAGTATGGAGTTATCCATCTGAGTCTAAACATATCAAGATATGAACATTTGAGTAAGCCGGGAAATGGCAGAACTGAAGGCCAAATTGACCCTGCAGCTGCAGAACCCGATACTGGCATTAAGAAACTGAAGAATGACAAAGCTTGTAGAGAAGAAGAAATTATAAATGAATACATAAAATCCAGCTAGCCAGTTTATTTGCATTTATGAAAAACGTTTTAATATTATATTCGATAAAGGCTTAATTCCACAAAGTAGGCTTATTGGTACTATTAAACCTGTATATAAAAATAAAGGCGACTCTAAAGATCCAAAGAACTATAGACCAATCACTATATTGTTGTTAGTTGCTTGGGAAAACTATTTACTGGAATACTAAATAAAAGACTGAATGATTTTTCAGATGAATTTATTATCATATTAGAAAACCAGAGTGGTTTTCGTCAAAAGTATTCTACCACAGATAGTATATTTACCTTGTATTCTTTTTTTTGAATTGTTGAAATGTAAGAAGAAGAAGTTATATTGTGCCTTTGTGGATTTTGAGAAGGCATTTGACACTGTATGGCGGGATGTTTGTTTTATAAAATGCTATTGAATAATATAAATGGTAAGATGTATAATGTGATATAGAATATGTACAGTGATATCAAATCTTGTATATCATATAATAGTTGTAGTTCGGAATACTTAGCTTGTGATAATGGTTTACTACAAGGGGGAAACTTATCACTTTTCCTATTTTCTTTATTTTTGAATGACTTAGTCAGAAAAAATATCACAGGACTTCAGACTATTTCAGAAGGTCTGGAAAGAGAATTAAAAATATACTTAAAAGTTTTTTTATAATTGTATACGCAGATGACACGGTGTTGCTGGCCGAAACAGCACAGGACCTGCAAACTCAACTCAATGCCTTTCATGATTATTGTAAGGTTTGGATTGAAAGTAAATGTTGACAAAACCAAAGCTGCAGCGTGTGGTTTTGGACGTTTGCCAAAAAATGTCAGATTTTCGAACAATAACACTAGCATTGAGATAGTAAAGCAGTTTTACTATTTGGGAATTACTTTTACTAAAACAGGGAATTTTGATATGACATAAAAATATTTATCCAATAAGGCCTTAAAAGCCTTGTACGAAGTGCTGAAAATGGGAAGGATGTATCAGCTTTCCATAAAATGTCAGCTAGATCTTTTTGACAAAATTGTCAAGCCCATATTGTTGTATGGGTCTGAAGTATGGGACTTTAGTAATAATGAGGTATTAGAAAAGATACATTTAAAATTTTGTAAATTACTTTTAAATCTGAAATCCTCAACACCAAATTATATGGTTTACGGAGAACTAGGTCGCCATCCGGTTGACATAGATATAAAAGTTCGAGCAGTATTATTTTCGGCAAATTTGATATCCGGCAAACAAGCAAAGTTTTCCTGTATATTGTATCAACTTTCTCGTCATATGAATGTTCATTTTAACATGCAGACTAAATGGATTCTATTTGTCAAAAAATATTTCAAGATGGTGGTTTCTCATGTATATGGGAAACACAAAATTTTATAGATAAAGATTGGTTAAAAACTGTTATAAAGCAAAGATTGTTAGATCAGTTTCCTCAGAACTTGAATTCGGTAATTCAAAATTCGTCAAAAGCTATTGACTACAAATTTTGTAAGAAAAACTGGGCATTTCAATAATATTTTAATATTTTGGACCTTAGAAATGCCGTTGTTGTTTGTCGATTTCTGACGACCAATAACAATTTGCTGATTGAAACAGGAAGGTGGCAAAATGTACTGAGAGAAAACCGTGTTTGCCATCTATGTGAAAATCGACAAATTGGTGACGATTATCAATATATATTAGAATTTACATTTTTTTCGATCAAAAACGTATTTTATCCTCCTAATTTGTACAACGACATAATACATTTAAATTTTCGGAACTTATGTCGAACACACGAAAACCAGTCCTAAAGAAGCTTTGTTTATTCATAAAAAATATTAATACTTGTGTGTGTCCTCCTCGCTAGTGACTTCTCTCTCCTTTGTTTTGTATATATTGTAAATAGTTATTGTTGTTATCTCTGTACTAATGAAATGCATTGGCTTTATGCGAATAAAGAAATCAATACGACGACAGCCAACCGAGACAGAAGACCCACGCAAACGTATGCACAATTTTGTCAATAAACACCTATCACCAACTTCTATTGAAGAAGTGACAGGCCATCAAAATACAAAAAAAAACTCCAGTTAAAATTGAACTTATTCAGGTAAAGATCTTGCTGTACACCAAAAACTTGGCGTTTCATAAGAGTTCTCTGTTGCTCACCAGTAACAAATAAATCCTACATCGGAGATAACAAAATGTCTCTTATTAATGACCCGCTGTTAACAAGCTTAACGGCTTGGCAGAACCTAGCTTCAAGAACGTAGCAGACGACTTACAAGACTATGACCCGGAACAGATAGACCTACTGGTTAAGTAAGTGCAAGTCTGCCAAACATGCATTTCCATTCTCAATTTTAGTAAAAGGGCATCAAATACCAACAGTCCAGCAAGAAACCTATAGAGACTATGGGAGAGACTGGACGACCGACATGGTACTCCAGAACTGTTTGAGGAGTCTCTCGTCAACAAATTTGTCAACATTGCCGAACAAGGACAACTCACTCCTTTATGATTTGTCCGACATCATCTCAAAAGTAGAATACTGTAAATTTAGAAACTACAAATGTATTGCGTGCATTTATTATTGCGATGTTGTCATCTTAAACTAAAAGGCGATTATAATTGTTGCGATATTCAAAAAACCTTTTGTGCACGAATCTGATCATGGGTCACATTTTGTTACAGTATATCTTAAACATAAAAGCCATTCAATCACCAATATCATTGGCTATGTATTTAGCCCATTATCACAAGTAACTGTTTCCAAATTTTTAGAGCTGTGGAAAATCTGTATCTTACTTTTTTTAATTGTGAAAAATATTTCTTATGTTCATAACCAGTGTCCTTTTCTGCTTCAAAATACCGATACCAGGTCAAATTGAATGGAATAATTGGTGAGTATACTGTAAACAAGAACACCATTAACACACTATTATCCACTTTCGGTTTTTTATTAGCAAACAGTATTAAATAAAATAGATAACATGTTTGGACACCGTTATGAACAGAAACATTATTCTCAAATCTTTCTTTATGTTCCATGTGTGAATAAGCAAACATTTCAATCGATTTATAGGTGAATTTCTTTATCAAACAATACCATATAACAGTTTAAGGAATACACAAAAAGTTACATTCTGTTAATAAAACCATGATTATAGACATTTTTAAAACGTTCATAACAATATTTCAAAACTGTGCTTCCGTCTTTATCATGGTTATGAACAAATATATTTTCCCAAAATTCAAATGAAAGTCGCAAATTGCTAGCAATTTCAACAGCTCCTCTTTTAAAGAAAACATAGATTTCTTGAAAATACAACTAATTTGTCATTTATTGCTCAAAATCATATAAACATAATTAAATAATAATCGTTCATAACAACAGACACAAATACAGTGTGTCTTCAAATTATTATCAATGCTGATATGGAAAGTGTAATCTTCATGCCAAAAGTTCTAAATGTGTGACTTAATAAAATAAAATCAGACATCAAAAGTTTTCGATTACCGTAACGTTTAAAAGAAGCACCAGTAATCCATTTCATTTATTAAAAAACAGATTTATAACATTTGTTCACGGATTATTCAATGTGAAGAGTCAAAAATTAGTTTTATGGTTCAATAAATTCAAAATATATAATAGCCATTCTTTCAGTAGCTCTAATAAGAATGTTTAAACATTAAGGTGGTATGGGAGTCTAAAATAAAGATGATAGAATTTGTTCATACTTTGCTAAAACGTTGTATCTATTGATACATGTTGAAAAATATAATAAAAATGATAGGTCACCGCCCATTTTCTCAAGCTACAGGACGGGACAAAATGACACATTTTGTATGGATTATACAGGAAAAAACACCATTTTGTGATTAGAAACTAAACAAAATGATAGAATTGTTAAATACTTCAGGAAAAGATAGCTTTCAGACACTGCTTTGAGAATATCAAAAGCAAAGATAGGGTCACCGTACGTCTTTTCCGGCTAAAATACAAAATAGGAAAATTCCATACAGAATCCTTCAGAAAATGCACTTTTTTAGAGTTACCTCCCCTTAAAATGCCAATTTAAAAAAAAAAATGAAAACAACCAAAAATAATTAACATTTACAAAAATATCAATATTTAGAAGTTATATTCTTATAAATTGGTACTTTTAAATGAAAATGTACATTAAACATCTGCATTCCTGCATTAAATTTTGCTAACTTGATGGAAAATCTGGACCTTTGATTCTCTGTTTTTTTAAATCCAAGATGGAGGAAGACACCCATACCACCTTAAGTTATTTATGACCTTTTCTTCCAACGTTTTATTGGAGACCTCTGTTATGAACATTATTAGTTTTTTTGACAATTTATTCTGACTTAACCCAATGATGAAATTTGACTGTTGTACAAGAAATGGCCATGCGTGTGTCAGTGTTAAGTGCTGTTCATTATTCACAAACATATCTAATACAGAGCCTTCTATATTTCAACGATGGTGAGATGTAACATTTCTGGTTCGAAATTTTACCATTTTTGGGGGGAAAATGTTCAAATAAAAAAACATAGAAGAATTATATCTCCAATCCTTGGTATTATCAGATTCCTTGGTTACTTATCTTTATTGCCACATACAGTTATCTAGGTAATAACATATGGAACAAATAGAAATTGACAGATTTTTAGTCGCATGTAGTGCTGTACCCATGATCAGATTCGTGCACTTTTGATAATGCGAGTTTTAATTATAGCGATGATAGCCCTTTCGCATTTATCGCAGTAATAAAACACCGCAATAATTTCAGAATTTACAGTATCACTTAGATTATCTCAAGCTGGGATGGTTACTAGCTTATGTCGACTCTTCGTCCGGGATAAATCGACCTTCATCAGAGAAACTAGCAAATTAAAGTAATGTTTCTACAAGTGCTGCGAGTCAACCACATACAGATGTCAGGACTGCAATGCAAAAATAATATGTTATGAGTGTGAACGTCAATAACACACCAACACACTACATATAAGACAAACTAAACGGGATGTACGCCATCATTGACGACCAAAGCGATCCGTCTCCTCCTCGCCTGAACATTAATTGAATGTAATAATATTACAAATAATAGGGTCTTAATAGCTACTCCTGAAATCCCAAATGCATCATCATAATTTAAAAGAAGTCCGTCAACCAATAGAGTAACATTGCCAATGAGATGATACCTTATAAAAGCTGATCACGTCCTTGAACAACACCTAGAACTATCCCGAACTCCATTTTCCAAAACATTTAATACTTGGTTTGGTTATAATTGGAAACACACTTTTCCACTCGAACCATCACGAAGATAACTATCGTTTTAATCACGAAACCGGCAACTTCTTATCATAAGACCGGGAAAATCTTTCAAGGACGAGAATCCAATCGTTATATTCGAATGTAAAGGTTTTAAAAACGCATTCCATAAATTCATTGAATGTCCTGGACCAAGTAAAAAGTCTGGTAGGTTTGTGAATTTCCCTTAAGGGACATCACATTCTGTGACTTCTATCGAAAATTTTATGGAATAAGAAATTTTATTTCTTAAATCAGCAAAACCTTCAGTACATCCTACGACTCACGAACTACTCATAATACGAAGTTGTATAGTCGAATCTCATTTGAATATTAATGAAAAGGAACCAGTGATCTTATTTGAACATCATCACAAAGTAACACATTTTGTCAGACATTACTACGATAAGATGAAACATCGAGGTCGCAACTCTGCAGATGGAGCAACTAGATCCGCCGGATTGAGCATGTTGAACGAGAAAATAACACGCTTGATTTCGTGACTTTGTGACATTTCACCAACTAAGAGTAGGACCTAGTATTAACTCTCTATTTGTCCGTCCTTCATAAGTTTTGTATTCTTATACAAATTCAAGATTGGTTTTTTTTCGTATTGATAACTTTGAAGTCTCCTTTTTATGCCTATTATATAATTATAAAGTAAATATCCTCAAAAAATTTAAGCATTTCAAAGTATTATTATTTTCAGAAAATGAAAAGAAAAAAAACAACAATTACGGCAATAAGAACAGACATATGTGCTATAGGGCCACGGTATTTAGTGTGTTGTGTACATGTCTGTTTGCATGTTTCGTATATGACTTCGATTGTATTTGATATATTGAATGATAGTAAAATATCTATGTATGGCTATCGTTCAGGGTTCATATACTGTCGACCTTATCTTCCGAATAAATCGACGAAACACAGCTTTTACATTTGTCAGTTGGGTACTGTAAGTATCGGAACAGCTATATTTGGTGTACGAGATGTTTGTAGAGATCTGTAACGCACGGTTCATCTGACCATGACCTCTTTTTATGAATCATTGGCAATCTTATGCGTATGTGATAACTCTAGTAAAACCCTGTAATATAATAGTTATATCACTGGAAATCAATGCACATCTGCTAAGTTGTGCATTACAAAGTACTGTTACAAAATGTATTTGTTGTCGTTCAACCTCGAATTGTTCATTAAAGTTGCCATTTTTGCTATAAGTTTTTGGTTAACTGATAACTTTTTGAATTAAACGTTACATATCCATATCATTGGCTTCATGAATAGTGGCGGTTTGCCTAAATTGTACTAAACCTATTCCCATAGCTGAAATTTTCACAATGATTTAAACACGTGTTTAGTTGGGTTTTTTTTAAACTTTCAAGGTAAAAAAATACGGAAGCCGATAAGGGCCATTCAAAAAAAAAATTATGTCGTAATTACGACATAGCATGTCGTAATTTCGACATAACATGTCGTTATTACGACATCGCTATGTCGAAATTACGACATCGCTATGTCGTTATTTCGACAACACATGTCGTAATAACGACATCACTATGTCGTTTTAACGACATAGGATTGTCGTAATAACGACATCACTATATATATTAAAGAATATGTATTATGATTGCCAAGAGACTAAATGACACAGAAATTAACAACTATATGTTATCATAATGCCCCCAATAATTAGAAAAGCCCCCGCATAGTCAGCTATAAAAGAGGGACGAAAGATACCAGAGGGAGAGGCCCCGAAATTCTGTGTTGCAGACAGTGTTAACATTAATTAATTATTAGCTCCCTTGGTAAAACTCCAAATTTCATATTTAAAGTATTTCATTGTTGATTCATTTACATGAAGCTTAATAAGTATATATTTGTAAATTGCATAGCTTTTGCTATTTGAATTCATTGGTTAAAGATATTTATTCATATTGTAAAGTTTAATATTTGTATCGTTGCAAAATATTTTGTCACCTTCTTTGGTTACCTTCTGTGAGAAACTTGTATAATTTATAGATCCTATTTAAGTAGATACCGACCGTGGAAGGGATGCAGAGTCAATGATATTCTGGTACAAGAAACCGAAGGTGTCATAACATTTAATTTCTAATTATTGTGCTGATTATATATGTGATAATACTTAAAAGCATTGCCTTGGGATATTTTTGTGTAATATGTAATATATCTGTTGTATATATATGTTGAAGAATTGAATAAAGATAAAAAAAAAAAAAGAGTCAGTCAAGGTCTAATAAACCTTCTACTTGTTCGAACAAATATGTGTGGAATTATATGAGGACTGACATACAGTCCTACCTATAAACAAGCGCTAACTACATGCCTTCGTGTAATAAGGGTGAATTGAAAAATTGATTGCTCTCTTTCTACTTTCAAACGTTGGACACGATGTTCCTACAACCTCTAGGATTTAAAACAGAATCTTCGAAATTTCATCCGCAAAACAAAATAAAAATGTTAGAAAACACGAACCAATATTAAAACAAATTCAACATATGTTTCAAATTATGTTTTTACAGCTCTTGATCATATACTAAGTAATATCTAGTATATTTGATGATTAGATTAGCAAAGCTATGTGAAAAAAACCGGATGTCCAACGTTACATTTATGAAAAACTGTTTTAAATCTTATGTATAATGATCCTATTTCTTATTCTCTGATCTTCTTGATACTTGACAGGAACCACGACAGGTGTCGGTTCTTTGTGGCGTTAAAGCCGTTATTTTTGCCAAGTTTTATTTGACTCGGTGGCTTCATATTAAGCGGGAATAAGAAAAATGTCCAACGACGTTTTTCGTAATCTCAACGACTAAAAGTGAATTTTGTAAGTAGCAGAAAATGAATAAAAAGAGTAAGACAATAGTAATATCTAACAAAAGTACAAATATTTGCCTCATTGTTCGTGAGTTCAAATATTGCTGATTCAATAAAATCTTCTCTACACAGTCGTTTTTCAAACGGTAGCCATTTTGTCCAAGTTGATATTTCATTTTTCAAAGCAGTTAACGCGTATTTTTTATAATTAATCAAAACAAAAGTTAGATACACGATGAGTAAAAAATGCCAAGATTCTTTTCTTATTACCTACATATTTGGGTCTTACAGGAATAAAATGCTTCCACACATTACAAAACGGTAGCCAATTTGTCCAAACGTCTGAAAACGTCTAAAATCCTAAAGACGCTAATTTCCGACGTTACATGTGCTAAAGTTTCAATTAAATGTTCATGATAATTAAAACAAATCGTGTTATGAAATTTGGAAAAACAGGTTGATGATTGCTGCCGAAAAAAAAAAGAATAGCGCATGTTGCTATAGACTCCACCCGGGGACATAGGTTCGACACAGGTTAAATTTTGTAATTTTTATTAATCGTTTATAGCTTTTAACGATTTATTTAAAAGAATGGGGAAATGGGGAAAAACATTTCATTACATGAACTTCGTCCAACTTTTGCAAAGACAAATTTTAGACACCAAGACAGTCCTCTAAATGTAAAATTCGAATTTAAATTTATATTGTGAAAGTACTCCATAGATCATTTAAAGTCGTCACTTCAGTAAGGTGCAATCACCAATATTAAAAGACTTATACCAGGTTCACGGAGTGTTTTACTTCGCGATTTGTCCTGCTATTCATGTTATAACTGTCGTGATGAAATTAATTCCTGTACTAGCAAGCCGGAACTTTTCGTCAATATAAACTTGTGCATGAAATGGAGGTACTAGTAATTGAAAGACAAATCCCAAACAGCGACGAAAACCATTTCATCGAATTTTAAAAACCCGGGATTATTTAAGCCGTTTTCGCGGACGATCCAGGAGTAGATTACTATATTTTAAAATGTATATCAGAAATTCAACACTATAGATGACTTGCGGAAATAACTCTCAAGCCAAGGTTCAAGTAATTGAAGTGGTGTATTTCGACAACTTATGTACTGGGGAAAATACAATTCTATTAAATTTAACCAAGGGTAAAAATGTTCGATTTACTTGCAGAGTGTCAGATATATTTATTAAGATATAGAAATTTTACAATGACAGATGATATGCACCTTGAAAGTTAAACATCATATGATAAAAGTTTCGTACATCTACAAAAAAAATATCTTTTTTTATGGAAAACTGTACCACATCTTCCTATATCTACTTCCGTCCCATCTTTCTTTCCCACATTACTTGCGACAGTAATGCAATTTTAGTTGAAATAACTTAAAGAGTAAACATTATTAAATAGATTTCCACAACTTGAGGTAATTTATGATAAAATGACATCACAAAACGAACAGAACCAGAATCAGAAATTTAAAAAATTTTGTAATATAATAAATAAATCAACCAACATATAAAAAAACGAATAAAACTCGCAAAAATTAATCAAAAACCCTATTCGACGCCGCTTTTTATGTGTAACGTCGTGTTTTAGGAACATCGTGCCCATCGTTTGACAGTAAATACAGGGCAATCGATACGTCCATTCACCCTCATGACAACAAAACATGGAGTTGTGCGCTTCTTTATAAGCTTTGCTTGCCTTGATAGGACTTTAGGTCAGTCCTCATAGTCCCCATCGGTTTCTTATTACTTTCAATCAGGATCTATAAAATATATAAGTTTCTCACAGAAGGTAACCAAAGAAGGTGACCAAAGATTTTGCGACGATACAAATATTAAACTTTACAATATAAGTAAATATCTTTAATCAATGAATTCAAATAGCAAAAGCTATGCAATTAACAGATATATACTTATTCAGCTTCATGTAAATTTTTTAACAATGAAATACATTAAATATGAAATTTGGTGTTTTACAAAGGGAGCTAAAAAATAAGTAATAACACTGTCTGCCACACAGCATTTCGGGGACTCTCTCTTTGGTATCCTTCCTCCCTAATACATATTCTTTTATATATAGCGATGTCGTTATTACGACATAGCTATGTCGTTTTAACGACATAGTGATGTCGTTTTTACGACATGATATGTCGAAATTACGACATAGCGATGTCGTTATAATGACATGTTATGTCGAAATTACGACATAGCGATGTCGTAATAACGACATGTTATGTCTAAATTACGACATGCTATGACAGGTATATCAAGTGGTAAAAAAAATATTGATTTCTGTTTTTTAAGTCTGGTCACGCATTATCTTTCACGATCAAAATAATGCGCTGCCTGATCTTTTACGATCAAGTTTGATGAAAAATTAACAAAATTCAAGGGTTATTATAAACAAATGAACGGTTTTAAGGGAAGATCATACTTTTATTTTACTGTACTATCGAACACACCAAAGATTAAATTTCAAATATATCATGATATATTAAGAAATGACCATTATAGGTACAACAAATGTTTTTTTTAATTAATTTCATAGACATGCATTGCGTTTTTAGTGGGGGTTTTTCACAAAGTACTGCATATTTTCTTTGTCTCATTGCTCAGTAATGTTCAGGAAGTTGAATCATTTTGACAGACATATATTTTTGTTCGGATTTTTTCCGCGTTTTGACAATTCAGCGATTTTTTCATTGATTCTGAAGTAGAATTTACATTTAATTACATTCACGATCCGGTACCAGAGCTTTCACAATCGTCTCGCAATACTTGACCACCGTTATATATTCCATCAAGATAATTGCTGACGATAAACCGAATGACACCCGTGAAACGGGATTGTAATAAATTAATAACTTAGTCTAACAGTTTAAATAATAAAATCGAACAAAACTGTCATGTAAAATGTTATTTGTTTAAAGTTAACACGTGTTTGGTTAATTAAAGTAAGGTCGGTTCGGTTCGATTGGGATATTGAGTTCATTCACGAGTGAACTCATGTGGTTTGAAGT
Organism: Mytilus edulis; assembly: GCA_019925275.1. Taxonomy (NCBI): domain Eukaryota; kingdom Metazoa; phylum Mollusca; class Bivalvia; order Mytilida; family Mytilidae; genus Mytilus; species Mytilus edulis. The sequence goes on from CM034354.1 coordinate 91,597,484, forward strand.
CATTCGAGCCATTGCAGCCAAAGTGTACAGTAGCATTTTGTAAAATAAATTTAATAATATTATTAATTATATTATTTATTTTCAGATTTGTGGACCACAAGTATGGAGAAACCAGCACAAACTGCTTAAGGTTCATGTGGACCCTTTGGCTAAAATGGCCGTATTTTCACCTCAAAATTTACTCTGAGTACAGACAATCCTGTGCATCTGGAAATTTTTTAAGGCATAGCATGCCCTAGATAAATAGAATTCAAATGCATTGTATGATTTAGAAAATTCATAACGTAACTGGATTTTGCTGTGCACTTTTGTTCGTCCCTGTAGAAGATGATAAAATTCACAAACAGTTGAGTTTCCCTTGATATGTTCCACTCAAGTAAACAGTTTAAATCACCAATTATTGTCAGGTATATTTTGTCCATCTATTGTTCATGTCAATTAATACAGCTCACTTCAATTATTACCTGTGGGGAAGTTCTCAAACCTGTTTCCCAACTTAGTTTATTTTGGCACCTTCTGGAGGAATGAAAAAAATGCACTGCAAAATTCTGGTAAGTTTATATTTTCTAAAACATAAAACATATTTAAAAAAGTATTTATCTAGGGCATGCTATGCCTTAAAAATTTTACGGATGCGCAGGTTTGTCTGTACTCAGAGTAAATTTTGAGGTGAAAATACGGCCATTTTAGCCAAAGGGTCCACATGAACCTTAATAGCTATATATATGTATGAATTTTCAACAATATTGTACTCATATTTATAATAAAATGTGCGCTTGTTTCTGCAAGTGGCGTCTCCAATGTTAGAGTTTGTGGTTATTTGATAAATATTTCATGTTCGTTTGAGTTTACGAATTAGAATTTAATATCTGATATCTTTAGTCTTAATTTCCTCTGCTAGGCCAACCACCTCCTCATTTTGTTCACAAGTTCCTTCTTTTGTCAGTGATTTCAATTGGTCTGTCATCCTTTTTTTCAGTTTCTGGAATGCTCCTACTTTGTACAAGGTCGGTCTGAGCAGCCTCTGGTAGCATTTCGATCCGCTATTTTACATCCTCTGACACTACTTGCCAGTTGCACCGGGTGGAATATATGATTGCAGTATAGAAATTTGTTCGGACAGGGAAATTTCAACATGAGTTTATTTTTTCTGCTATCTTTACACACTTCGTTGATTAATGAAAGTGAGAAACCCGTGGTATACCTGTATCTTTCTACTATTTTTTGGGGTACGGGACAACTTATATTATACTGAAAACTTATATACATTTGTGTATATGCAATTTGTAAATATTTTCAGGGTTATTTTGAGTTTGGGGAGTGCAAGTGTAGCACTACTTTTATAATGACACATATTTTTTTTGTAATTAATATTTGATATTGATATTTAAATTGAACTGATATATCCCATTCAAAACTAAAATAGAGTGGACGAATCAAAGCAAGTCCTACATTGTTCAAAATTCTTGTTTACCCTCATAATTTAAAACGTACATGTAATTTTAAAGGTTTATAACAAAAAAATCAGCGCCAAAGGTTATTTTTTGTGAATAAAATATGGTTTATGTATTTGAAAATGCAAACACCACCACCGTTACCATCAGTGGCGGATCAAGATCGTACGCCCCCCCCCCCCCCTGTTGCTTGGACTTTTTTTGGTAAAATGATTAATCAGATTAGACTTCGTGAACTTTGCCATTTCCAGTGTACTTAATTTTTATGCAACAATTCTTACTATCTTTAAAGATATTTTTCGCTGGTATTTGCTGATTATGTCAAATTCATGTGATTCTCTATGGTGGAGTTGACCAGTGCGTCAAAAAAACGTCATCCAGTCATTGTTAATTCAAATTACAGTAACACATTGCTTAGGCTGAGGATGACAACCATGAAACCTTCAAAGCGAAACAGGTTGGAGCAAGGTTGGAGCAAGAACGTAATGACTTTTATTTCACAATTTAACCAAACAGAAAGTAATACTCTATTACACTCTCATTCAAAAAAAATCCACAGCAATAGTATTTACCTACCGGATAACATGTTAAACCCCAAACGCCCCAGCCTATTTTAAAATAAAATGATAGCTGAATAATGATCCCCAGTCAGTATAAACTCTAGATAGATTTAAAGTCTAAGGTACGAACCATTTGATTTGAGGAGTCAGTCTCAAGTATTTGAGAGAAAAAAATCTGACTCTGATGTTTGCATTATATAAAAATTCTGGCCGTATCTGGATTGAAAACAAATAATCTTGTCCACTTTTTAGCTATTACAAACGAAAATTTCCAATAGAATTATTTAGCATTAAATGAACATGATGAATAACAAGAGGCTCTCAAGAGCCTGAATCGCTCACCTGAATTTTTTTGGTTTAATCTCTCATCAATGATTATTTTGGCTTTTCAATTTATTTAAATGTTCTTTGAATCGTCCTATTTTCTTCAAAAGCAAAAAAAAATCATTTTCTCCTATGTTCTATTTTAGCCATAGGAGCTATGTTTCTTGACATACAAGGAAATGAAATATAAAATTTATACTAGATACTCTGAAACTCTGAAACTCATTTAGCCTAAGTTTGGCTGAAATTGATACAGCAGTTTCATAAGAGAAGATTTTTTAAAGTAAGTCAACATGATGAACAAATTGTGAAAAAAGTCTTTAAGGGCAATAACTCCAAAAGGGGTCAATTGACAATTTTGGTCAAATTGACTTATTTGTAGATCTTACTTTGCTGATCATATTTGCTGTTTACAGTTTATCTTTATCTATAATAATATTCAAGATAATGACCAAAAACTGCAAAATTTCCTTAAAATTACCAATTAAGTGGCAGCAACCCAACAATTGGATGTTTGATTCATCTGAAAATTTCAGGGCTGATAGATATTGACCTAATGAACATTTTTACTCCATGTCAGATTTGCTCTTAATGCTTTCGTTTTTGAGATATAAGCCAAAAACTGCATTTGACCCCTATGTTCTATTTTAAGTTATGGCTGCCATGTTTTTTGACAGATCAAAAATCAAAGCACACACTTTGTGCAGGATAATCTAAGGAACAACCATGCTAAGTTTTAACCAAATCCATTCAGTAGTTTCAGAGGAGAAGATTTTTTAAAGTTAGCAAATATGATGAACAAATTGTGAAAAATTGTCATTAAAGGACAATAACCCCTTAAGGGTCAATTGACAATTGTGGTCATATTAACTTATTTGTAGATCTTACTTTGCTGATCTTTTTTGCTGTTTACAGTTTATCTTTATCTATAATAATATTCAAGATAATGACCAAAAACTGCAAAATTTCCTTAAAATTACCAATTAAGTGGCAGCAACCCAACAATGGTTTGTTTGATTCATCTGAAAATTTCAGGGCTGATAGATCTTGACCTAATGAACATTTTTACTCATGTCAGATTTGCTCTAAATGCTTTCGTTTTTGAGATATAAGCCAAAAACTGCATTTGACCCCTATGTTCTATTTTAAGTTATGGCTGCCATGTTTTTTGACAGATCAAAAATCAAAGCACACACTTTGTGCAGGATAATCTAAGGAACAACCATGCTAAGTTTTAACCAAATCCATTCAGTAGTTTCAGAGGAGAAGATTTTTTAAAGTTAGCAAATATGATGAACAAATTGTGAAAAATTGTCATTAAAGGACAATAACCCCTTAAGGGGTCAATTGACAATTGTGGTCATATTAACTTATTTGTAGATCTTACTTTGCTGATCTTTTTTGCTGTTTACAGTTTATCTTTATCTATAATAATATTCAAGATAATGACCAAAAACTGCAAAATTTCCTTAAAATTACCAATTAAGTGGCAGCAACCCAACAATGGTTTGTTTGATTCATCTGAAAATTTCAGGGCTGATAGATCTTGACCTAATGAACATTTTTACTCCATGTCAGATTTGCTCTTAATGCTTTCGTTTTTGAGATATAAGCCAAAAACTGCATTTGACCCCTATGTTCTATTTTAAGTTATGGCTGCCATGTTTTTTGACAGATCAAAAATCAAAGCACACACTTTGTGCAGGATAATCTAAGGAACAACCATGCTAAGTTTTAACCAAATCCATTCAGTAGTTTCAGAGGAGAAGATTTTTTAAAGTTAGCAAATATGATGAACAAATTGTGAAAAATTGTCATTAAAGGACAATAACCCCTTAAGGGGTCAATTGACAATTGTGGTCATATTAACTTATTTGTAGATCTTACTTTGCTGATCTTTTTTGCTGTTTACAGTTTATCTTTATCTATAATAATATTCAAGATAATGACCAAAAACTGCAAAATTTCCTTAAAATTACCAATTAAGTGGCAGCAACCCAACAATGGTTTGTTTGATTCATCTGAAAATTTCAGGGCTGATAGATCTTGACCTAATGAACATTTTTACTCCATGTCAGATTTGCTCTAAATGCTTTCGTTTTTGAGATATAAGCCAAAAACTGCATTTGACCCCTATGTTCTATTTTAAGTTATGGCTGCCATGTTTTTTGACAGATCAAAAATCAAAGCACACACTTTGTGCAGGATAATCTAAGGAACAACCATGCTAAGTTTTAACCAAATCCATTCAGTAGTTTCAGAGGAGAAGATTTTTTAAAGTTAGCAAATATGATGAACAAATTGTGAAAAATTGTCATTAAAGGACAATAACCCCTTAAGGGGTCAATTGACAATTGTGGTCATATTAACTTATTTGTAGATCTTACTTTGCTGATCTTTTTTGCTGTTTACAGTTTATCTTTATCTATAATAATATTCAAGATAATGACCAAAAACTGCAAAATTTCCTTAAAATTACCAATTAAGTGGCAGCAACCCAACAATGGTTTGTTTGATTCATCTGAAAATTTCAGGGCTGATAGATCTTGACCTAATGAACATTTTTACTCATGTCAGATTTGCTCTAAATGCTTTCGTTTTTGAGATATAAGCCAAAAACTGCATTTGACCCCTATGTTCTATTTTAAGTAACGGCGGCCATGTTTTTTGACGGATCAAAAATCAAAGCACACACTTTGTGCAGGATAATCTAAGGAACAATCATGCTAAGTTTTAACCAAATCCATTCAGTAGTTTCAGAGGAGAAGATTTTTTAAAGTTAGCAAATATGATGAACAAATTGTGAAAAATTGTCATTAAAGGACAATAACCCCTTAAGGGGTTAATTGACAATTTTGGTCATATTAACTTATTTGTAGATCTTACTTTGCTGATCTTTTTTGCTGTTTACAGTTATCTTTATCTATAATAATATTCAAGATAATGACCAAAAACTGCAAAATTTCCTTAAAATTACCAATTAAGTGGCAGCAACCCAACAATGGTTTGTTTGATTCATCTGAAAATTTCAGGGCTGATAGATATTGACCTAATGAACATTTTTACCCTGTCAGATTTGCTCTAAATGCTTTCGTTTTTGAGATATAAGCCAAAAACTGCATTTGACCCCTATGTTCTATTTTAAGTAACGGCGGCCATGTTTTTTGACGGATCAAAAATCGAAGCGCACATTTTGTGCAGGATATACTAAGGAACAATCATTTTAAGTTTCATTCAAATCCATTCAGTAGTTTCAGAGGAGAAGATGTTTGAAAAATTGTTAACGACGACAGACGACGACGACGACGACGACGTCGACGACGACGACGACGACGACGGACGCCAAGTGATGAGAAAAGCTCACATGGCCTTTTAGGCCAGGTGAGCTAAAAACCGGGCGTGTTTTTTTGCGGTCGGGATTTGTATGTCTGACCGGAATGTCTGTTTCGCCGAACTGAAATATTGAATACTTTTTTGTCAAGACCAGACTGCAACCTGACTGCTGAGTGTGGCCTTTATGTCTCCATTTGTCGACCGTCATTCATAAATTCGTTGTCATTTTAGACTCATTCAAAATCTTTGGTTGATTTGAAACCCCTCACCTCCCTTAATTTTGTTTGGTGAAAAATATCAACTAAGCATTTGGATAAAAGTTACTTTTTTTACTTTTTTAACTCGTGTAGGTCGTATTGTAAATTTCATCGAATAGCCCAGCGTATTTCTTTTGTTTACAACAAGAAATCTGTGAGGTTATGCTAACTTAAAATACAACAAACGAGAATTTTCCATGTCTATTTTTTACTGACATTAGTCCTACATCAAATATATCAGTACATAGCTTTGGATCCATACTATCGTTTTATGATAGACAATCAATAGGGAGAATAAAGCATAACAAATTTCCAACCGGTTACCCTTACAGCAACTATAGAATATACATGCCCAAGGACAGGAACCGTTTAAATAGTTCATTTTACACTTATTTTATTTTTTTTTAGCCTCAAAAGGTCCCAATTTGTTTTCATCTCGCTCCGCTCGGTCGTCTTTAAAAACTTCGCCCCCCCCCCCCCCCTTTTCAAATTCCTGGATCCGCCCTCTTCCAACTTCTAACTTTTTATAACAGCATTATGTCACGAATTCATGAAAATCAAATACAAGATATAATGGTAATGGTGGATGTTTATGGTACACGAGTTGTTCTTTCATAGGGTTTTTCGAGACTGTCCTTTGATTTGAAGAACTCTTTGTGTTCATTCTACCAAGAGTTGAAGGATTGCGACACGGTCAAAGAAAGGTGAACTTTTGAAATTGGTAACTTCTTACACTTGTGTGGCTCAGACTCATCCAACTCTTGCAAATTCCTCTGCTTCCATACACTGGTAACTATTAATTATTTCATGTGTATACGGCCTTATATTTTACTTCCGTAGATCTAACATGCGGACCTCTACGAAGACACCCAAGTGCAGAGAAAGAATCAAATAGCATACCTTCTCTGTTTCTATGTTAATTATATGTACAATTTGAAGACCAACCATAACGTAGAATCTTTGAAAACAGATGCATTCGGTGGATGTTACCTGTAGATATTCTAGGTGGGTTTTTTTTCTGCTTCTCATATTTGAAAGACAATAAAGCATAACGAGACATTTTTTTTAAATTTTTATTGTTTTCAAGAATTACAGCAAAAACAACACATCAAACAAACATACAGTAATATTATATATGAATATATATTTATTTATGACAATAACCAATGTTGTAAATTCATTTTTTTAAATTTATATGAAAGGAAGAGAACAGAAATATGTAAGAAAAGTTAATTACAGTTAAATGTTCATGTACCACTGTGTGGCACATGAGAATTGTTAAGTATCTTATCAAAAAGGAACAGGTTAAAAACATCCTGTAAGATTTTCAGTACATAATAAATTGTGCTATTAGATACAACAGTATATCATGTAGTTTGACAATAAGTATCTGTAAAAAATAACTGACAAATTGAATTATAAATTCTTTAAATGCATTTCACATGGTATCAAAGTGCTGTTGTCTCTTATTTTTGACAGCCATTATTTTTTTTCTCTAAATTGTACATGTATTTTAATGGCACTGAGTGAAAGATCTTTTAAAAAAATCTACTGTTGGATATAAATATTGTTTAATGTATAGAAAAATCAAATTATATGGGTCACCTTTTCGAACTTTTGATATATCTCCAAAAATTAAATTTAACTTATTCAATGGCAGGCTTATCCGACCAGATAAGAACGAATAATCAACAGGTGAATTCTGTACTGCAGCCACTGTAGTTAAGTAATGACAGTGACGGTAAAAGGTAGTTTGAATATATGTTTCCAAATTAGTTCTTCGCCTAATATTTCACCCCACTTCAGTTGTGCTGTTTGGGTGACATCGTTAATTTAGGACAATCTCAAAATTCCATAGAATATGTTCAACAGTTTCATCTTCTAATTTACAAAAAGTACATAGAGGGTTATCGATGAGTTTGATTTACGGATTCAAAATAAACTTGACAACAAGCTAGCGAAAGATACCAAAGCAATAATCAACCATATAAGTTCAAAACGAGCTGACAATGTCATGGAAAAAAGGGAAAAATGGGAACATAGATATTTTCTCAATTAGGTCTTGACAATTATTTTATTTTTTCTTAGTTATTTTTTAGAAAAGTTCAATTTCCGTTTCATAAGATACAAAAATAATGCTTTTCTGTCTTTCTTATTTGGCAAGGGCAAACACTTGTTGGGTGTGTCATAAAAAATTTCACATTATGTACCACGGTGACCACAATAATGGTATATCCTAATGCAACTACCATTCCTGGAACAAATGATCAATAGTTTGTTTATGCTATCCATGTAACTGATGTGTAGGGGTTCATTTTGTGTTGTTTGCAAACTGAATTCACTTTTAGTTCCATTTGTATTCCCTAATTTCTCTGAAAAAGCAATATAAAACATCTTAGGTATATATGCGAAGTAAAGAGGGAAGTTTTATGGATCAGCATATTTCCTACTTTTGGTTTTTTTTTCAGAAAATATGCAATCTCATCCGTTTAAAATACAATCTTTTGATTATTTGGTAAAATGAGTTTATTTTAACAGAACATATTAATTGGTTCTTTCTATAAGCCCCGGTCACAACAGATCGTATGATTTTTTTGTCTTGGAAGATCCATTATATAGTTGTCGTGGCACCTTCGTGCGAAATGTCAAAAACATAAACCGAGTGGTCACATTGGCTACGATATGTCCACGATGATTTCACGATGGCTACACGACAGAAAAAAATCGTAGTTGTACTGTGGTGGATTTGTCGTGCTACAGTTGTACATCAACCGTCAGTTGTTTGGGGCTTAGTTCTTAGGTTTTCATGTCATTGGATGCTCGAGTTACTGTTGTGACACTGTCGTACCACTGTCGTGGGTCACTCGCGCGTTTGACTCCGAACTACTAATGATATAAAGAAGGCCCGATCTATTGGGTTAGTGATGTTAGGGGCGAATCTCAGCAACATTTACTGAAACATGACAGGCTCCATCTGCATGAATCCAACGAAATCATCGGCAGATTCCCGCTGCAACTCTTGCATCAGTGTACTATACTGCCCAACAACATCAGGCACAGTTCGTTCCATGGCTTAATCCACCAACGTCGGGCGTTTCGCTGGTTCCTATGCTTTTCAGGGATTTGAATCAACGCTAATAAGACAATATTTTGCTATTGTTGGATTCCGGTAAGGCGCCTATTTATCAGGGCCAAGCGTAATCGTTCTGATGGAATAACCACCCTCCTTAAACGGCAGACTGTATGTTATTTGCAAATATATACTCCTGTCGAATTGTATTCTTCTAAATAAAACGAGCACATGTTGAACGACGAACATACCACTGTCGTACGACAGACAATCATTGTTATGCGAGCATCGTACGAAATTTGGTATTCGTGAGACAATCATGCGACTGTATCACGAGTGTCTTGCGACAGTCCTACGACAATCACAGATGACCCACGATTTGACAAAATTTCATGTCGTGGAGCTGCATAGATGTGTCTTAGGTTCGTTGTGACCAGGGCTTTACCAGGTACATGGTGATAAAAATGAGTTGTGATATATTTAAACCAATGAATGATTATGTCAAAGTACACATTAAGCGATCAGAATAATTGGCATTAAAAGAGAAGATTTTTATATCGTTATTTAGGTCATATCATTCTTGTCTTGATTAACATATATTAACTCTTTTATGAATATATAAATGAAAATTTTCTCAATAAAATCAATATGTATTTTTTTTTTGCTTATAGATTTATATCTAGTTTAATCTTACCAACAACTAGTTATATGGAGTGTGATAAAATTGTTCTTTTTAGCCGGTTGTATGAATATACCCGTATTTTTACAGCTTTTGGTCATCACAGGCTGTTTCCTAGTATCGATAAACCTGTCGATCATAAACAACATTTTCTTAAATGAAAAGATATAAATAGAGGTATTGATTTTATTAACGTATCTAGTATAACTAATGACTCCTCCACCTTCCTTTTTTGAAATATAGAATTACCTATTATTTCGTATTCTTAAAAAAAAAACATCAGAGGTTTGATTTTTAATTCCTAGTATACATAAAGGCAACAGTAGTATACCGCTGTTCAAAACTCATAATTCCATGGACAAAAAACAAAATCGGGGTAACAAACTAAAACCGAGGGAAACATATACGTCAGAAAATAATGTTCCTTCCTCTTGAGACTGTGAAAAATTTAGTTTAAGATATGTTCCCTCTGGTCATGTCATTAAAGGATACATCAACCTCGTCGAATACGCTGAGAAGAAGAAAAGACACAAAAACCGTCCTCTATCTAAATGGATTGGAAATAGTATCAGGTAGTAAAAGACTCTCTGTCTGCGAACTGCAAAATTTGATCTAAACGTGAAAAATCTTATTAAATCTCTAACTATTATTTGAATACAATTATGAATACTGTTGATATTGGTATATCTCATTTGAAAATAATTCCTAAATTTGAAAAAGAGTCCATGTGATATCATTGGTAGGACTCTCTGTCTGCGAACTGTAAAATTTGACCTAAACGTGAAAAATCTTATTAAATCTCTAACTATTATTTGAATACAATTATGAATACTGTTGATATTGGTATATTCATTTGAAAATAATTCCTAAATTTAACAAAGAGTCCATGTGATATCATTGGTAGATTTAATTTTGGATCAACGAAATTTACACTATATATTTGGTTTGCAGTTTGATCAGAAGAAACAACCACAAAGCTAGATAATACAATTAATTATCTAATTACTACTTAAATTAAATTTTAATTAGTATTATAATTTTCACTGTTCTTGAATTTCATCAAAATTCTCTTAATTTTAAATTTATATGTGACGTCACTTTGGGCGTTGCATTGACTACGGCTAACATGGCTGTGCTTTTGTAATGTATTCGTTTTTTTTCGTCACGACTTCAGTTTAATCATGTACATATCTATTATATAGTCATTTTGTAAAATTTACTCATGTAATACTGTTTGCAAAACTATGTATTATTCTTGATAATAATGATGATTTGTCCCAGGCGGACAACCTTGGCTTCACAACTTTTTGGAACTTTTGGTCCTCGGCGATCTTCAACTTGGTAGTTGTTATGGCTATAAAACTTTTTACATCTGAGCATAGTTTTGTGTGGACGTAGCGCGCGTCTAGTGTATAAGAATATTTGTAAACCTGTTACCTTTGGATGGCTAATATTCGTTTGTTTCTCTGTCCTATATTTTCTCCCATTTATCTGTTTATTTATTGTAACCCTGTCGTTTAATATTGTAATTTGAATGTTATACTTAACACTGCCATTAAAGCGGGAGGTTTGGCATGCCACAAAACCAGGTTCGACCCACCATTTTTTCATAAAATGCCCTGTACCAAGTCTGGAAAGTTCCCACTTATATTGTGCGTTGAAATGAACAGCCTTATTGCAAACATCGAATTCCCTTACAAAATGTTGTCACATAATATACTACCAAAATTTACCTAAAATAAATCTAACCTGAACAGCAGTAGTGTGTACTTTACTAGATTAAAATATTTCAATTTCTAAATGAAAACTTCATACTAAAATTTACGACAAAAGAGATAAGTATTCATTCCTCATTGTTAATTTTCCTTATTTAAGTGGCAATGTTCCCTTGGCTCTTTTACACGATGTGTATATATCACAGCTCCTCCGTTTTGTATGCCCGTGTGTGTAGTAATGTCTAAGATGTTATCGAACGTAATCAATGCATCACTGGTAATTATTAAGTTATAAAGTTGGTTATCATAAATCAATTAAAAACAGTTACTAAATTTCTCTCATAGATACAATGATTTGAATTAGGCTGAAAACTTGTAAGAACGGTATTTCATGATCACATCCTACATTTTTCGCTTAAATTGCACTAAAGCGCGGAAATCACTATGTGATCCGTGTAAACTCATCAAACCTTTAAACAAACTTATAAGTAAAGGTTATCTTACCACTATTGTATTTAGATCTTACCATTACAGTATACTAATATAATAAAAGGTTAACTCCTAACTATCCTACTGCTTGTCGATAATTATTTTTAAAATTCCAGAAGTGATGTCTTTTTTTTTCTGTCCATGACGTTAATATACTAACTCCCTGGGATGTGTTTTAATCGATTTTAGTCAGTATATGTAGTTTCGCTCATTCAGTGTAATACACATTCTAAGTACGTTAAACTTTGTTTCTTGGATGAACAAATTTAAAAACGAAATGCTTACTTACTAGAGGCAGAGATAAACAAAATTAAACGAATATTAAAAGCAAAGACGAATAAGCTTTTCTACCTTGAAACAACCATACCACATTAAAATCTAAAAAGAAATATGTTGTCAATTGGAATGTTCAGTGTACTTTAAAATAGTTCATTACTGTTTTATATTTCAAAATCAGGTTCATTTTTTAACAAAATAGGCCCAATTGTATTTCATACTAATAAATTTGTAACAAAGGGTACTTATTATATAAAAAAAAAGCATAGTGGGATATTTCTTTAACACAGGACAACATAATGGTTATTGTGAAGTTGAATTCTTCAAGCATATTATCTACATTCATATTGGAACCAACTGTGTGCCTTACCAACATTTTTTTGTTTTCATGAGTATTTTCATAAACTTGTGAAAAGTATTCAAATTAGCTAAATCATTCAACTTCACATTCATGTGTTTTAGGATGTTTTTGCTTTTGCAATCCAAAATTTAAAATAAAACACAAATTAAAAAATTCAAGATGGTGGAATACACCTTTGGTCTTTGAATTTACGGAGCATCTAAGATTCATATGACGTAAAAACAAGTTTTCAAATCGATGGAAATATTCTACACATTAGGTTTTCGAAACAGAAAGACAAATCTGCCAATGTAGAATTGACCGAGTGTTGGTTGCTTAATCTGTAAAGTTAGGAGTAGAGAGTTAAGTTTTTAGGCATTTCTAACATTGCATATGTCAAGGGCAATTCGAACTGCAAACTCACTGTTATTCTGAACAAAAGTAACATGAACAATATCCATTAATCAAAAATAAATACCTGAACATATCGCCTGGAAGACTTTTTAAATATTATTTTATTGAATACAATTTCGTCTTTTAGCAAACATTTGTTTTAATTATAACAAATATAAGTTAAAACACTTACTCTAGATTCTGCTCGAACAGCCACAGTTCAATCATTACTATATGTGAGCACCTTTAAAAAACGAATTCTTATGTCTATTCAATTTTGAAGTATATCAATTATTAATTTGTTGACCGCGACAAACAATATTAAACGTTACAATTAACCAGCTTTGTTCCATGAAACGATATTGCAATTTGAAATTTCGGAAGACAGTTTCTAGTTTTAACTCATTAAAAGGTCTTTGAGAGGCATATTTCAATATGTCCTCTAGCAGATGTTCAGTCTTTTCGTTCTTTTTGTAGCGTTTTTATTTATTTTTTTTTGGATTTCAGTGTTTATATTGTTCCGGTATTTTTCCCTGTTACAGTTAATATGTTTCCCCGGTTTTAGTTTGTTACCCAGATTTGATTTCCCGTTATCGAATTATGACATTTCAACAGCGATATAACACTGTTGTCTTTGTTTACCGTATTTCAACTCGTGTACTTTTTAGATTCTAATTTTTGCATGTTTGTGTCTTTAAAAATCCTCAAATAGATGGTATGGCTTTTTCTTACTGTTTTCCATTATTATATGGCTTATACAAGTATCCAAATCTTTTTTTAACAGCTGTAGATAGTTTTCCCATTGGAAAACATATCACACTCCTTATCATTACAAGCTGGAAACATTACTCCTTTTATCTAACTGTAAGTAAACATCATGTAAAAACAAAAAAAGAGTGTCACTTCCTTTTTGGATATTTATGTTTCAGAAATAGATCGTATCTATCATTTTTTATCACTTTCATTCGTTTTCAATGATTTATACTGATATCGCAAAGATCAACTATTAAACAACCGTCTTCTGCATCAGTAATTTAAACGCGTTCTTTCTATTACAACAAAATACATATAATTTTCTAGGTCACCTTAAACATTAGACATAACTTCATGTAATTTGTGAATAGCTATTTTCGAATATATCGAATATTGATGCTGCAAAATCAACATGACAAATATCACATTTTAATATTTTATATGTTTTGGGTTACTAGATGTTTTAAACTGTTGTTTTGTGTGATTTAATCTTGTGAATGATGCAATCAAAACACCATTTCAACTTTTAATTATTGTGTAAGTAATATTGTTTTGTACCAGATGCGCATTCAAACGTTTAAGTGCATATTGTATAAAAAATATTCATAGAATCTGAGAAGAGCCGTAAAGTAATAACATTGATAGAATCACAGTAAAAGAAAACGAAATATATATGTAATGCTGCTAATAACTTATGTGCAACGTGTTATCTCTGAAAAAGAATTGTATCTTTTATTTCCTGATAAAAAAAAATATACTGTAAAATACATAAAGTTTTATTTTAATACTTTTTTTCCTCTGGAAATTCAGTTCAATATGATTCGATTTATGTTTTTTTGTGTGCAAATACAATTTGTTGTATACTATTTGCTTCTGTGTCCTCATCCTTTGATCAAGGGACCAACAATTGGTTTTCCTCCTAAATTAAATATCACCAGAGAATTGTAAAGGTCTGATTTACAGATCTGAAAAAAGTAAGACTATTCGAAACTGTGACTAAATGAAAAATATCGATGGACTTGTTCCATAGCAATCTATGTGTATTGCTGTGCTTTTTGTGATTTTGTGTCATAGATTGATACCCCATTACTTTGTATTTTTCATTTTTGTAATAAGAAATGTCATTAGTATGCCGAGAGTATGAATTTATGTTGGAATATAAACATGTCAGAATGTAAAGATCGATTTCATTTGTTTCCTTATAATATGTTTGATGCTACGTTATCTGTACATATTTCAATAATCAGCATAACATATATTTTGATACGTACCCTTTGTCTACTCTCTTTTTCAAATGCTGGTCCAAGTCTATTCTATTCGTTTTTCAATTTTTATTTTCAACCTCACATACCATGTCATGAATTGACAAGCGAATAGTAAAATCAAATACATTTATATCTTCATGAATAAAAACATTGTTTAAATGATATAAATATCCTTGCATTTTTTGCTTTACTTTTGATAAGTGGTAATGAATACACCGATATGAATATTGACGCATTATATTTTCATGTAGACAAGATTTACCATTTGTATTAACGCCAGACGCGCGTTTAATCCACAAAAAAGACTCATCGTTGATAGTCGAATCGAAAAAAGGATTCTCAAGATGGCAAATGCCGTGTCATAATCGAATGCATTTTTTTCATAGGCAGAAAAAGTACTTTTACTTTTTTATACGGTGCAACGTGTTTTGCCATTTTTATTTCACGTGTAGCTGTGAAAAAGGTTCGTAATTCATCAAGTTTCGTGAAATCGAAAAAAAGATCAACGGGCAGGACATTTTTAATTGTTCGTTCATGGTGAAATGGCAATTTTATTTCGCGTGCTTCTGTGCAAAATACCCTTCCTTTAAACTCCTCTTTTTACTTCATTTTGTTCGTGTTAAAACATTCAGATAAGAATAAACAATGGAAAAAAAGATAATCATTTTTTTTTACAATATATATTAATAATTAAAAACAAATAGATAAGAATATTTTTAAGTATATTAACTCCAACTCATATATATATGAAGCTTTTTATTGAGATAACTGAAAGAGCATACAAAACAGAAATGCAAGATAGCCAGTTCAGATCAATAAAAGTTAACTCAAGTTTGTTATATCTTTTTGTCATTACGGAAACATTCCCATGATATCGTGATTATGTTACAAATACAGTTTATATGTATATTCTTTTTTAATTTAAATCTACAGTGCTGCTTAATGTCACACTGCAACCTTTATCATACATGTGCAGTACATGAAACGAATAACCCATTATGTGGTTTTATCCGTATTTCAGAAATATACATTGTTAATTGATAAGCCTATAATATCAAGTTGAAGAAACACATAGTGACGTATTAGTAAGCTGTAAACAATGTAATAACTCATTCATGTGATACCTCAAGAGTCCCAAGGATTTTATTGTCTTCAATCAGATACTTTATTGGGCCATTTTATGAATTTTGAGCGTTACTGATGAGTCTTCGATAGAGGAAACGCGCGTTCTGCGTACAACATTTAAATCCAGAGTGATATAATTAGCTTTTCAATGTAATAACCCAACAATGAAATAGTTCAACAATGTTATAACTCAACATTGTAATAACAAAACAACGATGTAATAACTCAATTATGTTATAACTCAACAACGTTATAATATGACATATAGAATGGTTTTATCTAAAGATAAACAAAATCTTATGACAGGCACACAAGATAAGCATTGTTAATGATACAAGCTTGCGAAGATGCTGAAGAAATTGATGTATTACATAACATTAGTTTATTATACCAACATGTGTAATCACCATACATAAAGACAATTTCATTAGCTGATAAAATTAAATATTCTGACTTGACATTATTTAACAGACTGATAAAGCTATAGAAGTTTTACCATTCAAAACGTTTATTTTTTATACATACGTAAATTGATTTAAAATAAAATTCATACACCATATCGGTGTAATGATGAAGAAATGTATAGTGTATAAACAAATCGATTACCATTCTTAACAAAGATTTGTTTTCATTACAAATCTTTTACTTACGTTTACAAGGTTCAAACCCGGTTTCTGATCCCCACCCAGGCTGACAAGTGGCTGGCGTTTCTTCTGTAAAATTAAATTAAACTATTGTATCAATGTTTACAATATGTTAACATGACTCCGAACAAAGAAATGAAATTACAGAAGCCCGGAGCTCGAGCTAAGGTTAACCAGAGCTGAGGTCAACCGAGGCACCTGTATTAACAAAGCAACGAGGCACCAACTTATTTATATGATTAGTTTGACATTTAACACGTGAAATCTTAGGGGAGGCAATACAAAAAAAGATTGTAATAGTTTACTTTATAACGGTTAATGAGAATAAGTAATCTGAATATACCGTGATAATATAACCAAGTGATGCATGTAAGAAATAAAAACCGTTACATATATAAATGTATATCTACAAAGGGCATCTGATAATGACTTTTAAGGGTTTTTAAATATTGTGTTAAATAATAATTAAATCCTGGATAGCTATTCAGATATAAATATGAACACAATTCCAAACAGAAGTAAGGTAAGGGTTAATCTGCAAGTGATTTTTAACCATCTGAAGTTCCACGTCTTCCGATGCAACATTCCACTAAAGAAGTGTTTATAAACAACAGTGCATTATTCTAATTAACATTTATTTCTTAAAAATTTTAATCTTCAAATATATATTAAGATCTTTTGATCCATTTTTATAGTTGCCAAGTGTAAATACGACTACCCCGTACAAACATACATTTGAAATTGACCCTACATTTATATGTGAATATGAGACAAGTTTAACCAATAATTCATATTTGATTAGATAATGTGTTTACAGTTACTATCGTCTATCATTTGCAAATCCATTACCTATAGCTATACAGTAGCGTCCTGGACATGCTAGTATAGGAATGAGGCGAAACACATTGAATGACCCACAATGTCTCACTCGAATTGCCCAGGTAAATTGACAGCATCCCAAAAATCCAACTTGACAAACTGCCAACGTTACCTCATTGTTAGCAACTGGTAATTTACCTAAAACAGAATTCAAATAAAATGAACCTTTTTTTTTGTAGCTTAAATATATATGAATACAGATATTTAATAACATCAACAGATTATTATGAGACTCACTATTTCGTCATTAATTTGCTATTTTGTCAAGTACGAACTCGTCTAATAATAACAATTGTAATTTCTAATCAGGCACAATTCAACATACATATAAGAAAGACACTTTGTCTAAACTATTCCGACAAAAAATGTTTGGACTCAATAGTAACTCATATTCGGTACGATGACGGACAACCACCAGACAAAGCAAATGTATGATTTCTGTTTTTTATTTGTTATTTTATGATATGGAAGAATATAACTGTTTTCTATTTGTGAGATGTAATATTTTCTACAACCTATAGGTAAACGGAGATTTAAGTAAAAACGCACGTCAAAATCATTTGTGATATAACGCAGACCTTTGTTTTATTTTATTTCTTATTGAAGTTTAAAAGGAAGCAGTTATTATTGAAAGAGCCTGCGTATATATTATCAAGATGCTTGATTTCTTGATTGACAACATATTTGTTACGTTCGGAGGACGTGTTTTTCAACAGACTGTCGGCATTCCAATGGGAACAAACTGTGCCCCTCTACTCGCCGACTTGTTTCTTTATTATAATGAGGCTGACTTCATGCAGGAACTTCTTAGGAAGAAAGATAAGATATTAGCAATATCCTTTAACTCTACTTTCCGCTATATAGATGATGTTCTTTCACTAAACAATTCAAAATTTGGTGACTATGTGGAACGCATCTATCCAATCGAACTAGAGATAAAGATACTACAGATACAGTTAAGTCGGCTTCATATCTTGACTTACATCTAGAAATTGACAATGAGGGTCGGTTGAAAACAAAACTTTACGACAAAAGAGATGATTTCAGCTTTCCAATTGTGAACTTTCCATTTCTAAGTAGCAACATTCCAGCAGCACCTGCATACGGGGTATATATCCCAATTGATACGATATTCCCGTGCTTGCATTTCCTATCATGATTTTCTTGATAGAGGTTTGCTGCTCACAAGGAAGCTATTAAACCAAGAGTTCCAAATGGTGAAGTTGAAATCATCCCTTCGTAAATTTTACGGACGCCATCACGAGTTGGTTGACCGTTATGGAATAACCGTTTCACAAATGATATCGGATATGTTCCTTACGTCGTAACTACAATCCCCTTCCCTTTCATGAATATGACCTACCGAATTAGACTATTTACCGGATTTGTAATCACTTAAGCAACACGACGGGTGCCACATGTGGAGCAGGATCTGCTTACCCTTCCGGAGCACCTGAGATCACCCCTAGTTTTTGGTGGGGTTCGTGTTGTTTATTCTTTAGTTTTCTATGTTGTGTCGTGTGTGCTATTGTTTTTCTGTTTGTCTTTTTTATTTTTAGCCATGGCGTTGTCAGTTTGATTTAGATTTATGAGTTTGACTGTCCCTTTGGTATCTTTCGTCCCTCTTTTAAAATGTATCTCCTTCGTAAACATTTCAAAGTAAAATTCTTGAATATTTAGAACACATCATTAAGTAATAATGTAGTATGAGTGCAAATGAGTCAACTCAAATCCAAGTCACAATTTGTAAAATTATACCCGTAAAGGTCAAATTAAGGTCTTCAAAACGGAGCCTTGATTTAAACCAAACATCAAGCTATGAAGGGCCACAAAAATATAATACATGATAATACATGAATACATATATATATGTATATTTATATATCTTTTACAAAGAAAATTTAGTAAATTGTAGATATACCGAAGAACAAAAATTGAACCCTACTAATAGGTATTGTCGAATATAAATATACTTCAAAAGTCAGCACTCATTCGAACATTGTGTAAGGTTGGTTAGATCCAAACAGGCTACACTTTTGGAATAAATGTATATAACTAAGATTTTTATTATTAAAATTGTGTTCTTTCCAGTTAAATTACTACCAACGCATCTTAAAGTTACCTCACTAAATTGAAATGAAAATTCCATGACCCTTTATCCAAGAATCTTTATCATATTCTGAGTTTAAAAAATGTTTTCTTACATCAAAATTTTAAAACAAATATTCTTAATTAATAATTCATTTTAAGGGAGTTCGCTGCTCAGTTTCAAAATAATAAGTTTTTCAAAACACTAGTTTATATTGATAGGGGGTTAATAGAAGCATCAAAACTTTTATAGGTCAATATGCTTGGAGATATTAGCCAGTTAAATTTTGGCGGGAAAATGTTCTCTCTTGACTTTTTATAGCCTTATCATTGACAAGTTTAAGTTCTCAATTTTTTTTTAAATAATCAAAATTTTGATTATTTAAAAAAAAAAATGAGAACTTAAACTTGCAACACGACGGGGGCCACATGTGGAGCAGGATCTGTTTGTTCTTCTTGAACACATGATATCATCCCCAGTTTTCGGTTAGGTTCGTGTTGCTTAGTCTTTAATTTTATTTGTTGTGGTTCGCGTATTTTTGTTTATCTGTTTATCTTAATATTTTTAAGGCCATGCGTTGTCATTTTTTTTTTCTATTTATGAATTTGAATGTCCCTCTGGTATATTGTGCATCTCTCTATTTAACGAGAAATGAATCAAAGTCCAGTCGTGGTATTTTACTCCAATTGTCATTTTAACATGCGTTTTTAATTATTTAGTCTGCCTCAACCAAATACTACAAAACTTATACACAATATAAAAAAGAAGATGTGGCATGAGTGTCAATGAGTACTCTCCACAAGAGACCAAATGACACAGAAATTAACAAGTATAGGTCCCCATACGGCCTTCAACAATGAGCAAAGTCCATACCGCATAGTCAGCTATAAAAGGCATCGAAATGACAATGTTAAACAATTCAAACGAGAAAACTAACGGCCTAATTTATGTACAAAAAAATGCACAAAAAACGAATATGTAACACAAACACTGAATTACAGGCTCCTGACTTGGGACAGGCACATATACACAGAAAAAGGTGGGGTTAAACTTGTTAGCAGAATCCCCATCCTCCACCTAATGTGGCATGAGTGCCAAAAAGAACTCTCCACAAGAGACCAGATAACACAGAAATTAACAGCTATGGGTCATCATACGGCCTTCAACAATGAGAAAAGTCCATACCACATAGTCAGCTATAAAAAGGCACCGAAATGACTATGTAAAACAATTCAAACATGAATTAAATGAGTAATCATGTCCCTTTAAAAGCATAGAAAATGCTGAATTTTTCCTTTCCGTTCTCTTAAATAAGTTTGATCCAATTAAATGTTATAAACCTTTTACGCAATGAAAATCAGGTACGAGTACCAATGATACAAATGTCAACTCGTGGCCTTAAGATGGGAAAAATGCTAAATCTGTTGTTTCCGTTCTTTAACTTTAGTTTGCCTAACCAAATGTTTTGAAACTTATACAAAATGCTTATGGTCACAAAACGGTCAAAATTACGTGAATCCTGCATCTTTATATGGAAGTTTAGGGACGACATCAAAAGTTCAATGAAGGATAAAAAACTTAATTCACATAGTTTTTTCATTGACCCCCCACCCCCCTCTTAACTTAATTTGGGAAAAATTGATTGACCCATATGGATATATGTAAAAATCAATGTCGGATAACCAAATCTTGCAGTCGTTCAACCCCCCCACCCCCAAACTATTTGAATTAAGTTTTTTATCTTACATTGATCTTTTGATGTCGTCCCTTACTCATTGGTTTTTTTCACAAGCAGGGGCATATCTGGCAAATAAACATATTTTACATTTATTTCAGTGAACAGCTTATTTACTTCCATACAATTCTGCTTCTAATAGAATTAACTTGCTTATTTTTTCAGGATCTCGGTGCAGTTTGCTAACAGACGGTGATGTTTCACGTTACATGTGACAAGTATAACAAAGTGTTTCACTAGATTGAGCTCTCTTTCTAAGTGTGTTTTTAAGGTTCCTTGCACTGAGGTCAAGTTTATCGATATGCGTATACTTTCTGTGTGCATGTTTAAGATGTAAAAAAAGACAATCCATACCGATCACGCGACATGTCCATGAAATAAAAACTTAAGTAAAATGATTGAAACATTTTGCATTATATACCACAACTGGCAGCACATGGTGCTACTGAAGCAGTAATGTTTTCTCTAATTTTTCACGGAAATTAAAGGATTTAGTTTTCATTTGAACCTAACATTCTTCAAAATTGAGAATGGAAATGTGGAATGTGTAAAAGAAACAGTAACATGACAAAAGAGCAGAAAGCAGTCGAAGGCCACCAATAGGTGTTCAACAAAGCGAGAAAATCCCTCGCCTGGAGGCGGGCTTCAAATGGTCCATTAACAAATTGTGTACTAGTTCAAACTCTAGAATATAAAAATTAACTTACAATTTAAAACATACAAGACTAACAAAACCAAAGACTCCTGACTTGACGGTAATCATACCAAGAGACACACCCAATATGCATAGGTCAGGAGTCAAAAAGTTATAGTCTAGTCAAGAGTTCCTTCAAATTTTGAGGAAAGGGTCATCGTGGTACACAATACTAACAAATATATCAGGCAATTCTCCATTTTATTCTAACAAAGTATATACGTTGTACATTGAGGGCAAAGGTCAAGCTCACATGAAGTTTCTCGTGCCACTAGACTCACCATCTTATGACAATACCTCTACATGCCACATATTCAGAAGCAAGGTAAACTGAAAATTTTGAGGTCAAGGTAATATATACCAAGGAACACTGTATCATGATGACACACCCAGCGTGCATATGTCAAGAGTAAAAAAGTCAAATTCTGGTCGAGATTTCCATGTCAAATATACATACAGCAGTCCTGCACGAAAATTCATCGTGGTACACGTAACAATGTCTGGTGTCATGATGCACTACACATGCCAAATACAGAAAATCTAGGTCAGAGACAGAAACACAAGACATATAACTCAACTCAATTGAACGGTACTTGTATTTCAGGTCACTACAATTGCCTTCAACATAGAACATAAACTCTCGCAACACTGCAAAGTTAAAACCGTCTTTCGCAATAGTTGAGTAGGATTCTTTGCAACGATTATCTTAATGTTAATTGAGAATCGAGTCGTGCAGTTAGGTCAATAAATTAAAATTGTAAGATTAGACATTAAAACACTAATAACTAGGGTTTACCATTAATTTCTAACCAAACCATGTGATAGTACTATGGTAAACTGATGGATACAGTCATGAAATTGAATATTTTAAATAGTACGACCAGAACAATACAAGACAGAGTTGAAAACAACAGATACGAATTTTTGTATCACAATGCACAAATGAGGAACCGTATTTATTCATCTAAAATGTACGCTCGCGTTAAACAATAGAAATTAGCACTGTATATTTATATAAACGATCAATCTTGTAAACATAACAAATAAATAAACTTTAATAATACTGTCTGTTGATGATTCGTCACCGCACCGGATATTAGATACTTTTGAGTTCAAACATGTTTAGCCGGGTAGTTAAGACACAGAGGAAGAGGGCGTGTAAGGGTTATTATGTTGCTATTCTTTAATGGTTTTATACATTTTTCTCTGTTCCTTTTTCACACTATTCTCCAATATTTGCACACTTTGCCTATTTTTCTCCTTTTTTTTTTTTGTATATAAAAACCTACATAGAATACATTAATTCATATACTCTTTGAAAAAACAAACAGTGTAGGCAGACCACCTGATGGTACTATTAATATCTTTAAGAAAGTAATAATTAAATATTTGTACACTGTCGGAATCATAACAAATAAAGACAAATTGCCTTTTTAAACATGCTCAGAAAATTTCATCAATAATTAAAATAATAAGTACATCAGTACATGGAATTTTGTCTTTTGTTTGAATTCAAAATTTTCGGAATTCTCTGGTTTTATCCATTTGAATGTCTTAACAAAAGAGTAGGTCCGGTAAGGAACGATTTTGGCCTCAAATTTGAGGTTCATCTGACGAAAGATTTTGACCACTTTTTAAACACTGAAGTGTCTATTTCATTTGATTCAATAAGTTTATGTGAAAGATTTTAACCATTGTTAACTGATTTAGTCATTAAAAACGATCCGATTCAAGCTCAAATATAAAAAATCTACCAAATATGCCCAAAAATGTCACTTTACAGATGTATTTTGTCTAAAATGAAAGTGGCCGCATCCGTGTTCATCCTCAACCTCTATATATGTTATGTATTATCATCAAATACAACTTACATTTTAATATTAAGGATGAACACGAATGCGGCCACTTTCGTTTAACATGGAAACCGTCTAATATTTAACTAAAATGCTAGAATTGTGAAGATTTCAGTAATTTAGAATGACTTAATGGTGCTAGTACCCGATATATGTGCATTGTATGGTCAAAAACAGCCCAAATTTATGTAGCAAAAACATTCTACTGTCCAATAAATAACTTAAAGTTTACATTTTAACAATTTTGTAAAACTGCTATATTTTGGGGCCAAAAATGGGCCTTACTGGACCTACTCCTTTTGCCCGGTTACCCCCATTTTTAGGTCTTTCTACCTTTCTGTGGAAAGACCTATTGGATTTGTTCTGATTATTAGGTCTTTCCACCTTTCCATGGAAAGACCTATAGGTTTTGTTCTGATTATTATTTTTTTTCTTCTTCCGCCTAAATTTTTTTCTTGTTGTTTCATAAGATGTCGCTTAGATATTTGGAATATGATATCATATAGTTTATACGCTTTTAAAACTGACAACATACTGCGTAACCAAAATACTTTACGTTGTAAGAGTTATCTCCCCAAACACTGTTTTACTTGTGGCCACTACTCCTTCGCAACCGTAAAAGATTACGACAAATTTATTTTACCAAATTGCTCGTTACATCTTAAGGATTAGGATATTCATTTGGACCGAAGCTTTCATTTTTAAATGGTAAACCATAAGTGATAGAGACCAAGGGTCTTTAGATTTGAGGTCCTTGTTCCAAAAAAAATGAAAATTAGATCAAGGTCAAAGGTCAAGGTCATATTCGAAATTTTGTATTTGGCTTATATTCCCTCATTTTCATTAATCTTATAAGATATCGACAATTTTTTTTTTCAAAATTGTTAGTTGGGAAATGTAGTAACTTTCAAATTTTGGTTGAAAGGGTGCGTAGACAATAAATGGGAGTTTTCGGTCCTCTTATATTTAGAATTATGCGTAAAGTGATATTACTCATTAACCATACATATTTAAGACCTATGGTCTTTTCATTCGATGTCCTTAGTTTGTGACCTTGAAATTGAGGTCAAGGTCAAAGGTTAATAGGACGTTCTAGATTTTGACCTTTGTTTTAAATTCATATTTAAACACCATAAAGCCATAGGAACTGACATTTTGGACTGATTTTTAATATTTTAATATCAAAATAGATCTAAACTGGTGGAAAGACCTATTGGATTTGTTCTGATTATTAGGTCTTTCCACCTATAGGTTTTGTTCTGATAATTATTATTTTTCTTCTTCCGCCTAAATTTTTTTCTTGTGTAGCTTTGTTGTTTCATAAGATGTCGCTTAGATATTTGGAATATGATATCGTATAGTTTATACGCTTTTAAAACTGACAACATACTGCGTAACCAAAATACTTTACGTTGTAAGAGACTCCATATGAGAGTTATTCCTCTTTTTCATTTGAATTAAGTGATATGCATTTTAAATGGTAAACCATAAGTGATAGAGACCAAGCGTCTTTAGATTTAAGGTCGTTGGTCCAAAAAAATGAAAATTAGGTCAAGGTTATAGGTCAAGGTCATATTCGAAATTTTGATTTTGGCTTATTTTCACTCATTTTGATTAATCTTAAACACCATAAAGCCATAGGACCTGACATTTTGGACTGATTTTTAATATTTTATTATCAAAATATATCTTAACTGGTGGAAAGACCTTCAATTGTGCCACTTACATGAATAATGATAAACTGTCTGTTAAATTCTTACAAAATTTAAATTATTTTTAAAAGTTTTTGAGGACTTAAACTTGTCAAAGATAAAGCTATGAAAAGTCATTTTCCCGCCAAAATTTCAATGGCTAACATCTCTAAAACAAGCACAGTGACCTATATTTTTTTTTCTCTTTTGATTCCTTTATTAATCCCCTATCAATATATGCTTGTGTTTTAAAAAGTTAATTATTTTGAAACTGAGAAGCCAACTCCCTTAAAGATATGTATCAATATACCATCTATCCATATCGGTCCTGTTGAACTGCATTGAAGTACTGATGGGCATTTTGTAGGTATGTTACTGTCGTACTTGAATCTATACCAGTCTTCTCTTATCCATCGGTCACATTGTTCTGATTCTGACGATCCGAGTGTGCGGTTAACTAAACGTGTTGTGTCATTTATTAGATTATGACTTAAACAAGGGTCCTGGCCATGAATTACTGAAAACAACAATTTTTAAAAATAATGTTTGTTCAATTTTAAACATCTGCAATTCAAAATGTTTTCGCATTTACAACATAAATCAACAGGCTATATTAATTTAAAGATAAATACAGCACAAAATAAAGATCGTTGACTACTACCCAGATGTATAAATATAAATGTAACAAACAATATCAGCATTTGTATAAAAAAAAGTATTTTCATAACTATATTATCAGATTATTACATTGCATTTTTTCATATCGCTTGTATTATCAGCCCTAGGTTCAATATCAACCCAAGAGCCGAATGACTCGAGGGCTTATATTGACCGAGGGCTGATAATACATGCGATATGAAAAATGACATGTTATGATCTTTTTATCATATGCTCAAACAATGGAGAAAAATAACAGATTCATACATTTATCCCTTTACGTGGTTCCCAAATAGAAGTAAAAAGAGTGAAAAGTTCACGGAAGTTGGACCCCAAACTTAGTCCATTCGATATGAAATCTTTCTATAATATGCCTCAACAGAGAAGAAAGATATCTTAATATGGACGAATCGACAAAAATGTACATAATGAACACTGTTTGGAAGTCAACTTGTGACTTTCTAAATTATGTTTGAAACTTTTAAAAATGCATTTATTTATTAATTTGTTTGTGTTTTCTTTATTATTATTATTATACACAATATATTTTCCAGTATTAAAATAATTGTTTGTACACTACTTTGTAATGTTTTTCATAGAAATCGTAGCATTGAGGTGTATTTTCCGGAATTTGCCGAGTATCACCGGAATGCCATGCGATAACGTTACGGAAAGGCATGTGATAACAATCAAAGCATGTGATAAACTTATCATATCAGCCCGCTAAGCACCAATTCGAAAAATATGGAATTTACGTTAATTTAATGATATTATTATACAGTAAAAATCATATGTTTTTTAATCTAAGTATATGATAATATCAGATTATTACATGGCATTTTTCATATCGCATGTATTATCAGCCCTAGGTTCAATATCAGCCCAAGAGCCGCATGGCTCGAGGGCTGATATTGACCGAGGGCTGATAATACATGCGATATGAAAAATGACATGTTATGATCTTTTTATCATATGCTTCAACAAAAGAGAAAAATAACAGATTCATATATTGATCCTTCTACGTGGTTCCCGAAAAGAAGTTGAAAGAGTAAAAAGTTCACGGACGTTGGACCCAAAATTTGATACATTCAATATGAAATCTTTCTATCATATGCCTCAACTGAGGAAAAAAAATCATTTAAATATTGACGAATCGACAAAAAATAATTCAACAGCATGAACATTGTTTGGAAAAGTCAACTTTTTTAAAGTAACTTTCTAAATTATGTTTCAGAAAAACTTAAAATCTGCATTTATATAATTTAATATTTTTTTTTTTTTAATTTAATTTAATCATTTTACACAATATATTTTCCACTTTTCAAATAATTGTTTTGTACACTACTTTGTAATGTTTTTCACTGAAAACGTAGCATTGAGGTGTATTTTCCGGAATTTGCCGAGTATCACCGGAATGCCATGTGATAACGTTACGGAAAGGCATGTGATAACAATTTAAGCATGTGATAAACTTTTCATATCAGCCCGCTAAGCACCAATTCGGGAAATATGGAAAATACTTTAATTTAATGCTATTATCATACGGTAAAAATCATATGTTATTTAGTCTAAGTATATGATAAACGTATTTATCATATACTTAGCATTGATATGATAGATTGTGCATATGTGTAATGAGCGGAAGTACACAAGCCATAATTTCCCACCTGGGCTGATAACCCATATCAGGGGCATCTCGTGCAAGTTACTTCCGTTATTTCCGGTGTCGGTTGCTTGCTTTTCTATTGTGACGTCATACATTTTTTATGACAACGTCAAAATTTACGGGAACTTTTGTGGGGATAGTTTAGTACTTGCTAAAAAATGCCATTGACAATTTGAACATGGAGTAATAATAATCATAAAACTCTTCCAAATTTTCAATGTTTCAAAATGCCTCTAAAGGAATTCGAAGTAGTAACATAAATAAATATGGAGGTAGTGATTGTTTGTCAATTAGAGTGTACTTTGTTGGATTCATAATCTAACTTTTATATAAGCTTTTTGACTGTTCTAGTTATTTTATTTGTTTATTTGCCGTACATAAAACAATTGTCGGAAGTATATGATAAAGCGATTAATACATGGCCTTTTCCATATCGGCCCCGGCTGATACCCGGGCCGATATGGAAAAGGCCATGTATTAATCTCTATATAATCATATGTTCCAAACGTAAGCGTATGGTCCATGTTATTGCTATGTTGACCGTTGAAAAGTAAGAGTTTGATAAAAATGAAATTTTGATTTATTCAATCATATGGTAAGCATTGCTAATGATTAGTGAAACAACGTGAGTTTTATGTACATGAAAGAAATAGAGTAGAGTCATTTTCGATGGTCATTATTGACTTGTCATCACAAATCGCCATATGTCGACTTAAGAAAATAACTTCAAGAAATATCAAAACGTAATCTAAAACAAGAAGTCAATGGCTTAGCTCACAGGAACTTCGGTCATTGAACCTTCTATTTTTCTTTATCGAAATTTATCTCGATATTTAAATCTGTTGATAAATTTAAATCCGTTTTGGGTTTTATAAACAGTTCTTGTTCCTGATCGTTCGATCTTAAAACATGTTTAAAAACGGTAGGATCATATGTACAATGAACATATTCAAACTGTCGTCAGTTCTTTGGTCGGGTTGTTGTCTCCTCGGCACGTTCTGCATTTCGAGTCACAATTTCATATTTTCTAGTTTAAAGATATCTTTGTAAATATCAACAAAAAGATCAAAATATGAAGTAGACTTTTAAGTTAGTTTCGGTTGAATCCTTAGTCTCAATTTTACTTGGATATAGGGATACAAAAACTCAGTGTAATGTAGGATATTCAGTGACTGAACTTCAACATAACGGTAAGGGAAATTAAAGAACTTGTTAAGGTCCGTTTTCGTTTTATCTTTGAGAGTAGACAAGTATGGATACAAAATGAGATACCTTTATAATATTAAACTTAACATATCAATTTGTAAAACAAGTTTGTTTGCGATCACAACGCCTAACATTTTTTTCAACGACTATCATCCTTTTACGATGACATTTTCGGATATGTGATCAATTAATTTTTGGCTTCTGTCTGTGTCACTTTTCCGTTGAAGTATAACTTTGGTTTATTTCACCATCTCTTATATATGGAACAGTCCTTATGTTGTACTGTTATACCAGTGTCCCGGTTTAGGGGAGGGTTTGGATCTCGCTAACGTGTTTAACAACGCTACATTATGTATGTATTTGCCTGTCCAAAGTCAGGAGCCTGTGATAAAGTGGTTGTCGTTGGTTTATTTGTTACATATTTGATTTGCGTTCAATTTTTTTATATAAATAAGTTCGTGAGTTTTTCTCGCTTGAATTGTTTTACATTGTCGTTTCGAGGCCTTTTATAGCTGACTGTAAGGAATGGGTTTTGTTCATTGTTGAAGGCCGTACGGTGACCTATAGTTGTTAATTACTGTGTCATTTTGGTCTCTTGTGAACAGTTGTGTCATTGGCAATCATACCACATCTTCTTTTTTTATATATACTTGATTGGTTTCAATAGTATGCTCGTTTAAATATGGCAGTGCTTTTGTATCTGGGCATTTCACCAAGTGAGAACTTATAATTATTGCAACAATTCATTTAAAGAAATATGATTTGTATACGCACAGGGCAAAAATGGAAGCCATTTTATCTGTCTTCATGATCTAAGTATTATTTGTCGACTTACAAGAAAATACAAACAAAAATTAAAAATGCATTTATAGTAGATAGCGTGTGTTCAATTTTTATGTTTAGATAGAGAGGGGAATGCAGTGTTATTTAAATAAGCTTATGACTTTCCAAATATGTATACAGTTTTCAAATTTGACAACTACGTAGGCAGTGGTTTTCTCATGTATGAAAATAATCTAAGATGATTTTTTTTTTTTTATTTATTTGACATCGGACATGTCTACAATTTAGTCCTTCAATGTCATTCTGAATAATTACCTCTCTATACTATCGAAGATTACTTGCTATCAAAAGCAGAGTATCTTACACAATTTTAAACGTACCAAAGAGAAGAGTAAGATCATCGCATATAGTGTTTCCTAATCGATTTTCAAATAATAACACATGAAAGTAATCTGATATTATGAATTAATAATACATGGTTACATCATATTACAATTATCATGATAACATTTCATACAAAAAAGAATACATGCTCTTCCTATTACGTTTAGGTAACATCTTTTTATTGCCAACTGATTTTTCTGGGGTTTTTTTCTCTGTTTGATTAGAAATTGTTTTTTTTTAATTACACAGAAAACACATCATATATTCTTTTTTGTTTGTATAAATGACTATTTTACCTACCGTAAACACAGCTAAGAAGTAAATATATTTCTTGTTCCATACTCTCTGTTGAATAAAGATAGATTAGAGGAGAACGATTATTACTGTTTTATGGAAGAGCATGATTGACCAGAAAATGTTCTTTTACGAGAGAAATATTTCATTGGAAAATAACAATGCAATGCAATGTTTGACAGTTTTATTATACGTTTTGAAGTGTTGAAACTAGCGGTTTTTATATATTATTTACATTTAAATACGATTAAACTATTCGTTGACGATCGTGGCAAAATGTCAACTTTCAAAATCCTTCCTTACGCTTATTAAGAGGTAACTCGTTGTTAAACACCTTGTACGTCACGGCTTGTATTTTGTCGTGTTTAAGTGGATTTAACTTTCTGTCTAAAGTTAGAGAAAAAAAAAATGGCAAACAATCGGCATTCTTTAAATAACCGAATGAAATAAAGTAAATTAAAAACAATAAATATAACAGGTCTGGATAGTTATCAAGGGTACCAGGATTGAAATTTAATAAGCCAGACGCGCGTTTCGTCTACATAAGACTCATCAGTGACGCTCAGATCAAAATAGTAATAAAGCCAAACAAGTGCAAAGTTGAAGAGCATTGAGGTCCTAAAGTTTCAAAATGTTGTGCCAAATACGGCTAAGGTAATCTATTCCTGGGATAACAAAATCCTTAGTGTTTCGAATTCATAGTTTTGTAACAGGAATTTATAAAAATGACCCTATAGTTGATATTCATGTCAACGCCGCTGGAGATACCAGCAGTGGTATCGACCCAGTGGTGTAAATAGTTCTCAAAGGTACCAGGATTGTAATTTAATACACAAAACGCGCGTTTCGTCTAATAACTTATCCTCCAAAGGTAATTGAGGAGTACTTCACAAATACTGTGTTTGACGGAATACGCAAATATGATTTTTTTTTTTATAGGAGTGGCAGTTACATGAATAAAAATGTTCCACTAATATATATTAGTTTGCATTGCTAAATTACACATGCAAGTTTTATCTCACGTTAGTCCACCAAATATGAAAAGCACGTGACTTGCATCATAAACGAGCTTATATTTTGAATCAAAAGGCTTTTCTACCTCAGGCATAGATTACCTTAGCTGTATTTGGCAACACTTTTACGAATTTTGGATCTTAATCCTTTTCAACTTCGTATTTTATTTGGCTTTTTTTTTTTTTACTTTTTTGGATTCGAGCGTCACTGGTGAGTCTTTTGTAGACGACACGCGCGTCTGGCGTATATATAAAATTTAGTCCTGATATCTATGATGAGTTTATTTATACTTGAAACTCGCGTGAAATATTGTCACATAATTCACATGAATTTTGTGTAACAGTTACATGAATTTCACGTGAAAATCACATATTCTATTCAAATATTTCTGAACAACGTTCGAACAACATAATATCAACCAAGCTTTTTGGGGTAAAATTCACCCGACATATTTTACATCAGATTCATCGTATTCGCAATTTAGAACTTGATTAAAATCTAGAAATTACATTAAGGAAAATATCTGTTACAGACGACAACGTGATCTTCTTGCCCGTTCAGTGAACCCGTTATCAATACTGGTTTGTGCTGGGGAGCGTGTTAATCCGTCTTTGTTTTCTTATGAAGTGGTAGGCACATTTATGTGTTGTTTAAATTTTTCGTCATCATTAATCTAGCTATAAAACCAATGTTAACCTACCATTTTCTTTATATTTCAACATGTCTGTTTCAAGTCAGACATAAGACAGTTGTTTCCAATGCTTGATAACGTTTGCGGGGTTTTTTTTAACGTCCTCTGTTTGAATTTGCTTTGGAGTTCAGTAATTTGGTTACCTTTTATATGTTTATTCTATGACATGATTTACGATGGTGTTTTGTTGTTGTATTTTATATACTTTCTCTTTGTTGTCCTCTTGGCCTTGCAGACTATGAGATATATAACTAGTTATCAAATGTTTTATCCTAATGTTTATAACGACTATGGGCCTACAATTATTTTATCTTATGTTTAAGATGTTCCCAAACATAGATATTTACTACTTTATACTAAAAGGTTCAATATATAAGTGTGTGTACAATAGGTAACGTACATATTTTGCCCGTTTTAAAAGAGGGGTATGAAAAAAATTCATGACGCAAAATCGGTCCAATCAAAAACAAAAACAGAGTAACAACACATGCACTTGTATAATTCACTATTATTATATTTATAATCGAAAAAAACGTAAATATGTTTTCTACTCCTATGAAAAGCATATTAAAGCTTTGTAATTGTATAGGATTACTTAAGGAAATAATCCGCCAAATCTAATAAACGAGCTTGGCGCATATGCGTTATAAGAAAACATAACGTCATACGAATGAAATCAGTAGCTGAAATTATTCTCGTACTTTTTCGCTTCAAAATCTCATTTAAGGTAGATGGGGTGTTTAAATTATAACCCATAGAATATTTTAATAGTTTGTAGTTTATATCATGCTTTAAAAAAAAAAGATAATTAAAAGAATGGGTCACGGGGCTTATCTTCATTCTTATAGTTGTTCGAAATTGACAGATTTTGTATAGATTATGCATGGAAAACCCAATTTTCTCACCTAATACGGAAACTGCACCATAGAATTTTGAGATAAAAATTGAAAAGATAGCTATAAATGTATGCTTTTAGATAAGAAAAAGAAAAAGTAAAGTCACCGGACCCATTTCTTGCTACATTAGAAAATTGAGAAATTCTTAACACATTCTATTGTAAAAGTACCCTTATCTGAATTATCTGCCCTTACATTTGAGTTACCTCCCCTTATGTGGCAAAGTTTGAATAAATTGAATTGAACAACAGTTCCTTTTTTTTTTGGTAAAATACAACCATAAATATGATAAAACATCTCATTTTCTATATTAAAAATTAAAATTCTTACAAATGAATCACATGTCAACTGTGTATTTGATGATAAATAGTTGTGGTTTGAAAAGTCAATTGACATTGCTATGACATTCGATTGAACTCTTCTGCGTGTATTTTTTTTATTTCAGAAAGCAGAAATCATGCAATCAATTTCATGAAAAAATTTCACAGCTTGCATTATATTTTTGTTTCAATTCCTGTTATATAGATATTGTCCTTTCACTTAATAATTAAATCTTCATGACGAAAGCGACTGCATCAATCCTAAAAAAAACTTGATATAAAGGTTTCATTAGATACATTAAATTCTGTATTTTTTTCTGACTTCTATCTAGAAATTTCGTATGTTATTAAAAATGATATTCAATGGATTTTTGCAATTAATTTTCATTTGTATCGTTAGTGAACCCGTTCCTATCTCAAAGAAAAAGTTACCGATTGACAAATTATCCTTAAAATGATTAAATAAAACTTGGGCCCAGAAAAATGGAGTCAATTAGAAAGTTGGTGAATTCGTGATTTCATTTTGCAGAGCATCAGTGTAAAAATTACGTCAAACAATAATGATATTATTAAATGAAGCTTTATCAGACGGGACAAAATCAAATTCCTTGGCCAGTTCTTACAGTTTATGTTTGTTACGAGAAATAGTGTTTTATGGTTGTTGTTAAGAGTGAAATGTTTTTAAAATGTTGTATATGTTGTATATGTATGTCAACGATGTTCATTCCTGAATTAAAAAAAGAGTCTACAAATTTCTTGTAAGCTTTTCCTCGTCATTCATGATATAATGAGAACAAAAGGCTAAAAGTACTTATTCCCTGCATACTCACCAAAATGTAAAACATATTGTCTAATTGCTGTTATATGAGATTAAAAATAAAATCACAAAAATACTGACCCTAGAGGAAAATCTAATCGGAAAGTCCATAATCACATGGCAAATTCAAAAAACAAAACACATCAAAAGCGAGTTGGTTCACTACCTCATAGTTTTGGCCCTTCATGTTTAAAAAATTTATAATGCGATATGTTGTGAAATTTTTTTTAAAATATGTTACAAATTTCCAATACTTTGGATTAAAGAAGTTGGGTCAATAGTGATGTATATTCGATTTTAAACATATAGTTAAATTTCATTAAAACCTCATTTTATGGAATGTTTGGTCCTCTATGCTCTTTAACTTTGCATTTGTTTGGCTTTAAAACTAATTTGATCTGAGAGTGACTTATAAGTCTTATGTAGACGAAACGCTCGTCTGGTGTATTAACTTATTAGCCTGCTACCTTTGATAACTATTTATGCATAATTTGACAAAAAAATTAATAAAAAAATATTATTCTTTCATAAATATTTGGTAAATGGTAATCATATACTTATTCTTAACTTTTAAAACAAAATTTAGAGTGACGTCACATATAAAAAAAACCTAATCAAATAGGTGACAAGTTTCTATTAAAACTTTTAAAATATATATATTCCTGTTTCTTGTTAGTATATTTATGATATATTTATCAAAGTATTCCATTAAGCAGAGCATGTACATTAGAAATAAGATTTACACAAATAACTAAAGTTTGTTTGAAAAGTCTCTTCAGAGGGCAGCTTATCAGGGTTACTAGTTCTAGTGGTTACTAGTTCTAGTTCTTTATTTAGTGAATTGCAAACAAATTGCATAAGGTATCTCCTCTAGCAAATTCAGAAAGTTTAAAGAGGTGATATATATGTACATGCGATAGTGTTTCTGATATATTAGAAATAAAAAGGATGGTTAAAGATTGTGTATGTCTAAGATCATATTTATTTGTTCTGTGTTTTATTTTAATGTTTGTACATTTCTCTCCTCGTCACCTTAAGTAAAATGCGCTCAATTATAAACAAAACAATAATGAAACCAAGTCGTAGTGAATGATAATAATCGTTACTCATATTATTTAAAAGTGTCTTTTTTTCTATATGGGCAAATTGTAAATTTGTGTTGTGATAGGATAGAGCTTTTTTATTGTTTTGTTTGATACCACAATGATTTTATTGTATTTACTAATCGACGTTTTATTTTCTGTCGTTTGGAGGAAACAAAACGTCACAAGGAAACTGTAATTATTTATGGTTACTTGACATTTTAAAGTTTAAGCTTGATCAAGGTGTACATTTTGTTAGTCATAGTTTTTGTAGTTCAAGTAGTAATTGTGTCTAAATATATAACGTTTTTCTGTAAACGGCTTCATAATAAATATACTTAACATTCGATTTTGAGAACTGGGGTTATCTAGTGTTTCGTTGAAAAACATTCAAAGTAGTAAATTCATAGTTATTTTACATGGGTTGTAAAAATATACAATATAAGGTCAATGTCAGGAAAATATAAATTATTTTGTATGAGACTGAAAACCTGGGAAAGAGCGAGGTTGTACCGAGCCTTCCCCAGTTGTGCGCCGGGTACAAAACAAGTTTATATTTTTATTACATTGACCTAATATTGTTTTTATACTGCAACTTAAATTAATAAATTGATAGCTTTTCAAATCGTAACACAAATGTAAAACTTATTTTCATCCCTTAGTGGATCCCTTATTGTGGAGAAAGTGTTTCATAATGAAACTGACATCGTACAAAATATAACTTTGCTACTACATTTAGAAAATAAACACAACTAGTTGCAGTATAAAACGAAATATGTTTAAATTTTCATTATTGGTAAATAATTCAACGATAGATTTTGTTAAAACTGAATGTGACAATTGCTTTTCATAAATACTTTTGATTTTAAATACATTCAATGAGACTATATATTTGATAGTTGCATCTTTTAATTTTAACTTTCA
Organism: Mytilus edulis; assembly: GCA_019925275.1. Taxonomy (NCBI): domain Eukaryota; kingdom Metazoa; phylum Mollusca; class Bivalvia; order Mytilida; family Mytilidae; genus Mytilus; species Mytilus edulis. Next base: position 91,633,836 of record CM034354.1, read on the forward strand.
GATGTTTCTGTTTTACATTAAATAATACTAGGTAAAATAGATTTAAAGCAAAAAATGTGTTTGATACATTTCCATAAAGGATGTCCAAAAAGACACCCGATCTACTTTAAAAAGGTAGAAGAAAAAGTGAGCATAACAGTATATGTCACATGTAATTTCCGGCTGAAGTTACCTTTTACGCTTTGTAAATTCCGTAACTCTTCCAGTAGTTTTTTTTAGCGATATTTTTTAATATTGTTTTAAACGGGAGGTTTTGCATGCTACTTTATGTTCTGTGTTTCTCGGTTCTCGTTGTTGATATAGATTATACCGTTGGTTTCCCGTTTGTATGGTTTTACACGTCATTTTTGAGACTCTATGTTGAAGACCGTACTTTGACCTATAATGGATAACTTTTACAAATTACAACTTGAGAGTTGGCTCAATGGTACTAATTCCACATCTTCTTATGTCCATTAAACCAAGTTTAACCTACCATTTTTTTCTTAAAATGTCCTGTACCAAGTCAGAAATATTGCAGCTATTATCAAATATTTCATTTCTATGTCTGTTAGCGTTTGTTTATGTTGCACTTCGGTGTTCATGTTGTTATTTTGTTTTCCTCTCATATAGTTGATGTGTCTCCCTCGGTTTTGATTTGTAACCCGGATTTTTTTTTTCTATCGATTTATGACTTTTGAACACGGGTGTACTACTGTTGTATCTATTTACATCTATATTAAACTATTACTCACTACTATTCACCAAGTCTGTTTTCTTCAACCTCAATATCGATATTAATTTTGGTTTATCTATTTAAATTTTAAGAACGTTAATTTTAGCAACAAAACCTGGAAGGCTTTAAATAGAAGGACTTTGGACTTCTTGCAATAAGTACGCCTTTCTTCGATGACAATATGGATAACAAAAGTCCAGGCTAAAAATAAAACAAAGGTACGGTCATCTAATCACGTACCCGCGTGCTCTAGTATTCCTGAATATCTAACTAAATTGAAAAATTATAATCAGCAAATATTTATCAAATAATATTCATATTTTCATGTCAGGACCGAAGTACTAGATACTGGGCTGGTAATGAACCCGGCCCCTTGAGGTATTACATCTTATCAAAATAGAAATCAACATTAACTAAATTCAGATTCCTTGACGGTAATCCACATCTAAGGCAAAATCTTATAAGCAATATAAAGAATCTGGATATGAAACTATGTGAATACATCGCGAAAACGTATAAGACACGGATAAATAACAGTCTCCGAATTTGGATATTTTCTCAAATATTGCCGTTTTCTGTGTAAAAATTAAATGTTTCAAAGACAAATTAAGGAAGTAAAAACAATTATACGTCGTAAAATTTTTGCAACTTTGTATGATTTTAGCAGCGTTGCAGCTCAATGAAATCGGTATCTACTTTAGAAGAATAGATGTAAGGAAGATGTTTATCGTTTCATCACAAAAATAACGTGATGTGGTTTTTGTATTGGCAATAACACTAATTTTCACCTAAAATTACACGACGGAGATGTTAGCAACTATGTATCACTGTAAGGCATTCTACAATAAACCGTATAGCAGTTTTTCAAAGGCGCTGTTTACATCGCCGCAATCTGTTTGTGTTTGTCCTAAATGAGAAACATGTAATAAATTTATTTTCTGATTTAAACGAGACATTTTCCATCAATAAAACACTGTTTAATAGCTAACTCAACAAGTATAATAGTTGTGTACAGTTATATCATATGACAAATCAACTTATATTCAAATGCTTTCAGTTGCGTGAAAATTGCCACCAAATAAACACAATAAATCACATGATCGTCACTCTAATTTGATTTATCCGTTAAGTTTTTGACTCATTAATGTTTAACGCAAGAGGTCCTATTGTGAAATAAATGTTTCAAGACAAGTTGCAGACCTTGAAAAAATGAACAAAGCAGATATTTATGTAATCAAGAGAGTCGACAGATATCAAAGGGGCATTCAAACTAATAAGTAAACGTCGTTCTCAAAACAAATATAGAACATAACATGGTTGTAATATGGCAATATTTGCGACAGTAGTTGTCGCAGGACAAAAGAAGGTTATTTACTTCAAAATATTTTAACAAAGCATATTGATTTCATGAGCACTTTTGTGAACATTTAACTCCGAATCACAATACATTTTATAAACTGCTATTTATAAAGAAGAGAACGTTATGTCCATGTCCTATATAGTATTAATATAACTTAAAAGGAGTTCAATGTTGTCCCGTTGAGTCTTTAAAATAGAAATTGAAGCAGTATGTAAAAAAAAGTAAACTAATAAGCTATATTTTCGTTCTGGAAATAAACATGCGAGGAAAAACTTTAACTAATACTTCTGTTTGTAAGTTATTTGTCAGTCATTTGTCAATAGAGTAGCTTTATTCTTTTTGAAAGTTTATGTATATCGTAAATGACAAGACACCTATATAGTAAACGTATGTCCTGTATTGAAAATATTAATAATTGACAAATTCACACAATTGACATCATTGGCATGAAAATATTTGGTTTGAACATTCCTGGTGAAACTGCATCAACATATAAGCTGTGAACGCATTTATACGTAAAGCTTTATTGCCACTTTACTTTACATTTTGTTTTCTATATCTTACGTTTTCTCAAAAGACCTTTCATCACTAAATTAAAATTGATTAAAGATTCCAGTCTTAATGATAAGAAGTAAAATAACAAAAATACTGAACTCATTGGAAAATTCAAAAAGGAAAGGCTCTAATCAAATTGTAAAATGCAAAGCTCAAACATATCAAACTAATGGATGACAACTGTCATAGCCCTGACTTGGTACGGGTTTTTCCTAATATATATTTATCTATTATTTCTGTTCATTTTGTACACATATCATTGTCAATATACTGGAATTTTATGTGACTGTCATATAAGTGGGGGTTTCAGCTAGCATAAAAACCGTATTTTATCTATCATTTCCTACAGTTGTTATCCATTCGTTTGATATGTTTGAGCTATTGAGTTTACCATTTGCTTAGGGACTTTCTGTTAAGAATTTGCCCAGGAGTTCGGTCTATAAATTAGTTATTATTACAAGCCATTTTTGGCTTCCTTGAGTAAATTAATTGCAAGACGTAAGATGATACCAAATATTAACCAAATAATTGAACAGTACAACAGAAAAAAACAACCATTAGTGAATAAGTCGCATCTAGGCGTGTGTGAGACAACTCTTCACGAACGTTCAAATGAAGTGGACGAAAGCAATTGTACGAAATCGTACAGTTTTCAACAATGAGAAAACCCCATACCGTGTGGTCGGCTATAAAAGGTCCCTACAACACAGTAATTTTGCCCGCTGTCCTTCCATCCGTTCAAATATACATTTAAACAAGGGATGTCAAAAGATCTGGAAATTAATACTCGGATACTCGGTCGTGATACTCGAGTACTCGCGAGTACTCGGATGAATCTTAAACGTCTACTGAAAAGTTGAGATTTTAGGTGGGATGCAGTGTTGTTGTTATTACCTTTCATAAACATATTAACAAAATACCAAGTACTACAAAAGTAGCTTGATCCTTTTGATTTGTTTTTATCATTTAAACAATGAGCTACCGAATTCCGTTTCTACAAATAATCTATCATAGTAGCAATTATTGTTTGTGCACGTGTTCATGAACCAAGTTCCAATAAAATCATAAATATTTGCTTATAACGTTCGACAAAGTAGACAATATATGTATCATCTGTTTCTGATGAGTTGGTATTTATATATTTTATAATACGACTTGTCCATTAATTTGCCAACAATACTATTGGGCTTTTTTCGTGCTGCTCAGTCTTACTTTTTCTCTTTTTTTTTGCACTCTTGTTTGCCCCTCTTTTTTTAGCCATGACGTAGTCAGTTTATTTTGGACTTTTTTATTTGAATGCCACTCTCGTACTTTCGCCAATCTTTAAATTGTAAATTAATTAATTATAGTTAAGTTTCAAATACAGAGTATTCAATTAATTCAAAAGTACATCTCATACCAATCACGTTTACATAGAAGTCTTGATTAACAAACAAAGGTCAGTTTTTATGGCTTGTGATGAGTTAATTATTAATCCATAAAAGTGTTGATCCTTGTACAAACACCGTAAAACATGTCTTTAATCAGTTGCGAAGGGTTCACTGCAGGTCAATTTGATTCTGTTCTTGTTTAGAAATATGAGCTGATCAACAAGTTCAGAAGAAAAACTGTTTGACTGTTTATGTTTTGTTTCAAGTAGTGCACATGAAAACACTCCCTCGGGAGGAAAGGAGGTTGCCGGTACTACTATAACAAATAGTATCCTCAGGGTAAACATATTTATGTTATTAATTGATTTTATTTAGTATTACGAAGGGGATATTTCAACGGAAAAGTGAGTGAAATGTGAAGAGAAATATCTCAAGATGTATAATAGGCAACCGAGTATCCGAGTACTAAAACTGTACTCGAGTACTCGGTCTTCCGAGCGAGTACCCGAGTACTCGAGTACTCGTTGCCATCCCTAATTTTAACATATCTTTTGAAAGAACTTGGCTTATGAAAATCAAACTTTGGTCGAATGGTTCTTGTGGTTTTCCAATTAATTGTGTAAATGTTGGATGACCGTGACGCCAAGCAAATATTGCTACTGTTATTAAGCGCATATTATGTATAGCGGCTTTTTCAGGACAAAAAAAAAACCTTTGGTGTCATCGTTTTAAACTAACAAAATCAAAACTTTCGATGAAGGAGATATATATTTATACTATTTTGAGCCAAAATTTTCCCTGTTCAGGAGTTTGCGTAAGAAAATGAGGAATAATGCGCTCCAAAGTATCTTATTTCAGATTAATAGAAAAACAAGGATTAATTTTAGTATCAGTTGTCTTCTTCACTACATTAATTTGTGATGAACATGGTTCACCTGTTTTATTTTACTATGATTCATCTTCTTATTTCTTTTATCAAGCTAAAACATTGTTATACGAACTCGTTATGTTTGAAAATTGAACAGGTGTCTACTTTCGGTTTTGTTTTTTGTTTACAGGGAAAACGGTAGTATTTACTTTCACGGCATTATGTTGCTCTTTTGTGTACCCAAGACAGGTGAAAGGAAGACAAACTTAGTGTGATTTGATTGGACACATGTATATTATATGTAATGAATTGAATTATTTCCTGATTAGAGGATAATTGAAGCATACAAAATTATACTAATAAATTGAATACAAGTAAGAATGAATTTTTGTTGAATTTTTAAAAAGTTTGTATTTTTCCCATTCACTGCGTACAGAAAAAATGTAAATATCCGGTACCCCCAAACTTCACTTGCCGGTTTCATTGGAAATTGGTCATGCCCATATTCCAATGTTGTTTTAGAGATGTATAGTGAATGTACCTCAGCTGTGGGTGATAAGAGGCATAGAGTTCTTGTTTTAAAGTAATGTGAAAGTACTTTAATTCGTGGGTATCAATTTTCGTGGATTGAGCAATATTTACATGTTCGTGGGTTTTTAAATTCGTGGATTTTATTTTTCTAAAAAAAATTGAAAAATTAAAGCCTTTAGAAACGAAGGTTACAAATAGTCTGGATTGAAGGAAACTGCAAAGTAAACATTGACCCGTGTAAATCGTAGTGATAACACTTATTAACCCATGATAAAGTGATCAACAGATTAAAGACCATCAAAGGTGTTAATTAGGCCATAAACATGTCACCTATTGAAAATAGTAACATAAACAAATGCTATTAACGTATCTTGAATTGTCAAATAATTCTTATCAAAATCAAGCCCAGCATGAAATTATTATTTTCCGTATGTACAACAACTATGAGGATATAAAATGAACACTTTATCATACTAGCATATCAATACCGGAAATCTGACTTTCATCGATCAAAAATATTTTTTATGAGAATTAAAGGATCAAAAGTTGTACAGTTTAGGTTATTAAAGATGAAATGGGTATAATCCTGCATGCGGTTGTAGTTTTGTGACTGCTATTAAAGTATTCTCAGATTTGGCGTTATTCAATATATTCTCTAGATCATATCAGTGGACAAACCTACCGATGGGGATCTTTCCATGTCTTGATTTGGACAATGGTTGTTTTATTTCGTTGGACACTTAAATTCGTGGATAAAGTCATCCACGAAAACCACGAAAATTGGTACCCCACGAATAAAAGTACTTTCACAGTACATAAAATTTAAGAAATGTTAGTATTGTCGCCTATGGGAAAATAAATACTGCCGTTTTCCCTATATTGCTAATTTATAATATTTAGAATTAGGAACGGACAGGTTGTGATTAGAAAACCCGGAAATATTCCGACCGGTAGTTGTAAACATAAGGGTCGTCATTCAAACGTTTAGCTATAGGGGTTTAGGTAGATATAAACACTCATAGGAATAAGATATATGGTACCGTCCAACGTAAATGGTATGGTCCAAAACATAGTATAAAAGCTAATGCACTGTCAGAATAAGGGTCGCTTGATGGATAATTCAGACGCCTTAAAAAAGGAAAAAGGTAATTATTTACACTTTATAAAAGATTTAATAGATTCTGAATAAGAATCTATCTGCGTACCTGAATAAGGTTGCAGGAGTATTAAAATTGTACATACGGACTGGGTAATAGATGTATAGGCGACTGTGCAGTAATAGTGCACGGGTAAATACATGCACTGGTTCAGCAGTGCACAGGCGGAACAGGTCAGATAGTGCACAGGATAGTAGTGCATAGGTAAAATTCAGCAAAGTTTGGAATAGTGCACAGGTAAGCACTGGTTGTTGCTTCACACACGGTCTGTTCAGAGACAGCAACACGTCCCACAAATTGTTAGTGTGTGTCAGAGACAAAAGTTAACAAATTAAAGATAAATATATACGAAACGGTGCAGCTTCCAATATCCAGGGGTAAACTCTGGTATGATACTCATAATTCACTACACCGAGTACTTGACATAATTTTGGTGGCAGCGGTGAGATATTGGCAGTCGCACCGATACTTGATTAAATAAGGACGATTTACAACAGCATATAAGTACGTTAGAGGAAGATGTAAAGCAAAAGATAGAGAAGTTGAGACAAACTCAAACACCTAGGATTTTGACACCACAATACTCTACCCCAAACGAGCAACCTAGAAACTTGACAGATTCTGGTATTGTTCAGACGAGGCGCACAGATTTTGACAAGATGTTGTAAAACCTCAGATGCGGGCTAAGCACGCAGATACTAGTATACAAGAATAACAAAAGGACGATAAGTTTACAGAAATGATGGATTCATTTACGAAGCAATTAGAATCACTTCGAATGGTGTTAAATGATTTCAAAATAGGTGGACAAAGAAACACTGTCGATCCGGAATGAAAAAGGAATCAGCAATGTTACAACTGTGGTAAATATGGACATTTTAAGCGAGAACACTGTCTACGAATCAAGGCAGCAATAAGAACGGTCAATTCAAGAACAATGAGAATGGCTCTGCAAGGCAAGTGCATTCTCGAACAAGAAGACAGCGGAGAAAACAAATCAAACTGAATAATCAAAATAACTCTACGAAAGAAGCAGGGGTATATATAGACGTAACTATATGAAATATAAAGTCAAGTTTTCTAATAGACACAGGCGCAACCATCACTCTTATATCAAATAAACTATTTAATAGTTTGAGTAAGGAAGAGATACCAAAGCTCAATCAAGTGGTTCAAAGTATTATTTCAGCAAACGAAACCGAACTAAACGTTGCGGGAAAAGGAGAATTTTACATTTGGATTGATCAAAATGTATACTTATCAGAGGCAGCAGTAGCGGATCTTGCCATTGACCATGTGAAGGGTATAATTGGTTAAGATTTTCTCAAGAAAAATAAATGCCTAATTAATTAACAAGAACATATGGTTTGCCATAACCAGGTTATACCACTAAATTTTACCGGACAGCTTGGTTATTACAGAGTGTCAGTAGTTGAAGATACATGCATACAGCCAGGCACAGAAGCTTTGGGCAGGGGAATTTTGTCTGGCCTGCGCACCAGCAACCTTTGAAAGATTGATGTTAAGGGTACTGGTGGGACTACAGTGGGGTATATGTCTAGTTTATCTGGACGATATAATTGTGGTTGGAAAGTCATTTGAGGAAATGTTCGAGAATCTGTGATCGGTTTTTGATCGGCTGAAGGGGGCTGCCCTAAAGCTTAAGCATAAAAAAAGCACACTATCTGCAAACAAAGTTAACTTTCTGGGGCATGTCGTCACCGCAGAAGGAGTAGCCACGGACCCAGAAAAGATAAAGAGTATAAAGGATTGGCTCATTCCAATTGATGCGAGCGAATTACGTTCATTATTGGGTCTCTGTGGATATTACCGGAGGTACATAGAACATTTTGCAAAAATCGCCAAATGTCTTCATCAACTGATAGAAAAAGGACGGAAATACTTATGGACCGAAGAATGTCGAGACGCTTTTAAAGTCTTGACAGGAAAACTAACTAAAGCACCATTGTTACGCATCCAGACTTATCTAGACCATATATCCTAGACACTGACGCGAGTAATAACGCTTTTGGAGCTGTGCTATCTCAAGAAATTGATGGTAAAGAGAGAGTAATTGCTTTTGGAAGCAGAATATTTTCAATAAAAGAACGTAAATATTGTGTAACCAGAAAGGAACTATTATCAGTAGTAAATCTTCGTCATTTTCTGTATGGCCGAACATTCATCGTTCGAACCGACCACTGCTCATTGCTCAGAGGGACAATTAGCAAGATGGCTTGAGGTGTTGAGGTATGACATGAACATAAAACACAGACCAGGAAGTCAGTATCAGAACGCAGATGCGTTAAGTAGGATACCTTGTAGACAGTGTGGATATAGGTATGATTGGAAGGCACAACAGCTTGTACACACAGTGTCATCAAAGCCTGCAGATTAATGTGACAGAGACACAAATGACGACACCGAAATATCACTCAAACATTTTCAAGACAATAACAAGAATTTGCAAGTTGTAAGACAGTAGGTATAAGACGGACACAAGTCAAACCTGAATAACCTAAGAATATACATCAGGAAGGAGTGCTTTGCACAGAGACAACAACAAAAGTAGAGTGATAGTGCCTCTCAAAGAATGACGTCGAATACTTAAGCAGTGCCATGCTAACAAGAAGTCAAGCCACCTTGGCATCAAGAAAACACTATCCAGAATCAAAGATAGGCTCTACTGGCCTGGTGTACGACAGGACATAGTAGCATATATAGCCGGTTGTTAAGTGAAGTCTGTGCCAAGAGAGAAAAAAAATAAACGGCAAAGAGCTACTATGCAGTTGCAGAAACCGGGTTACCAAATGGAAAGGATTGCTATGGATATATTGGGAGAAATACCCGAAACCGAGAGAGGACAAAAGTATATCCTAGTCATTAGCGATTATTACAGCAAATGGACTGAAAGATTTCAAATGCTTAACATACTTGCGTCAACTTAAGCCAATATATTAGTAGCAGAGGTTATTACGCGTTTCGGTGTGCCTACTGTAGTTCACTCTGACCAAGGTGCGCAGTTTGAGAGCGAATTATTTAAAGAAATGTGTCAGTTACTACAGAAAGACAAGATTACAACAAAGCCCTCTCATCCGCAGTGTGACGGAATGGTAGAGAGATTCAATGGCACATTGGCAAAAAATGTTGACTGCTTATTTTGATGAACACCCTGCCAATTTGGATTGCTTTGATGGCATATACCTGGTCGCCTTTCCTAAACTTTCTCCAGTTTTTAAACTGTTTGTTATAATACTTTTTCTGAAGCACCATTTCCTGTCCTACGTGTTTTCTAACAAAGTGGTGAGCTTCCTCCAGTCGTTCTTGAGGTTCTCATGTCCATTTGTATTGGGGAATTTTCTTAAAATTATCAGGTACCTCGTACATCAGGTCAACAGGTGTAGCAACTTCGCGACCTGACATCATGCGATTAGGCGTACATCATGTGATATCATGTTGAGCTGATCTATATGTAATCTTTCCAATTCGAAAAGCTGAACATTCTCCCAAATTTACATGCTACTGGCGTGGTCCTTTTCGAGTACTCAAAGAATACTCGGATGTCAACTATTTCATTAACTGTGGAAGGCTTGGTCGACCACAGGTTATACATGTAGATAGAATAAGGTGTACAAGGATTAACTTCTGAGAGGAGAAACAGAGATGAACGAAAATGAAACCCAAGATGATACTGTGGAGCCGAAAAGTGTGGTGCCCGAAATTTCTAATAATGAGCTTGATAGTGCAGGGAACATTTTTGACATTTTTTAACAAAGTGATTCAAGGGATGAATCAGACTACACAGGGCGTCCACGAAGGATTACTAAGCAGTCGGCAAGGCTGCATGGTTTGTTAGATAATGTGGACCGCATAGTTGTATAAATATATATATATATATATATTCTTTATCACGTTCTAAAATTTGTAAATTAATAAATGAAGTATGTATCAGTAAATAAATATAGATATATATATTTATATTGGTTAACTTCTAAAGAATATGTCGACAAAAGTTATTAAGTTATTTTTATTTTCTTTTGCAGAAATGGTGAAGACAAAAATTACAATGAAAAATAGACAGGACTGGCGCTGCCATTTTTGTAATACATATTGTAAAACTGAGGCTGCATGGGATGTACACACGCTCAAGTGTGCAAGAGTAAATAGAGAAAAGGAAAAGTTTCGGTGCACAGAATCCGGGTGTAATTATGCTTCGTCAAGAAAACAGGTTTTAAACAGACATAGGAAACGAATTCATGGTCTAGAGAAAGCTTTAGAGGAATCGGACTTGGAAACACAGAATTCTGGTGATGTGTTAGATATTATTGATACGCCTGATGATCCAAGAACTGTGCGCATACCAACAAGAACCAAACCTAGTAGCAGCTCCTAAAAGAAAGCAAGAACTTATGGACATGTTACAAAAATCAATATCTCCCATGAAAATTCCCAGAGTGGCATGCACTGTGTCCACAGCGCCAGCTTCAGTGGTTAGTGACAGCAGTAGTTCAGAATCTGACAACTCTACAACTTTCAGCACAGTCTGGACAGCTACTCCAGTTGTACCAGAGAGTTCCGGTATTGTTCAAAGCTCAATCTCGCCAAATATTATAGTTTCCACACCTATATCGAGTGCACCAATGCCACTACTACCTTGGTCTGTCGACACATGCACCTACACTGAAAGATTGATCCATCATAATCGTATCCGACGTAAACGGCATTTCATTGACAATCATGGCATTCTTTTTTCTGAAACAGAGGAAGAAGAATGGGCTGATTTTTAAAGCACTATCTTTTAAACTCACAAACTAACCAGAGATGTTGAAGGTAGTTATCGGACAGTGCCGTAACTTAAGTGCCTGTCATAAGCTGGACAATTCATGAGTGATATTATGAGGACACTAAATACTAGATGTTGCTTTGAAGTCTAGATTAACAGGCAATTTGATATATAATTAAAAGGGAGGGAATCACTACTAAAAATGATATTTTTTTGTATATTTAAATATGAATGTCCGTCGGATGGGGTCGTTACATCCGAAGTCCCCTGTTCAGGGAGTACCACGCTTTGTGCACATTAAAGATTCCTCTCAACACGCTTTTTGAGTGGTCCATAAGTGGCCGGATGTTAGGCAAAATTATTTTATACCGGTTTTGGCTTGGTGATGTTTTTAGTGGTTTTCAAATGTATTATTTGGCTAGTTAGATTTCATGCTTCAAGATTTATTGCTCACAAATCTGTCAGCAAACATATTTTAAAAGATGTAAAAAGACTTAAGGTACTTAGAATAAAGTTTATATATTTAAGTTGATGCACATATTTTAAAAACGTTTTCTTCAATGAAAAGACAATAGTATACAGTTGAGTGGGAATCTTACCATGTCGGGTAGATCATACATCTATTAGTTGTGATAATGGTTAGTTACTGAAGAAGTAACAGTTGTCTCATGATATTTATATTTCAGGTTTTGAATGGCATGGCTCGAGGCAATACCCGGATAGGGTTTGGGACTGAACATTGTCCATTTGATGTAGATGTGCTCCATTGATATCGATAAAGGCAAGGACGCATTTCCTGGAGGCGTGGGTATTGTGATGAACATGGTTCACCTGTTTTATTTTACTATGGTTCATCTTCTTATTTCTTTTATCAAGATGAAACATTGTTATACAAACTTGTTGTGTTTGAAAACTGAACAGTTGTCTACTTTCGTTTTTTTTTTTTTTTTGTTACATTGCTATGGAAATTTATAATATTTAGAATCAGAAACGGACAGGTTATAATTAGCAAACCCGGAAATATTCCGATCGGTAGTTGTAAACATAAGGGCCGTCATTCAAACGTTTAGCTATAGGGATTTAGGTATATATAAACACTCATAAGAATAAGATATATGGTACCGTCCAACGTAAATGGTATGGTCCAAAACATAGTATAAAAGCTAATCCACTGTCAGAATTAGGGTCGCTTGGTGGATAATCCAGACGCCTTAAAAAAGGAAAAAGGTAATTATTTACACTATATAAAAGATTTAATAGATTCTGAATCTGCGTACCTGAATAAGGATGCAGGAATATCAAAGTTATACATACGGACTGGGTAATAGGTGTATAGGCGACTGTGCAGTAATAGTGCACGGGCAAAAACGTGCACTGGTTCAGCATTGCACAGGCGGAACAGGTCAGATAGTGCATAGGCTGGACAAACAAGATAGTGCACAGGATAGTAGTGCATAGGTAGAATTCAGCAAAGTTTGGAATAGTGCACAGGTTAGGACTGGTTGTTGCTTCACACACGGTCTGTTCAGAGACAGCAACACGTCCCACAAATTATTAGTGTGTGTCAGAGACCAAAGTTAACAAATTAAAGATACATATATACGAAACGGTGCAGCTTCAAATATCCAGGGGTAAACTCTGGTACGATACTCATAAGTCACTACACCGAGAACGTGACAGGTTGACATTGGTATTTAGGAAGGTGATACATTCACAAGAAAATACCTGGTTACTATGAGATTAAACCTAATGTAAAATATTTTAAATCTTTAAAAACAACAAAAAAATAGTTGAAAAGGTAAGAGTTTTGAATTGGTGGTCTAACACCTATATTTTGTTATTTAACTTTACTGAAAAATGTTATTAAAAGTTTTAAAAACATCATCCATAATAATTTCAAAGGCTGTGTTGTGATGGTGCTCAAGGAAGGAAATTCCCTTAAAGTATTATTGTAATAATTCTGGTAATCAATGAAGTTGGTCAATGTTACTAATGTAGAATTTTTGTAATATAAATTTTTATTTTCATATCATTCTCAAATCTCATCTACAAATAAAGATGTACTAATATTGATTCAGTTACCGATAGGACTGTACATCTTCCTCAACTGTCTTCAATATCAGAATACATGGTTTTAGAATAACTTTAAAGACATGATAGTATTTAACACCCAAGACAATACTTGATACAGTTGGGTGAAAACTTATTTAACACACACTCTTCCAACTTTGGAAAAACAATAAAAAAATAAGCCAGAATATTCGGACATATCTAAATTAAAAAACGAGATGTATTATATATGCTTCTTTAGATTCTGTACAACAAGTGCACAATTCTGTTTCACCATATTTATATTTCTTAAGTTAAGTAGATGTTCCTAGAATTATAAGGACTAATTTCTTGTATACGAAATTAGGTTTCCTTTATTTTATTAAGAATTTTTTTATAGAAATGTTTTGATACTTTATCCACTGTTTATATGGCGGTTACAATACTGTGATTGGCTGTATTTAATTTTAAAAAAAAAAGACTTGTGATGTGACCTGGATGACGAATTGTCTCATTGGCACTCGTGCCACATCTTCCTATATATAATGTGAATGAATAACATTTTCCATTCCTTTGTATGTGCAAAGAGTAGTCCATAGAACTCTAGGGAAGTTGTTTCTATATAATAGTTCAATAAATTCATCAAAATTGTAAAATTCGCCAATTTCCTTAATGAGATCGTTTATGAAAAATATATTATACTTTATCCAACTACAAATGTATTATAGAAAGCTGTTCTCCCACCAATCAATGGTTGAGACCAGATGTCACTTGGGGCTGAGGTCAAAGCTTCACGCAGTGTGTCTCATGATGAAATTACATTTTGTAAAAATTTGAGTGCTGATTTTGATCAATGCCATTCATTTCAAGAGTATAGGCCAGTTCCGGGGTACAGTTTTCAGACGAATCTGTCATGTGACTTCCATGACCACGTGACAAAAATGTATGCATAGAAATTTCCAACATAATTATTATGTTGAGCAAACGAATGATAAAGTTTTATTTTGTACTGCACAAAATATTTGCAAAATTAAAATCTTAAAGGATGGTCACCCACCCTCAGTCATACGGCAATCACGATTATGTACTTACGGAACATTAGTTATTTCTATACTACCCTACAGAATATCGATTATGAAAGTACTAGAAACTTTTAATAGATAAGCAGGGATACAGGCGAGCCTTCTATCTGATAAATGACGTCATAAAGCAGTGCGAAATTGACGATCTTTCCGGTGAAAGACATGATTCCAGAAATGACCTATCTGCCAATAACACCTCCATGATGAATAATTTGTGGGTGTATAACACTTTCTTAACCCAGGCTAGCTTAAGTGATTTTATAAAGGATTCAATATGTGTCATTACTACACTGCCCCTCGTAATTTTATTTTTTAAGCTCCTCACCACAGCTCTTTTTTAACCCAAGCCATATACCTTTGTTTTTATTTTTTCAAAATAAGTCTCTAAACCAGAGCATGAGTGAAATAAGTCTATCTTAAGAGATTCTTCGCTTTCGTCCAGGATCTAAGTCAAATCATCAGCATACTGGTGGAGTAAACATTCAGAAGTCCATTATTGTTGTTGTCATATTTTATTGATGTACTAAGCAGTTCCAAACAAAATAAAAAGATAGGGAGACAGTGTATCCCCTTGTCGTACTCCCGCTCAACTATGAAAAATTACAATAGATAGCCATTATTTTGAATATAACTTTTTGAATTATAGTATAGGGTTGTGAACCATTTCACTATTGTGTCACCAAAACCTTGTTGTTCGGTGTGAGCCAAGGCTCCGTGTTGAAGGCCGCACATTGACCTATAATGGTTTACTTTTTTAATTGTTATTTGGATGGAGAGTTGTCTCATTGGAACTCACACCACATCTTCCTATATCTATTGAAAGTTGGTTTGATTTAACTTGAGGTATATTGTCTCAGGAACACTTACCTCACTTTTATTACAGGGCTGTAACTACATTGAGGCAAATGCCTCATGTAGGAACTTTCAAAACCAAACGCTTGTCTCCATATCAAATTGTATGCACTGTGAGTGACTTTCAAGAACCATGTTCTGTTCTCCCTCAGACGTTGCCCTTTAGTGTTCGGGATCAATGTTTCTTATTTATTTGTCTGCCCTTCTGAATTCTGTTAGTGTTGCATTCATTTTGGAATTTATTGATATTTTTATTAACTTGATCATGAGTTTATAAAAAACAACAGGAGCCACAGACTTAACTTTGTGAATTGCATTTTTGCTTTATCATGCATATTGGTCTTTTTATGTTGTCCTAGAAACTGAAGTCTTACACTGAATCTATACATTTTGCTTTGATACCAAAATGTTGTCAAAAAAAAATTAAAACAGAAATTGCATTTTCAGATTAATAAGAAAGGATCTGGGGAACACCCGGAAAGCATGGTTTTGCATCATTTGTTCTATAGCTTCTTGGGCCTTCAGCAGTTCCAAAACCATTAAAACAAAATTTGCCTCACTTCTCTCGGCGAAACATGTTTGCCAATACTTTTAAAAGAACTTAGTTACAACCAAACTTTAATACTGAGTATGCATGCAATACATGTATAATTATGCAGTTGGGAATATAGAAGATTCATTTCTGCAGAGGATGATGATTAATTCTGATTTAATAGTACACAATGACTTGACTATACATGTATTATTTATAATAAACAAATATTTAAAAATTGTATGTTTTTGAATATTATAAATATAGTTGTTAAAATAAATAATCAGACCCTTGCTTTAATTGAAATGAAAAATCTTGCTTCAATAGTGCAGAAAATAGATATTTATATATATAACCTGTCCCTCTTAGTTTACAACAAGAACTATCTTTAAAAAAGATATCCGACGTATTTAAATTTGAGTATATGTTTAAAACTATCATTTCGATAACCTTCAGAAGCACAAAGATACCATTTAAATAACGTTTTCTCTGTTTTTGTTTAGTATTCTCGGTCCTTGTATCTTTCTGTTTACATTCACTAAAACCCCCGCGGAAATCTCACATGCGTAGGTGCGTTCTAAAAGTCTTATATACCTATATGGAGTTATTTTCTTTCAGAACGACAGGTCATTCTTTTTCAGAATCAACCCGGACGATACCATGTTTCAATGATATATGCTCCAAGGCATAAAATAATGACCTGTGTGAGGTCATTATTTTCCTTGATAAACATGCAATCTATGATTTACTTCAAAACTTTATTCGTCTAATAGTTTTTTGTTGCCGATTTGGAAATTTATTTTTTAAAGTTCAATCGATGAAAGGTGTAAAAGAAACCGTCATTGTAGTCCCGTATTTTAATTTTAGAAACAAATAACGTGACGTTTTGTTAATTTATCGCTACAATAAAGAAACATTGTCATATATGTCAGATGAATTTCAATGTAGACTTTCATAAAATAAATCCAGATTTAACATATTCGTGTGTAAGATTTTGAAAATCTTATTGAGTCAAACTGAAAAGGTTGACTGATTTTTGGTTGCTTGCTTAACGTCCAGTGGCAAGTATTTCATGCATGTTCAGAACGATACACGTGTCAGTTCTTAACTTTTTAACATTTACGTATACCTTTTACTCTATCAAATGCAGGCGCGGATCCAGAGGGGGCATTTTGTCCAATCACAGAAAGGATTTTCGAGCATGCGTATTCTGTTGCCAAAGTTAAGCGTCCTTTAATTCAAAGGGCACAAACCGAAACTATACCGACTACGTCGGAAAAATATAACCGATCCTAAACAAATCCTCCTGCCCCCTTCAACGTTGGATTAAGTCATAAATAGGTCTAAAAGACCGCTCCCATTTATATGTGAGATATTTATTTCAAAACTTATCTGTTTTCGAAAGCGTGCAGCAACTTCTCAGATTTTGGTTAACATCACCTTTGTCTGAGCAAAAGTTAATGAACCAAGGGTTTGTCAAAGAACGTCTCCTCCTTTTTCTCAAAAACAAATTCCGTATGAACTTCACAAATAACACACGATGGTCTTGAAGTATAGAGTGTGGGTACTGAAATTGTTAAGTAACGTCTTTTTGAATATTAATTTTACTGATTAATCTGGGTTTTCTTGTGGTATCCATTTGACGTAGCTCTGGTCTTAAACATCCGGTCATAGTGTTATTGTTCTATGATGAGTTTTGTATTTTTTCTTTTTGTTTCTTTGTTACATATGACGTAGCTTTGTACTTATATATCCCGTTATTATGCCATGAAACATTTTGTATTCTTGTCTTTTATTTAGATAGCCATTGTTTTGTGTTTCTATGTTACATATAACGTGGCTTTGTACTTATATATCCCGTTATTATGCCATGAAACATTTTGTATTCTTGTCTTTTATTGATGCTAATATGCTTTGTTTATATGACGTGGCTCTGTACTTAAACATCCCGTCATTGTATTATTTATGTTTAAATATTTTGTTGCTTTGGGGTGTTAAAGATAATAACACAATGTTGACTGCTGTATCCCTATTTTTGGCATTTTTATCTTTATCTTTCCCATCCAATATATGTCTAAAAAAAATTACTGTTGGATAGGATAATAATACCCTGTTTTGCCCACGTGACTTAAGCCAATCTGAAAGGCAATATATCAGAATTCCCCAAATAATACTTTCATTTTTATCTAAAACAAATGAGTAGGTCCAGTAAGACCCCTTGTTGGCCCCAAAATATAGCAGTTTTTCAAAATTGTTAAAATGTAAACTTTTAGTTATTTATTGGACAGTAGAATACTGCTGCTACATGAATATGGCCAGTTTTTGACAATACAATGCACATATATCGTGTACTAGCACCATTTAGTCATGCTAAATTACTGAAATCTCCACTATTCTAGCATTTTAGTTAAATTTTAGACGGTTTTCGTGTAAAACGAAAGTGGCTGCATTCGTGTTCATCCTTAATATTGAAATGTTAGCTGTATTTGATGATAATACATAACATATATAAAGGTTGAGGATGAACATGGATGCGGCCACTTTCATTTTTGACAAAAACTATCTGAAAATTTACATTTTTCGGCATATATGGTAGATTTTTCATATTTGAGAAAGAATTGGATCGTTTTGAATGACTAAATCAGTTAAAATCTTTTACATTAACTAATTTATTCAAATGAAATAGACACTTAAGTGTTTAAAAAGTGGTCAAAATCTTTCGTCAGATGAACCTGAAATTTGAGGCCAAAATCGGTCCTTACCGAACCTTCTCCTTTGAAGAATTGCGATGACTAAGGATTTTTTTTAAAAAGCAAATTTTTTAACTCCGTGATGCACTATCCCTTATAAAAAATCGATGAACATGAACATCATACATTCCTTCTAAACTTAAAATGAGGATTTAACTATCTTCTAACTTTAAATTGTATCAAACAAACCACATAAACCATTCACATACGGACACGAAGGAAGTATTTTGCGATCCTTAAATTTTCCTGAAGTTACTGGTCTTCTGAATTTTGGAGTTTGGGTTCAAGTCCAAAGGGACGCTGGGAGGTCTAAATGAAAAGGATCATCCCACCTACATTGAGGTTTTCACATCATTGTCAGGAACTGTATAATGTTTAGACATAAGACACTGGCATTTGGTCGGGACAGACAGCTAGACAAACAGTAAAACGTGCAGGGTAATTTTATCCTATATATCCATAAACTGCGTTTGCAGATAGAACGTTGATTTACAATCTACGAATGACATACATTTGTACTCCATGTCTCAACCGCATTTATGATTTTGAATCGTTTATTGTATTACCAGTTCTACTTTAATACCGTAAGATAACTTTATAAAATATTGGTGTCCAGGATCATAACAAAAACTCTTAAAGAGATGTTCCTTCCACCGAGACCATTTCAAATGATTTTTGTTGAATTTCATATTTTTTTCGCGGATGTAAAATTTCGCGTTTTTCATTGAATAAGTTGTACGGAATATTTTGGCGGTTTTTATTTTGGTGGATTCAAAACTTTTATCGATACACTAGCTTTTTTAAATTGGCGAAATTTATTTTGGTGATTTTTATCTATCAGCGAAAGTAGGCGAAAATTACCCGCTATACGGTATATGATTGCGGTATAAGAATTTGTTCAGACAGGGAAAATTCAACATGACTTTTCACTGCCATCTTTACACACTTAGTTGATAGATGAGAGTGAGAAGCCCGTGGTATACTTGTATCTGTATATTAATGTTTGGGGTGCGAGACAACCTATATTAAACTAAAAATTTATAAACATTTGTGTACATGCAATTTGTGAATATTTCCAGGGGTTATTTTGAGTTTTGGGAGTGCAAGTGTAGCACTACTTTTATAATGACAGTCATATATCTTTTTTGTAACTAATATTTGATATTGATATTTAAATTGAACTGATATATCCCATTCAAAACTGAAATAGAGTGGACGGATCCAAGCCAGTCATGCAGTACGTTTTTCAAAATTGTTTAACCATCATATTTTAAAACGTACATGTATTACTACAGGTTTATAACAATAAAAACAGCGCCAAAGGTTATTTATTGTGAATAGAATATGGTTTATGTATTTGAAAATGCAAACACCACCACCGTTACCACACTTACTAGATGAACAATATTTTGCATTTTTACTTTAGATCATGCAGCATGTTCAATATGATTTTTACCGTAGAAAACTTCGTATGCCTCTTCCAAACTTTATATTACAGCATTAGATCACGAATTCATGAAAAAAAATGGTTATGATAGATGTTTATGGTACACAAATTGTTCTTCCATAGTATTTTTGGAGACTGTTTGAAGAACTCTTTGTGTTCATTTTACCAAGAGTTGAAGGATTGCGACACGGTCAAAGAAAGGTAACACTTCTTACACTTGTGTGGCTCAGACTCATTGTAAAACATCAGTTCGACCAATTGTTAATACAATGGCTGATTTTGTGGGAAGCATGTTTCTCTAATTGTTCATCAATTTATACCTTTCTACACCCATTGTATAAAAAAAATAATCAACGTGTGGTTCGTTTGATCTCAGTTCTTAGTCCAGTCGATTTGTGCAGATTTTACGCAAAATTGCTCAGATTGTGGTAAAAGCATGAAATTTTGCATAGTAGTAGTATAGGTGATGGACAACATTTTCAGTTATGGACCCACTCTGGAAATTAAAATTGGCGGGAGTGGCGGCCATTTTTAAAATTGCGGTCAGTGGATTTGAAAAAATTCTTAAAAAATTCATGAAAATTTTATTACTCAAGTTATTGTCTTGAAACTTGGTTAATAAAGTGATAATACGTATTTGAGTAGAACAACATTCAATTTTGTTGATAAAAAAAAATAAATATACGCCTATTGAATTGTGTCCAATTTGATTTTTTTTTCAAGCCAAAATAGGTCGACCTTCAAAATTGAAATCGATGAAAATAAACATTTGATTATTATTGTTTATCTAAAAAAAAACTTTCAAAAAACCTCCATTGGCATTATAGGCATAATTAGTATCATATCATACAATAATGAATGTTATAACGAAATCAACTGCTTATATGTTCTCAATGACATCATAAAAATCACAAAATAAATGAGTTGTACAAGTTTTGTCAAATGATATAATAGCGGTCACTGTCTATTAATCGCTATCACATTGTCCTCCACATTTACACAGAGCAGTACAACTTAATGATGCCTTTACACATTTACATCGTCCTCTGCAACCGTTTTCACTTTTACATCCACATTTTATAAGTTCAGCACAGAATTCTACCGCTTGTTGTAGCATGTCCAGAATAGTTCCAATAGCCCTTCTTTGTTCCGATTCCAACCCCAGATGGAAAGTGATGGTGTTTCTTGGAGTTTAAAAATAGCTTGTCCCCAACAGAATCTTGCTTGGTAAGCAGCTCTCTTTATGTGCTGGTGTAATGCGGCAGAGCTTGGAGGAATGTTTTCAATAGATTGTCCTTTCCTCGTGAATAGATCGTTTCTTGCAGCATCTACACCCAAGCACTCGCTGGTCCTGTCATACATTAAGACTACAAAACGCTCAATGTTTAAAGCAGCTTCATAAACACAGTCTTCATTTGGTTTATCACTTAATAGTTTGAAATCTTCAGTCACTGCATCAAAGGATAACCATGTGTCCCATGCAGTTTTCTTTCCACTATTCAAAAACGATGAAACTTGGTCACAACCACTAAGTGCGTGGAATAATAGTAGTGCATTGGACTTAGAAGGCCTCATAAATAGAGCAATATTATGAGCAGGGATGTACCTGAAGTTTTTTCCAACTCCAACTTGTGCACTGCTGATACTGCAATTACAACAACGTCGGTGTCAACGGTTCTAATCATAATTTTCTGCATTCCACTTGTAATCGCCGTGATTGCACGGTGATATGTTGCCATTATTCTTATCTGGTGTGTTGCAAACAACTTCGCTTCTCTTTGTTGAACTACTGTCGTCTGAACACTTGAAGTAAGTGTAAATAGCTGTTCCGCTAGAAAGGCAAATAACTCTGTCTTGTTGTCGTCAATTCTTAGAAATGACTCCCAATTACCAGGAATGGTATAATCTGCCAGCACACATCTTCTAATACCTTTTCCACGCTTACCACGACTTGATGCCTACAAGTTGTCCTGACGGTTTTCATCCCATATCACATCTATCCGACTACATGACTCCAAGTAATTATTAATACGAGGAACGAAAACTTATTTAAAATAATGGCATCTACATCAGGAATCTCAGTAACAATTACGCACATTTTCTCTAATGACACTAACAAATCAGACTTGGAACCAAGTCTCAACTGATCAAATTGGCATGGGACAGTGAAAGTGTGTAAGCTTGGTTCTCTTGACGAAGAAACTCATCAAGATCACTATCACGAACTTGGCAAGACACATACAGCTGGAAAAAATAAAGAGCAATTCTGCTTTAAGGAGCTAATTTGTCTTTTTTCCTTAGATTCACTTCTCAATTCCTGGCGACTGAAGAGGTGTAATTTATTTTGTTTAATTGGATCGGATAGTGGTGTTGTCCTCTTGTCAAGACGTTCCCTCACGTACTCATTGTACTTATCGTTCCCTATTTGTTTGATATTTCTAACTGTGTTTACAACTTTTGGAAATACTATTTCACGTGTGTACAATACTAAAATTCCTCCAAAAACGGATTTCCGATTTCCTCTATTGTAGCTGTCAATGCTATAACTTGTTTCCCAAAAGCCTTCTGCTTACTTTCAACCTGTTCATGGTGTCTAACATGTGGACCTTTACTTTGTTCATGCTTAATCAGTTCTTGTGATAACTCGAATTCATTGACCACACGTGCTATTTCTGGGCCACACACCATCCATCGAACAAGTTGAGATGCATTCTCCGTTAGTCCAATAACTCCATCTCACCCTTTACTAGCTTGTTGTTCTGTTCATGAGCATGATCAATAGCTATGGCATATTCTGAAGCAATACTGGATGCTATTGTGTCCAATGCAAACATATCCCAAACATGAATAGGAAGCCATCCAGCGTAAACATAATTAGGGTGATCTAAAGCGAAAAACCAAGGTATCAACATAGTGAGAAAGTCTTTGTACAGATTGAAATTCCCTTCACGGAGAGATCGAACAAATATAAGAATGATCAGTTCCAGCTTCAATGTAAGTGACCAGAAATGAAACAAAGGGCTCTCAGTTTCTCTCATTTCTTTCCACTCTTCGAAGGTGATAGTGTTTTCCGCTTGATCATCAACTGTGTCGAAATATTGAATTTAGGCTTTATGCATTAGCATATGTAAGGAACAAGCACTTGGTGGGCATGTCGAGTTCAGGTCATATTGGATGCTTTGAGGAATTATTCTGCTCTTCCAGCAGATGCAACGTTTAACTGGCTCAAAGCATTCACCCATCCCCTATTTTGTAGCCAATCTGCAATTGTTCTCAAGCAGCAATCTCAATAAGTAGACCACTAAACATTATTACAATATGATTTTCTCCGTATCTTGCAGGTCAATAGTCAACTGAATGTTTTTAGCAAGGGCAAGGTTGATCACATGCTATGACTAGTATTTGTCCTGGATTCATTTCTTTAATATGTGCATTAGTGCTTATTTGACCACATGGTGAATACCAAATACAAATAGCAACAGTCCTATAAGAATGATGTGATGAGATAAATTTAAATATATATCAGTTCATTAGTTTAAATGCAAATGATAAAATAAAATACAAATTATTTGAAATTTTTGTTTTCAAAATGGCCACCATTCAAAATGGCCACCAGTAATTCACTATACTGATAGTCTTTATCATAAGTGATAAATATACCAAGATTTATAACAATCGGTAAAGTCATTTTTTTTTACAAATTTTATTCATATTTTATTATTAATTTTCAGGTAGCCATTTTAAAATGGCCGCCCAGAGAAGCCATTTTGATTTTTGGAAATGGGTCCATAGCTATAAATGTTTATCATGACCTAAACTAAAACTCTGCAAAGTTTGATGCTTTCACCACCTTCTGAGCAATTGTTTCACAAATCGACCTGACTATTGGTTAAAATCCGATAATGACGTCGAATTTTCTTGCTTTCCTCTGAATTTCCTATTGTGACGGCATGAAAAAAGGCGACCATGCCTGATGACGTCATATAGAGAGTACACATCTTTTTGCAGATCATTTGAAAAGAAGGAATACGTTTGCCTGCATATTGTTTTAAAATCATTAGGGAAACATATTCTACCACTGCATCTCGTGTAATACGATATTTATCTACTCTCGACAGTTAAATTTTAAATATTTAAAACGCTCGGCGAGCCTCACGTTTGAAATTTAAAAATTTAACTGTCTCGAGTGGATAAATATCGTATCACACTCGATGCAGTGGTAGAATCTATATATCCCATTGATTTGAAGGCCTGAATTAGACTCTTGGTCGTAATAAAATAGGAAAATGGTCAAAAATGCCAAATGTATTAGCTTGTATTGATGGTACATTTCATTAATTTCAGGCAAAGAACCTAAAGAAAAACTTTATAGTGGTCATCGCAAATTCCTTTGTTTCAATACACTGGTAACTATTAATTATTACATGTGTAAACGGCCTTATATTTTACTTCCGTAGATCTAACATGCGGACCTCTACGAAGACACCCAAGTGCAGAGAAAGAATCAAATAACATACCTTCTCTGTTTCTTTGTTAATTATATGACTGTACAACTTGAAGATCAACCATAACGCAAAAAAAAACAGGTTTAATCCACCATTTTCTACATTTGAAAATGCCTGTACCAAGTCAGGAATATGACAGTTCTTATACATTCGTTTTTTATGGATTCTCCGATTAGATTTTCGTCTGAGTTCAGTATTTTTGTGATTTTAATTTTTTTTTTAAACAGATGAAATCTGTGGGTGTTACCTGTAGAATTCCAAGGTGTTTTTTCTGCTTCTCTTATTTGAAAAACAATAAAACATAAAAAGACATATTTATTTATATTTCATTTTTATCATTTTCAAGAATTACAACAAATACAACACATCAAACATTACATACAGTTATATTAACAATATATATTTATTTATGACAATATACATTGTTGTAAATTCATTTTGTATATTTTTTGAAAAGAAGATAACAAAAATATGTAAGAATAGATAATTAGAGTTCAATGTTCATGTACCACTGTGTGGTTCATGAGAATTGTAAAGGGTTTTTTTTTAAAAGGAAGATGTTAAAAAAATCCTGTAAGATTTTCGGTACATAATGAATTGTGCTATTAGATACAATAGTATATTATGTAGTTTTGACAATAAGTATCTGTAAAAAATAAATGACAAATTGAATTATAAAAATAATTCTTTAAATGCATTCACTTTGTATCAAAGTGCTCTTGTCTCTTATTTTTGACACCCATTATTTTTTTCTAAAGTGTACATATATTTTAGCTTTACTTTATAAATGGCACTGAGTGAAAAATCGTTTGAAAAACATCTACTGTTGTATATATGTTGTTTCATGTATAGAAAAAAAAATCAAATGGGTCACCTTATCGAACTTTTGATATATCTCCAAAATAAAATTCAACTTATCCAATGGCAGGCTCACCCCACAAGATAAGAACCAATAATCAATATCTTGTAAAAAAAACAAATGGATAATCTCATAATTCCACAGAATATGTTCAACAGTTACATCTTCTAATTTACAAAAAGCGCATAGAGGGTTATCGATAAGTTTGATTTAACATAAAGATTAATTTGTGGCAAGAACTAAATGGTTGATTCTGTACTGAAGCCACTGTAGTTTAGTATTGACAGTGACTGTAAAAGATAGGTTGATTATATGTTTCCAAATGAGATCTTCGCCTAATATTTCACCCCACTTCACTGAGTTGTCCTGTTGGAGTCACATTACTAATGAGTATTTTGTACATATCTTTAGAACCTTTTCTACTTTTAAAACAGACATATTTTTATTTACTTCATTTACAGTAAAAACAGCACGCACTTATTTATACGTTTGGAAGATCAGTTTGTAACATTCTAACATATCGAACTCACGGTCACTTAGGACTTTTCCTGGCCACCATCTACATAAGCTCTGTGATTTGTGAATATGGACAATACAAGTACGTTGTCGCCACTGTTGAGATCAGTCTTTAGACAGTTCACAAAATCCAACACCCTTTTGTTGTACATTACATGCAATGTAAAGAATGGTGAATATGGCTTATCCAGGAATAGATTACCGTAGCTGGCACAACGTTTTGGAGTTTTGGGTCATCAATGCTCTTCAACTTTGTACCTATTTGGCTTTAAAACTAATTTGATCGGAGCGTCATTGATGAGTCGTATGTAGACGAAACGCCCGTCTGGCTTAGTAAATTATATTCCTGGTACATTTGATAACTAATTAGAATGAGCTTTGGATTTGCAAAATTTGTTGACTCGAGCATCACTGAAGAGACATTGATCGTTGAAATGCGCATCTCGTGTAGAAAGGTCGGCACCGTTTATTTAAAATAGGCACAATTTAAACGTTTATGGTTTTTACCTCAATCGTCAAATAGTTCTTTGAAGACATTGTTATAGTTTTCTTCACCATTGTTAAGCCAAAAGTATATGAGTCGCTGAATGCTGGTAATCTCTCTTCACTGACTTACAATAAAGTACATGTACCACCAGTGGACGATTTGTTGCACCTGTCCCAAGTCAGGAACCTGGTATTCAGATCTTTAACTGTCGTCATTTGTTGATGTGGTTCAAAACGTGGTAAAACTTTTAAGAATGTTCGGTCCTCAATGCTCTTCAACTTCCTACTTTATTTTTTGATTCGAGCGTCACTCATGAGTCTTTTATAGACGAAACGCGCGTCTGGGGTAAATTTAAAATTTCAATCCTCGTTTCTATGATGAGATTATTTCCAATCACTGGGTCAATGTCACTGCTGGTGCTGTTTTAATTCCCCGAGAGTATCAACAGTCCAGTATTCAACACGTGTGTTGAATTGAGTAATCATGAATATGTTCAGAATTATAAATTAACTGTTAACAAAACTTTGAATTTTTGAAATACAAAGGCTTTTGTATCTCAGGAATATATTACCTTAGCTGTATTTGCAGAGGCGGATTTAGGGGGGCCAGGGATCCTGCCCCCCCCCTTTTTGGGAAAAAATTTGGTTACTGATATAGGGAATAACTGAAGCGTGACTGGAGCGGGCCCCCTCTTAGGTCAGTCAGTGGGCCCTACTTATGAAAATTTCTGGATCCGCCACTGATTTGGCAAAACTTTTAGAAGTTTTAAGTCCTCAATGCGCTTCAATTTCGTACTTTATTTGGCTGAACATTTTTTATTCGAGCGTCACTGGTCAGTTTTTTGTAGTCAAAACGCGCGTCTGGCGTAAATATAAAACTTCAATCCTGGTATCTATGATGAGTGTTTCTCATTTCTCGTCTTTTCATACAGATAAGACCGTTGGTCTTCCCGTTTTAATGGTTTTACTCTTATGTCTAGACATTTGTTGTGTCCTTTATGGCTTGCTGTTTGGTGTGAGCCAAGGCTTCGTATTCAAGATCGAACTTTGACCTATAATTGTTCACTTTTACAAATTGTGACATGGATGGAACGTTTTCTCATTGGCAATCATTCCACGTCATCTTATATCTTTGTGTACAACTTGTAGCGTTGTATAAATTTTGAATTTTGATTTGTACAAGTTTTTATTGTTTTATGAACCGATTAATTCAAATGAATAATAGAAGGACACAGTCTTTTGTTTAGAATATTTCTGTCACATTTCCATGACTACATTATACTAGTACAGTCCTGAGGATTGACACAAAATAAAATTTCCAGAGAAATCATAAACTTTTTATGAATATGATTTTGGTATAAGAAGAAAAATAACAAGAGGCTGTCACAACGACAGCAAACCGGATTTATTAATATTTATTTGTGTCCTGGCAATATCACAAGAACCATTACTGATGAATGGTGAAAGTGAAAATCGTCAATATCAAATTTGACCTCCATTTTGTCATTAGTATCAACATCTTAAAATTTGAAAAGCTTAGATTGAATGGTTTATGAGTAAATGCAACAACGTGAATGGAAACGCCATTTCACAATCTTTCAAGAACCATAACTCCTGAACGGTAAAAGTCAAAATCGTCATTATTGAACTTGACCTCTATTTTGTCATCAGTAACAACATATTAAAATTTGGAAGCTTTGGTAAAACAGTTCATGCGTAAATGCACGGACACGACTGGAAACACCATTTTTCAATCTTTCAAGAACCATAACTCCTAAACGGTAAAAGTCAAAATCGTCATTATTGAACTTGACCTTTATTTTGTCATCAGTAACAACATATTAAAATTTGGGAAGCTTAGGTAGAACAGTTCATGCGTAAATGCACGGACACGACTGGAAACTCCATTTTTCAATCTTTCAAGAACTATAATAACTCCTGAACGGTAAAAGTCAAAATCGCCATTATTGAACTTGACCTCCATTTTGTCATCAGTAACAACATATTAAAATTTGGTAAGCTTAGGAAGAACAGTTCATGCGTAAATGCACGGACACGACTGGAAACTCCATTTTTCAATCTTTCAAGAACCATAACTCCTGAACGGTAAAAGTCAAAATCGCCATTATTGAACTTGACCTCCATTTTGTCATCAGTAACAACATATTAAAATTTGGTAAGCTTAGGAAGAACAGTTCATGCGTAAATGCACGGACACGACTGGAAACTCCATTTTTCAATCTTTCAAGAACCAAAACTCCAGAACGGTAAAAGTCAAAATCGCCATTATTGAACTTGACCTTCATTTAGTTATCAGTAATAACATATTAAAATTTTAAAAGCTTTGGTTGAACGGTTCATGAGTTAATGCACGGACAACATTTGATTGCCGCCGACCGACCGCCCGCCCGCCCGACTGACCGACCGCCCGCCCGCCGTACATCCCCAAATCAATAACCGACATTTTTGTCACAAAAATCCGGTTAAAAATAGAATTTAAACCATGCAGGTGTCCCTATTTCTAGTTTAAGGACAAGGAGATAAGCATGAAATATTAGGTTGAGGTACAAATGTATATAAATTTGAATATAAAATATTTTGCTGATAAATTTTGGGAGAAAATTGTGTACATATCATAATTTTATTTAATTAAAAGACTTTTTTTGTATAGTACTTTCATAACTTATGGTGGACAAACTGACAAATCAAATCAAATCAAAAGCTTTATTTAAAGTTGGTATGTTACAAAACAATAACATAATCTCTTTACATACATACATTTACACAATATACAAATTGAATACTAAAGTATAAAAGACATAGCACATATATTTAATGCAATCAGAGGCAAGGTTGAACAGATTTAAATACTATATATTATATACATGCATGAACACGATAATCAAAATCAACATTAAAGCACCAACACAAAACACTTAAAACACACCAATCACAAGTTACAAAAAGCTAGGTAAATAAAACACACGAATAGTGGAGGAACTTCCATGGTTCAATCTGTATTAAAGTTTTAAGAATGGACATGTGGTCACGTGGTCTATATCCTTCTCTAAAACATGCTTGATTGACACACAGTGAATGTGGTCACGTGGTCTATATCCTTCTCTTAAACATGCTTGATTGACATACAGTGAATGTGGTCACGTGATCTATATCCTTCTCTAAAATATGCTTGATTGACACACAGTGAATATTGTCAATTTGTTTTGCAGCGGAGAAATGAATCATTTATCTAAGAAACATAAAACTAGAGAGATGCTCTCAAAAGCCTATGTCGCTTACCTGTATTTACTAATGCTTTAGAAATCATGTAAAATAAGGTTAAAATCATAATTATAGTATTAGATATTAGATACTACATGTATAATAAGATCTAAGATAATAACAAAAAACTGCAAAATCAATAAGCATTCATCCATAAGCTTACTGTGTCAAGAGAAGCTATATAGCTGGTACGTACGTGTCACAAAAACAAATAGCTTACTGTGTCAACAAAAGCTTACTACTACGTAAGTGTCACAAAAACAAATAATGATATTTGATTAGAAAATAATTTATAGTTAATCGATTATCATAATATAACAAGTGGTGTACTCGACCGCGCAACATGCTCAAAGTTTATTTGTTTGTCCTTGCTCTATAAAAATATATAGATTTGATCATTAATATGTAAGTGTCCATATCCTATGTATATTTTGGAGATGTTTTACTTGTAGCTGTTATACATGGCCCTTGAGAGTTTGATGTGTTTCCGCGAAATTTGCGCCAGGTAACTAACAACATAATGTTGAAAAAATTAATCACTTGTATGAGAATGGTCGCCACAATAAACAACGCCATCAGCGTGTCTTGATGCGCATGTCCACATTCCTTCTTGTGTCCCCCACAGCTGACAGCGCTTCTGATATTTTCAATTGTAGGATACGTCAGAATACCAAATGAAGCACAAGTCAGGCCATAAAAAACTTTCCACTGTAAAAAAATAAAATAAACAGCTTCAATAGACGAGTTTATGATATGTTACACTATTGTTTCAGGAAAGGGTGGCGGTTGGTACTTATTAAATTAAATCGTTTAACACCGCTGTACTTGTTTCCACATGTCCTAAGTCAGGACCCTGATGTTCAGTGGTTGTCTTTTGTGAGTGTGGTTCATAAGTGTTTCTCGTTTCTCGTTTATTTTATATAGATTACACCGTTTTTTTTCTATTTGTATTGGAACATACCATGCATTATTATTGGTACACCAAAAAAGACTGAACCTTCAAGAACATAATCTTTTCGCAACATTTAAGTGAATGTATCCGCTGAGCTGCATTCTTCTGAATGATTTTGTAATATATTTTCTAGCCATTTTAATTGATATTTTATAGTGTGTCGTTTTGTGTTATAATTTTTACTCTACTGTCTCAAGTTAGAGTGAAGGTTGCCGCCTGTTAAAACGTTTAAACCAGCTGCATTTTATGCACCTGTATAAATTAGTTAGGAGTTCAGTGGTTGCCGTTTGTTAGTGTGATTTATAGATTTTTATAGTTTCACGTTTTAGTATATTGATTGGCAGTTGGTTTTACCATTTCAGTTGTTTAACACTGTCGTTTTAAGAACCTTTTATAGCTTGTTGTTCAGTGGGAGTCAAGAATCCGTGTTGAAGGTCGTACTCCGTCTATTTATTGTGTAAAGGTTATCAAAGACCCTGATGGTACTGCAGAGAAATAATTTTGTTTATAGATGAATAATTAAATTTTGGATGTATTGCGTCTTCTGATTTGCTGACAGTGTTTTGTCAATCAGCTCATATATATAATTTTGTTATGTGACCGTGACATCATGAACGAGGTTTCATGATTTACCCCAGTATAAAACCTAATTTATAATTAAAATTATAAGAATGACTGTAATAATTTGTTCTGTCTGTTCGAAAAAAATAACATAAAAATGTGGTGCACACTTAAAAGATAACCCGCGTAGTAGCGGGTTATTTAGTGTGCATCACATTTATGATTAAATAAACTCATCATAGATACCAGGATTAAATTTTTTAATTACGCCAGACGCACGTTTCGTGTACAAAGGCTCTGTCTCACATGTGACGCTCGAATTCAACAAGTTAAAAAGGCCAAATAAAGTACGAAGTTGAAGTGCATTGAGGACCAAAAATCAAAAAAAAATATGCCTAATACAGCTAAGTTAATATACTCCTAAGGTGATGTTATTTCTTCACAGACAGAGAAGTTATTACAGTTATACCTAAATTGTGTATGTTTTCAATGATTGACGACAAATTTCGAAAAGCCACATACCAGTGTTCTTTGTTTATCTGACTCTTCTTGTGTTGTTAAAGATTCTGTTGCCATGGAATTGGCTATAATTCCCATGCATCCTATTACTATTCCCTAAAATATGCAATGGGTTCATGGTATATTACCAGGTATATGTATGTCAAGATTAAATGTATTATTGATAATGAAAGAGAAATTATCACATACTTTTATTGACCTTTAAATACTACCGGTTGTATAAAACAGTTAAGAGTTTGAACAGGGATAACAAGATTTAAAAATCGTGTATGCAACTTTTTTTCCAGAAAAAATCATGTTTTTAATCGTTTATTTTATTGAAGCTTTGGGTATTCATGGCCCTTTGTTTATTATTGAAGCTTTAGGTACAAATGTCTTTTCGTTTTAATACATTGACCCCGATATAGATAGGTGAAGCACCAAAAACAGGGTAGCCGGCACCATCATGTAACGCTAGAATGACTATAGGTTGCACTTTGTAAATACGGCTGTTTCTTAAACCACGCCTCTTTTGGGGAGATCTGGAATATTCAAAGAAAATTAATTTTGTTTACATACTGGTTCCCAGTTATGCTCTCTGTGTTCCATCTTATAGGAAATAACTTGGTAATGTTACCAGTAAATATACATGTGTATATTCTTTACATTTAAATCTATGGTAACCCTTCATTCGAGGCAGGGAAGGTTAAGAAAGTTAGTGTTAGTTTAAACTCTGAAAGGTCAGGGCATACATGTATAAACGCTGAAAACATGCCACATAGCCCTATATTGTGACCTTTGAACAAAATTGTCGTGCATATGAACGTTCAATTCTATGATAAGATTTTTTAGAAACTTTATAGTAAAAGTGGTACAGTTTAAGCCGTAATGGGAAATTGCATTGTCAGTATTTATAGAAATTCAACCTTAAGGTAACAAGTACTTACATAGACCCCGATATAGATAGGTGAGGCACCAATGACAGGGTAGTTTGCACCATCCTGTGTCGCTAAAATGACTTAAGGTAACAAGTACTTACATAGAATCCGATATAGATAGTTGAAGCACCAATGACAGGGTAACCTGTACTATCCTGTGTCACTAGAATGACTTAAGGTGACAAATACTTACATAGACCCCGATATAGATAGGTGAGGCACCAATGACAGGGTAGTTCGCACTATCTTGTGTCGCTAGAATGACTTAAGGTAACACGTACTCACATAGACCCCGATATAGATAGGTGAAGCACCAATGACAGGGGAGTCTGCACCATCCTGTGTCACTAGAATGACTAAAAGTAACAAGTACTTACATAGACCCCGATATAGATAGTTGATGCACCACTGACAAGGTAGCCTGCACCATCTTGTGTCGCTAGAATGACTTAAGGATAACAAGTACTTACATAGACTCCTATATAGATAGGTGAAGCACCAATGACAGGGTAGTTTGCACCATCTTGTGTCGCTAGAATGACTAAAGGTAGCAAGTACTTACATAAACCCTGATATAGATAGGGGAAGCACCAATGACAGGGTAGCCTGCACCATCTTGTGTCGCTAGAATGACTTAACGTGACAAGTACTTACATAGACCCCCATATAGATAAGTAAGGCACCAATGACAGGGTAGCCTGCACCATCTTGTGTCGCTAGAATGACTTAACGTGACAAGTACTTACATAGACCCGATATAGATAGGTGAGGCACCAATGACAGGGTAACCTGCACTATCCTGTGTCGCTAGAATGACTTAAGGTGACAAGTACTTACATAGACCCTGATATAGATAGGTGAAGCACCAATGACAGGGTAACCTGCACTATCCTGTGTCGCTAGAATGACTTAAGGTGACAAGTACTTACAAAGACCCCGATATAGATAGGTGAGGCACCAATGACAGGGTAGTTCGCACCATCTTGTGTCGCTAGAATGACTTAAGGTAACACGTACTCACATAGACCCCGATATAGATAGGTGAAGCACCAATGACAGGGGAGTCTGCACCATTCTGTGTCACTAGAATGACTAAAAGTAACAAGTACTTTATATACATAGACCCTGATATAGATAGTTGATGCACCACTGACAAGGTAGCCTGCACCATCTTGTGTCGCTAGAATGACTTAAGGATAACAAGTACTTACATAGACTCCTATATAGATAGGTGAAGCACCAATGACAGTGTAGTTTGCACCATCTTGTGTCGCTAGAATGACTTAAGGTGACAAGTACTTACATAGACCCCCATATAGATAAGTAAGGCACCAATGACAGGGTAGCCTGTATCATCTTGTGTCGCTAGAATAACTTAAGGTAAAAAGTACTTACATAGACCCCGATATAGATAGGTGAGGCACCAATGACAGGGTAGTTTGCCCCATCTTGTGTCGCTAGAATGACTATTCCTATAATAATCAGGATCGGCCCCACGCCACACTGAATAAGCGAAATGATTTTTTGGAACTGTAATCCTTGTCTTTTGCGTGCGACTGAAATTTTTAAAAAATCAAATGATAATACAATATGTATAAAACATTTTATAATTTGCATAGGATATCAAATTTTAATGTCAGTAATGTTCCGCAAGACATTGCAAACGCATCGTTTTGAATTGAAATTGTAGTTCAATGTATTTGATAATTTGAGTTTTTGGAACGTACATTTACTGCAACACGATAGTGCATACAATTAAATAGGTTACTTGTTAAAATTTTCATTTTTCAACTGTAATATTTTAAGCTTCCGCACTAAATTTCCCTCGGGACATTTCTGTTTATCATATTGTTTTCAAAATGTCCGTGCAAAATTTACCAACTCTTACATGGAGGCAGCCATGCAATCCGTTACTGAAATATATGACGTCATAAAACATTCATGCAAAAGTTCTAAGAATTGTGTGAATTTTCGCGTATTTTTTCGAAACAACAAAGAGTTTTTTGTTTCGAGTTTGTTACACGGGACAACGATAAGTTTACGTTTTTTCTTATAATCTGTGTCTTCCGACACATAAATACATCATACATTTATTCTGTCTTTTTTATAGTATGAAAATTTGAGACACAATCTTTATATTCATATATAAAATGACACATTTATTTTACAATTTCTAAAAAAAAAAAAAAAAAATCCCGTCAAAGGTTTTTAAAATAGGCGCTCTGTTTCGTGGTAGTACATGTAGCAATATCTAACGTTGCGTCGCTCTTTGGATATTTGTAGGTGATATAATGGAACAACTTAGGGACGACATAAAAAAAGCAATGAAGGATAAAAAAAAATGAATTTAAATAGTTTGGGGTTGGGGGTCAACATTGCTGCAAGTTTTGTTTAATTGACATCAATTATATATATATATATATGTTCCAGACCATATGAGTATTTGGACAATACGCGTATGGTCATGACCATATGAGTATATACTCGTTTGGTTATAAACGGGCCGGACCATATGAGTATTTGGACCATATAGGTATATTTTTCAATAATATGCATGAGAAAACTTTATAAAGTAACAATGATTGACACGCAATTGTATTATTTACAATTCAAAACCAATAAATATTGATGCCAAAGTTATTTTTCATCGCTAATTGTATTCTTGCACGGATGCGTAGAGTGACATTTACGTCCACACGGTACCATAGCTTTTCTTGGGTCCTGGGTCAATCCGATGTGTCTACTGTGAAAAAGCTCTAGACCTCCAATATCGTAACATGACTGAAGTACATCATATCACCAGAAAACGTTAAAAAATAAACTAGTGTCCTTGCCGGTGACGTCATTCTTTTTTTTTAAAACAAAACACGTATAAGTATAAAAATATTATGAATATTGCACTGCTAATGCTAATTATATTAAGTTTCAAAAGTAAACAATTTATTAGACTCTTTATCCTAACCTTTACGTCAGGTTATAGTAAAACAATTGACATCTTGTGTAACAATTCATTAAGATATTTTTCGAAGTTATCTTCCCAGGTCGACATTTTGCCATTAACTCGTAATAACATATCGGTAATGAATAAAAAATGTGTTTATTATAGTTTTGACTAGTGATGAAATTTACTGTGTGAAACTGCTTATTTTAATTTGTTAATCTTGTTATTACTATTTTTTAATGAAAAAATGACCTTTGTTAGTGTCTTTTTAATGACGTGACAACTAGAAGGGTTATATTTAAAGAGGTAAGCATAAATGTACCTCTTAATTACCCCGACCATACGCGTATGGTCGGACCATATGAGTATTTACCCATATGGTCATGACCATACGCGTATGGTCCAAATACTCATATGGTCCGGAACATATATATATCTTTATTGGTCGATCAATTTTTCCAAAAAAAAGTTGAGAGGCGGGTCCTAGGGGGTCAGTGAAAAAACTATGTGAATTAAGGCTTACAATGGTTTGTCTGTTAAAAACCTCGATATCAGACAATAATTAATTCTCTACAAATGAACATTATTTCCTTAGTTCAGTAAATACACCAGCGGATAAAGGGATAGTATGTGGCATGTCAGATAGTGCAAATTAAGATTAAGGGGACTCGCGGATCTAAATCAAATTTGTTATTTAAGATTTCTGTATATTTTTCTATAAACGAACTTTATCTTATACTTAATATAAAAATGAAATAAGAAAATGGGGTCACCGTTCATTTGCGCTCACGACCTGCCTTCGAAAGCATACATTTTTATTAATGTCCTTTTTTTCTGTTGAACTAAAAGGAGAAATAGCGGTAATATAAAAAAACAAAACAACAAGATTACAGAAATCGCTTAAATTTTACAATTATTTATTTTATGTAGTTTATTCGAAAACAACAATAAAAAATATAGGTCACCGATGAGTTAAAAAAGATTTCAATTTTAATGCAAAAAAATGGCATTTTTGCACCAAAGGGAGATAATTTAGAGCTTTTTCAATGATATCTACATTTTAAAAGTCACCTGGGGCCAACACGAATTGATTTTTTGGAATGGTTTTTGTTCCATAACATAAAGTAACAACTAATAAAGGTAAAAAATAAAAATTTTAATGAAATTATCAAAACCAGCAGTTATAACTGTTTACAGTTATATTGTCATGACCTCTAGGTCAGTCAGCGCCCTCACTTTTTTTTAAGTTCTTGATCCGCCACCTTTTTATTATTTATTTAATGTATTTTTAATTTTAAGGACATTTGGCAATTCGGAATCGCTTTCTTTCTATTGAAATGTATTGTACGTAGAACATGACCATATATGAGGGTGTAGACGAGGGCTTACAGAATAGAGAATAATAAACAAAAAATATAAAGAATGGAGAATAATGGGCAAAATTATAAAGAATAGGGGAGAAAAAACGGCCTTTTAATAAAAACAATTAGCGGATACAGAAATGAAGGACCCCACCCAGACCTTCGTATTAAAAATATATATATATATATATATAATATGACTGAATAAATAGTCAACGATTAATCTTACAGGGCGATGGATCATGTAATATTATTCTGTACACTACAAAATATAATATATAACAAGTCAGAAAGGGTACAACATCACCATTAAATAACTATAAAATGAACAAATATTAGATATTTCGGATAACAGATATCCTTCTTCAATAATAGCACGATGTCAAAAGAATTATGTCAATATATTCAAACTGAGAAACTATCAACATCTTGTTGCCTAATAAAAATAGTCATTTGCGAAGTGAACTGGCACAACTCTAAATTTCCAAAGGTTGTGACAGTTTAGATGCTATAACTGCATGGAGGGCAGTCCTCAAACAAACAAAAATCAAAAATGCCCTTACCGGTCCAAGTTGGTATAATATTTCAAATTTGACAACGGTAGGGCAATAGTAACAGAAACTACATATTTAAGCCTCCCAAACGAAAAGCAGTTTGATAGTGATAGAAAAATAAATTTTATCTAATAAGGTAAAATAATTGAACGTGGCTACGTACTTATACATCCATCCCAAATGACTAGAGCCCTGTAATTTAAATTGGTATTTATAACAAAATCTTCGAACTGTAAAGCCAGTTCGGAAGCCAGAGTTACTGGAAACAAGTGATGACAGGAAAATGAGTGACTCATTCTATGTTTTTTTTTCATTTATGCCCTCTGGGGAAACTTTCTTATCCAAAATCCTTCCCGAGCGACTCTGTCGACCTTCGACCAACCCTCGCTGTGGTCTATGATTGTGATGGTAAGGTTTTTGAGATCAGCTTGTGTGTGCCCAGGTGATCTCAAGTGACAATTTACGGGTAGGTCGGGCTTGCAAGTGAAGTCACTTCGATGACCATTCATGCGTTTGTTGAATGGCTGCTATGTCTCGCCAACATACTGCATGCCACATCGACACTGGAAGAGATATACAACATACTGGGTTTTGCACGTGTCCTTGGATAAGAAAGTTAAGGACAGTTTCCCCAGAGGGCATAAATGAAAAAACATAGAATGAGTCACTCATTTTCCCGTCATCACTTGTTTCCAGTAACTCCGGCTTCCGTACTGGCTTTACAGTTCGAAAATTTTGTTAAATACCAGTTTAAATTACAGGAATCCATTCATTTGGGATGGATGTATAAGTACGTAGCCACGTTCAATTATTTTACTTTTATTTGGCATATCTTTGTAATCTTTGTGCCATGTTTGGAAATTTTAAAATTGTACCAGCGTCTGTGGTGTTCGCTTAAATTGTATAAATTTCAAGATGATGATAGTTTCTCAGTTTGAATATATTGACATAATTCATTTGACATTGTGCTATTATTGAAGAAGGATATCTGTTATCCGAAATATCTATTATTTGTCCATTTTATTGTTATTTAATGGTGATGTTGTACCCTTTCTGACTTGTTATATATAATTACACTTATAATTGCTGTAAATAGTCATTATTAATGATACGAAGGTGTCGAACGTTACAAAAATGACCCAGTAAAAAAACCACTAAAAACAAGATATAAATAAATTCAATAATGCACATAGACATTGGAAATACATAAACAAATGAAAGATAAAAATAGCTCACCGATCTCTATCATTAATTTATATTCTACATGATAATCAGTTTAACATTACCTGCTTCCTCATCGAATCCCATGTTTTTATTTCTTAATTGTGTACTAATCCGACTACACCTGTGCTTGTGTACGATTAAAAGGTTGGCATCTTTTTTAAATACCCAGTTTAGTTCGTTTCGAAATACTTATTATAATTGTTTTTTATTTATATCTGTATAAGGGGTTGTCTCAAAGTGTATATGTATATATTACGTTATTCTCATATGAAATCGATCCTTTATTTCAGATGAAAAAAGAAGAACTGCATCATTTTCATAAGTAAAGGTGAATAGAAATTTGATTTAAAACACATTTATTTATCAAATTTTTATTTATAAAAAATATTTCGAAGACTGATCAAACATTTTAGATTTCAGCATAATTTAAAGCCGGAGATAGATAATAACCTTACGGAGACAAAAGCGCCGATTATTTCATAAGAATGTCCTGTTCAGCTTCCAAAGATTGGATATCATCCACCCTATCATTCAATTATGTCCCACAAGAACACGATTTTTATAAACCACAAAAATAAAGTTTCGATTGTGTACGGTACTTAAACTTATGTATTAATATGTACGACAACTTCAAATTTACATCAACTTCGACCTCTCTCCGCTTTTGCACGGGGTCGCTCCAATACGGTATAGACACATACTTTTGATAACGTAACTTTTATATGCGTTGATTTATAATTGTTGAACGACAAATACTGCTTTCTAAAATGTTGCTAAAACAGGGATATGAATCAATCAAATTAAGGTCATCACTCAAGAAATTTTAAGGTCGCCATCATGAGCTGATTAGGCTAGCGAATATGACAAAAGTGTGTCAGATATATATCGGATATTCTTCCTCAGTCATAATAACCTTCCATCATTACCGAACTGAACAAAGAAATAACACGACGGGTGCCGTATACGGTGCAGGAAATGCTTACCCTTCCGTGGCACCAGATTTCACCACCGTTTTTTACTAAAGTTCGTGTTGTTCCTTACTTATTATTTATAACTGTGAATGTAAGTGTCCTTTGGTTTTGTGAGTTTTTGTTTATACTCCTTGGATTTGATTGTTATTATCTCATAATATCAGAAGTGCGTAGCACGTTCCAAACTCACCTATGACAGCAAAACTTTGCTCACGTGAATCTCATTTCACACGAATTTCTGTTCAATTTCACGCGAATTTCAGTCACGTGAATTTATTTTATGTAAATTTCAAATAAATCTTTCACCGAAAATTTTTTAATGACAACGTTTTAAAACTAGAGGCTCTCAAGAGCCTGTGTCGCTCACCTGTTACTGTATTTACTGATGTCGGTCATCTTGGTTGGTAGGCGGGGTCATTAGACACTTTTAAAAATAGATACCCTAGTAATGATTGTGGCCAAGTTTGGTTTAATTTGGCCCATAGTTTTAGAAAAGAAGATTTTTGTACAAGTTACAAAAATGACAGAAAGTTGTTCAATTTTGACTATAAAGGACAATAACTCCTTAAGGGGTTCTCTGACAATTTTGGTCATGTGACTTATTTGTAGATCTTACTTTGCTGAACATTATTGCTGTTTACAATTTATTTCTATCTATAATAGTATTCAAGATAATAACCAAAAACTGCGAAATTTTCTGAAAATTATCTATTTGAGGGCAGCAACCTAACAACGGGTTGTAGGATTCATCTGAAAATTTGTGAGGGGATATATCTTATTCTGATTGACATTTAAATCTTGAAAGATTTGTGACAACGTTGTTGTAGATGTAAAGCAAAAACTGCATTTTACCACTATGTTCTAATTTTAGCCATGTCGGCCATTTTGTTTGGTAGGTGGGGTCATCTTACACATTTTTTAAACTATATACCACAATTATGATGGTGGCCAAGTTAGTTTTAATCTGGCCCAGTAGTTTCAGAAGAGAAAATGTTTGTACAAGTTACAAAAAATGACGAAAAAATTGTTAAAATTGACTATAAAGGGCAATAACTCCTTAAGGGGTTGACTGACAATTTTGGTCATGTTGACTTATTTGTAGGTCTTATTTTGCTGAACATTACTGTTTATCGTTTATTTCTATCTATAATAGTATTCAAGATAATAACCAAAAACTGCAAAATTTCCTTAAAATTACCAATTCAGGGGCAGTAACCCAACAAAAAGTTGTCCGATTCGTCTGACAATTTCAGGGCAGATAGATCCTGACCTGATCAACAATTTTACTACCGGTCAAAGTTGCTCTAAATGCTTTGGTTTTAAAGATATAAGCCAAAATATACATTTTACCCCTGCGTTCTATTTTTAGCCATGGCGGCCATCTTGGTTTGAAGGCCAGGTCATCGGACACATTTTTTAAACTAAATACCCCAAGGATGATTGTGGCCAAGTTTGGTTAAATTTGACCCAGTAGTTTCAGAGGAAAAGATTTTTGTAAACGTTTACGGACGACGGACGCCAAGTGGTGAGAAAAGCTCACTTGACCTTTCAGGTCAGGTGAGCTAAAAATACAGCATTTAAGCAAATTAAAGTTCACTCAAATAAATTGTACATCTTCATAAATTACTTTGAAATAATTGGCATTGAGCACAACCAAAAAGGTACTCGGGATATGATTTGCATGTTATTCTTCATCTGTGACACTTTTGTTTGCCTACGTAGTTTTTTTGCATCCATACAATTAAATTTATGGTGGTACCTAACAGGGAGATAACTTTGTAAAGTCAGCTAAACGTTTTTATTACGTTGTGTTGTAAAGGAAATATTAAGCTTCTCAATGATCAAAATTGGTGTTTGTCAAACTGCTATATAACCCGTGTAATTTTTCTAACAAAACGGTTGGTTCAAAATTTTTGAAATTTTTATATTTTTGTTAAAGGGTCAAAGTAAATACTTTGGCAAAATTTTATGAAAATTAAACGAACCAAATTAATATTAGTGCAAGTGTTGGGTACCACCTTAAGATTTAAATGATTTTAGTTTAAAGTGTTGATGGATAGTATTGGTTAGGTTAAGTTATTGCAACAAAGAAAGGAATATAGATTTGAAATAGGAATACATAGTTAGATGAAGGTACGGAATCGGCCGAGTTGAGACGAATGGAACTTGAACTTAAACTTTAATGTTGTCAGTTGACAAATAAGAACGATATAATGGTTTAACGTATTTTGAGACGACCCCTGTAGTCGATAAATAAACAAGTTGAAAAACTGTGACGGTTACCTTTACAAATAACTTACCATTGCACATCGTCTATGAATCAATACTTGACTAAAATACTATTCTGTCGCTATAAACAACAAGAATATATGTGTTATATTAATTTATATATTTTATAATAACAATATCGATTTTATATTAAGATGTGACAGAAAAGGGTTTAATATCTGTTCTTGTGTATTAAGCAAAGATGCATTCTTTAAAAAAAGAAATGCAATCGTTATCCAGCCTAAACGCCTGTTTCGTATGAAAGATTAGATAATTGTTAAATAAAAGATAATTAATTTAACCTCATCTTTTGTTGTGAATAACATGTATAAGATGTAGAAAAACTAAGAAGGATTCTTAATAAAACTGTTGTTCAATGTTGGGTATACAATTCTTGCTAAAGAAATAATTTCTCTCTCGCTCTCTCTCTCTCTTTCGATAGATTTATACATTACAAAAACCAGCGTGATGCCATGCTAAATAGGAGACAAACACTATTCTCATGTGCTTTTTAGAAATAAAAGCTAGAATCTCATATAAAGCCGACATGTAAACTTGTCGCTCCTTTAAATGAACTTATTCTAAAAGGCTTTCTATTCAACACTGTGATAAGATCATTGAATATTGTTTTTATTGGTATAAATATTGATTTTGTTTTCAGTAAACTAAAAGCTAACTAAATATTACTAATATGTTATATACATATACATATTCATGGATCTACAATCTGTCGATACCTGTAACTTGGCATTGCACAAGGTCATGTTTTTCTCTGGCTGTTAATGACGTCTTTAAACTAAATCCATTGGATGTTGGATGTGTACGGATAGTTAAGTCTTAGATACATGATTTTTTCATTAGTTGTTAGTGGCTTTGAACTAGCTGTCAGATAACTGAGAGTACTCTCAGATCTGTTTATGTGTCGGGAGGTAAAGGTACCCGGTCACGTCCACTTGTATTTTTGTCCATCTGATGAGTTAAGCCTTTTTGAACTGATTTTAATAGTTCGTTCTTATGTTGTACTTTTAAACCACTGTCCCAGGTTAGGGGGAGGGTTGGGATCCCGCTAACATGTTAAACCATGCCACATTATTTATGTATGTGCCTGTCCCAAGTCAGGAGCCTGTAAGTCAGTGGTTGTCGTTTGTTTATGTGTTACATATTTGTTTTTCGTTTATTTTTTTTTATACAAATAAGGCCGTTAGTTTTCTCGTTTGAATTGTTTTACATTGTCTTATCAGGGCCTTTTATAGCTGACTATGCGGTATGGGCTTTGCTCATTGTTACATGCCGCACGGTGACCTATAGTTCTTATTATCCGTGTTATTTTGGTCTCTTGTGGACAGTTGTCTCATTGGCATTCAAACCCAAGGCACCACACTCAAATCAGGCTTTTTTATTAGACTGAAACAGTTTGAAACCTCAATTTTATACTTAAATCAGTGTGTGCGAACAAGTCTCTTTTTTCATGTCCTTTAGTTTTAGTAAGTTAGTCAAAATATAATAACAAAGTGTGTGTGGTGGGGCACAGAATTTTTTCGGTTTTTTTTTACCGGTAATTGCAAGATAGGACATTTGCGCTACTACCACTACGAACACTTGCGGTATAACATGTAATTTTAATGAATTGATAAATTCAATTTAATTTGTTCACATTGACATAGTCTTAAATCTAAGAGTTTTAAGTTTAAGACTAGTAAAGATTTTTTTTATGTCACGATGCATTTTTACCATTGAATAAAAGTCGGTTAATTGCAATAGAATTCGTGGTATTGATGAGCAGGGACCTCAGTCAAGGGTTGAGAAAGAATGACTAGAATATGTATTTGAAATGTGGGCGAAATACCAATCAGGAACCGGTTACAAGAGCCTCAGCTTCAGAATTTAAGCGAAAACTGACTTGGGATGACTATACACGTCTTTATGAATTTCAAAAATTAACTTTCAGGTAACTAAACATGTTACACCGAATTCATAAAATCAGGAATTTTGTTAAATCCCTTGACTAATAAGTGATTTTGTATTCTATATATATTAACACGATTAATGAGCTATGAAATAACTTTTAACAATAATGCAAAAAATGACTTTAACTCTGCGAGGTCAAACCTTCTGGTCTTAAGCCCGGATAAAATAGGAGAAAAGTCATAAGAAGCAACTTGTACATGAAAGCGCAAAATGTCTGTACAAAAAGCAAGCATTTCCTTTTATAAAAAGCACAAATGTCCTACAAAATTAAAAGGCAAATGTCCATTAAAAAAAACCGCAAATGTCCATTAAAAAGCGCATACAACATGTTTGTAACTTAACAATAAAATATTTCGTTGTAGCATCATATATATCCGCACTTTAACGTTTCTACGATTCTACGGTTCAGTTTGTTTTTCTATGATTTATTTTCTATTTATTTTGATATGTTTTTTTGATAACAATTAAGGA
Organism: Mytilus edulis; assembly: GCA_019925275.1. Taxonomy (NCBI): domain Eukaryota; kingdom Metazoa; phylum Mollusca; class Bivalvia; order Mytilida; family Mytilidae; genus Mytilus; species Mytilus edulis. The sequence goes on from CM034354.1 coordinate 91,678,242, forward strand.
TATATTGTTCCAATATTTTACCAATTAAAGTTATGGAATTCGAATATTCCATTGTTCGCGTCTTTCCTGGACGTATAACTTTAGCTGCTGCTTAAATTGGCTCTGTTTAAAATACGCTAAAATGGCTGTTTTAAATCTTAAAAAAATAAGGGCGGTCCCCTCATCTTCTATGTAAACACATCTTGTAATAAAGAAAACCTAACATATGCTAGTCTAGTTTAATTAACCACTGATGTAGAGTATCAACCAGCTTCGATTGACACTTATTTCTATATCATGCATCTGTAAAACGCTTATACATATTCATCATGTTCATTAAATCAAGTTAGAATACCTATTGTACGCATGCATCCATAGAAATAAAAAAAAAACACAGTAGTTAAGGCATTTCCTGTATTCCGGAAGACTACATAAATGTACCATAAACAATCAATATGTATTCGTGAACCCTTAGGGGATCAAGCAAAGAGGTTTAGATGGTTCCTGATCCAATCCACAACTGGTTTAGTAGCGGCCAATAATTTTTGTATCATTTCTGAATTTCAAAGAAAGATAATCGGTTTAATTATACCAGTATTTGTAGGATTTATTTGCTCGTCGTTGATATTAATAACAATTCAACAGTTCCAGAAATTTCCAAGCCACTTGTGGGACTTTTTGCCGAAGGCTTCAGTCTCTAATAAAGTCCTTAGTGAGGTGAGACCGGCATTATCGCGTTTTGATAGGTCATTTGCCGGATTTGTAATGAACATTTGTATAACAAACTCATTCGTTTAGTGTATGTTTGCTATGTTTTGTTTAAATATATTTTTGGTTCAGTTCGGCCATTTCAATTGACATTTAATAGGTTATCTGTTTATGTTTTAATTTACAATACTTAGGATGAAGGTTGGCGCGTGTTCAAACGTTTACACCCGCTACATTTGTATGAACCTATCCCGAGGAGCTCGTTGTTTATTGGTTGTAATGTGTCGGTGTGTTTTATAGGTGTGTCTGTTTTTTCTGGTTGAATTGTTTCTCACCAGTCACTTTGAAGCTCGTTCTAGGTTGCTATTCAGCGTGAACCATGACTCTGTGTTGGAGACCGTACGTTGACTCTTTGGCACTCATACTATACCTTTTTATTTATACTTGCGCTATTTAAGAATGTTCAAAGTTTTAAAATTATTTAAAATCCAAAATACAACTTTTCTTACATCCACATGTTCCCGATGATATCATCTTTCTAATAATGTCATATTTAATTTTTTTAACTCTAATTTCACGGTCCACTGAGCATAGAAAATGATAGTGCAAGTAGGGCATCTGTGTACTATGGACACGTTCTTGTTTGATATCTTACCAGTTATGTCAGTATTATTTCTGACCATTCATATCATTATTCAAATGTGAGCCGTGATGTAATGATGTAATGATCTGGATATTATAACAGCAAACATTTATTTTATGTTTAAACAAATATTCAAAAGACAATACTTTCAACATTTACGCAGGGAAATAATACAGTAGTGATATACAACTCTAGCCAAGTATTCCGGTTCATTAGATAACGATACAATATGGATAACTGTAATTTGTGATTTATCTACTGATTATGTTCATGCTCATTGTTGATACCTTCGTAAAATATGGGTTGGTTTGCATATCACCAGACTGAATCCTTTATTAACGAAAAGCACTAGTACATCTTCACTCTCATTGTTTTGACCTTGAAAAGTGCGTCTCAAAAATATGGGTTTTGTTTAACTTATAAATGTTATTAATAAAGGCATATTGTAGTTTACCGCTGTTCGAAAGTCTTAAATCAATGGAGAGAACACAAATCCGGGTTACAAACTAAAACCGAGGGGAACACAACAACTGTAAGATGAAGGAATTAACGAAACAACAGAAACACTGAAGTGCTACAACAAGCATACGACAATGCTACACATTCAGAAACAAAATATAAGATAACAACTGCCATTTTGAAGACTTGGTACAGGATATTTTAAGAAAAACAGTAGGTTGAACCTGGTATTTTCGCTAGCCATACCTCGTGCTTTTGTGGTAATGTTAGATATTACACTAGAATGACAATATTACATGACAGGACTACAGTACAAATAAATTCATGAACATTGAGGATAAAGAAATACACAAATAAATTAATTCATTTCGACATGGTAATAGTTATCAAAGGTGCAAGGCTAATAATTCAATAAATCTGTAAATGAATATTGTTTATATTTCAAATACTTCTAAAGATTCATTCGTGACTGTTTCCATATTAAAATACTGACAAGGCCACTACTACTAAAAAATACCATGAAAAAGCATGTGTTTGTTATTCTTTTATAGAGTAGAAAATTGTCTTACACTTAAGTGTTTACGATATCTTGTTATCGGGTGAATTATGTATCTTCGGATTCAAATCACGACTGACGAAACACAATAATGTGTCCTTTATTTATACTAATTACCAACATACTTGCTGATTTTATAGATATCGGTAACGACATTGAGACTGCTTTACGGCAGGTAAACAATGGTGAACGACGAGACGTTTCTGTTTTTGCCAACATGAATATTGTATGTTGCGATTTAACTATAAGATCTTTGACGAGGAGCTATGAATAAAATTAAAATGCCTCATTAACCATCTTTTTTAGTAGTCAGCACTTCAATGTTGACATGAATTATTACAAAACTTTGAATTTTTTTTAGTCTTCATCAGGAACGCTCAAAACCGAATAATTGAATGCGATTTTTTGTTTTTTACCCATTTCTTCATACTAGCATTATCAATATTATTATTAGTACGTTAACCCGATTACCTGACCTGTTTTGACCTATACCTTTGGCATAGGTATGGCAGTTTTGACTAAAGCCAGCACAGCTCTGTTATCAACGCGCGTTTCTAGACACGGTTCGTGTTAGTCTCTGTCAGACTTTTCGTATGTACGGTGTTGTCATTATTTTTCATAGTGGGATCATGAAGTAATATATTCTATTAATGGTGACGTCACATATTGATGTTTTTGTATTCTATTTTTTTCTAAATAAAACATGGTAGAAGTTCCATGTGCAGTAAATTTGTTATGCAGCTCACTAATGACACGTTTTTTTCTCAAGTTATGCCATAGGAAAGGAATAACAGTACAACATCTTCCCTCTCATTGTTTTCACCTTGAGAAGTGCGTCTCATAAATATGGTTTTTTGTTTAACTTATACATGTTATAAATAAAGGCAACATTAGTACACTGCTGTCTGAAAGTCGTAAATCGATTGAGAGAAAACAAATCAGGATTACAAACTAAAACCGAGGGAAACACATCACTATAAGAGGAAATTAACGAAACAACAGAAACACTGAAGTGCACTAAAAACAAACGACAATGCAACAAACACAGAAACGAACTATAAGATAACAACTGCCATTTTCAAGTCTTGGTACAGGACATTTGAAGAATAGATGGTGAGTTGAACCTGGTTTGTGGCTAGCCAAACCCCGCACTTTTGTGGCAATGTTATATATAACAATAAAAAGACAGTATTACATGACAGGACTATAGTACAAATAAATGCAAGAACATTCAGGATAGAGGAATACAATAATAAAATAATACATTTCGAAATGCTAATAGTTATTAAAAGAACCTGGCTTATAATTCGATAAATCTGTAAATGAATACTGTTTATATTTCTAATACTTTTAGAGATTCATTCGTGACTATTTCCATATGAAATTGTACACGGTCACTGTCATTCCAAAATCCGGATGAAAAAATTTTCTGCAAATAAAACCTTCTTTTAACATTTTTTAAAAGGAAACATTGAATCAACTTAAATATATAAATATAATTACCTCTAATGGCCAGATGTGGCCCAGTGACCAACTATCACCCAGTGGTGAACACAAAAAAGGTCCAATGACCAAATAAAATACTTCTCAAGGGGTCCAGTGACCAAGTAGGCAAGTACACTACCAGTGTAGGTCCGGTGACAAAGTACATCTGTACAAACATAGTCCGATGACCAAATAATACCATGTCCAGTGACGAACGTTTTCTACAAAAAAGTTTTTAAACATTAGCATTTAGTTTTACTGCTAGAACTGTACCGGAAAATTTCCCGTTTGCAAATATTGAATTCAAGTTATGTCCAGGTACAAAAATTATCTCGTTCTCATAAAATTCTAATACGTCTTCCACGTATTCCTTGTAACATAAATTCTCGTTAAACAGTAAAGGCCAAAATGGTGCCGAAGGCCATCTAGGGACAACCAAAGTGCCTTTTGCTCGGCACTTAACTGAATGGTTGATTGTCTTAGATGCTAGCGAAACTGGAGGTACTAACCAATTGTTTTCACAAGACCAATTACTTGTGAAAGCATCTACACCTGATGTACCAGGGTTCCAATAAATCGAACTAAATCTTTTAGTTTTTGCGTTTTCAGTATTCGCAAATCTATCAAAACTGTGTGGGCCCCACATCAAATCCACAAATCTAAAAAATTCAGGGGAAACACCCCAATCATCTACATCTACTATTCTACTTAATAAATCAGCTTTTTCGTTTTGCTCCCGAGGGACCCAAATGACGTGTAAAGAAATTTTATGTAAAACACAAATATTAAAAATGTCTAAAACTCGGGCACCTTACTGCCTTTCCGCACTATACTCACAGCATTCTAATTATCTGTGTGTACAGTAACCGTACTATTTCTAAGTACTTTATTAAAAGATTTTAAGCATATTTGAATCGCTTTTATCTCTCTCCATGTGGAGCTTCTAAATTTCTCATGATTTAACCACATCTTGTGAAAAACATAAGCTGTATCGGAGACAAAGCCACCAGTGCCTGTGTCACTCGCGTCCGTAAATACATGAAAATCTAATAAATATTAAACAAATCAGAAGGTTTTAGCGATAAAATATTCTCTTGCCAAAATCTCAACTCTTCAATACAATCTGGGAAGGTAAAAATATTTACAAATTGATCCCAATGCTCACGTTGATTGATCACCGAGAAAATATTTCTCGTCATAATCTGTGTGACATTACCAATAGCAGGCTTCAATGAGATAATCTTACCGCAAAATCCGGCTAAATCTCTGATTTTAACTCGTGAACCTGTTTGTAATAAATTGCATAACTGAACAATATCACTTAATTTTTTGTCTGGAACTGAAAGTTTTCCCAATTTCAAGTCCCAGTGAAAACCTAACCAGTTTAAATCTTGCGATGGGTTCCATTTGCACTTATCTTTGTTAGGTACAAATCCCGAATTAATAAGATCTGTTTTCACTTTTTGAGAATGTAAAGTACATATATCAGACGTTTCAGCTACACCGAACCCGTCGTCTAAATAAACAACTACTTTTATCCCGTCTTTCCGCCAATTTTTAACTAACGGTCTTATTACTTTAGTAAATATATAACCACTTGTTTTCAGACCAAATGGAAGTACTGTAAAAACATAAAACTTGTTTTTCCATTGAAAACCTAAATATTGTCTGTGTGCATGGAAGACGTCTACGTGATGATAGCCCGACTTTAAATCAAAAATAAACCCAAAACTCTCAGACTTAATATATTGACTGACTGTTTTCAAATCTTCAAATTTAATTCTACTCAAAACTACATGTTCATTAATATGACGTAAATCCAATATTAACCTTTCTTTACCTTTCGAACTGACAGATACCGTTAGCGGGTTTGTTTCATGTGGTCTAACGGTAACAACCTCAGCTGACCCTGAAATAACAAGATCTTCAATTGCCGAGTCAACAATTTTTTCATGCATGAAAGCAGATTTATTATTTTGTAAAATTACACTATCTGGTTCATTTCTCATTGGGATTTTATACCCGTTTTCAATTACATCAAGAATAAAATTAGACGCTCCAATATTTTGCCAAAAAGTAAGAGATTTTTGTAATCTACCTTTAACATGAATATTTTTGAAACCCTCTTCATAATCACAATAAGAGCTAAACATGTTTAAATTATCATGTACCTGAAAAATGTCACTGTGTGGTCCATACTGTTTAAACGGCACCTCCTCTGTATCCAGATGTTTTGTCCTTAGCTCGGCAATCTCTAGCCCAGTGCCCAAAGTTGGCACATGAATAGCACATGTCTCCGGCCTTGGCTTGTCTACTCGGGCCAGCTTGGCCCTGGCTGCCACGAAAGGGCTGTTGTGTAGAAATAGTAGGAATAAAGCTCCCGCCATTATGCGTACCTTGACTGGGTGCTCCTGCTGCTTCAGCGGGTCTTTTACGGCCTTGTTTTTTCTCTGTCTTTGTCGTCTTAATCTTCCTAACTGCTCTACTTTCCGCCGCTCTAATACGCTTTTCATCCTCAGAATTACTGGCAACATCATCCGATAAATACTCTTGCACTGTGTTCCAGCCACCCTCCGACTTATCGGCTATGCGGATCAACTTGTTACGCTTCTTAAGTACTTTACTGGACTCTTCAAGGAGCTTCGTAGCTCTAGCGGGCCTTTTACTGTCAATGTATTCTACGGCTCTGTCAATACTGTCTATAATGTCAGAATTTAACTCGAACTGTATTTGGTTACCTTTAAAGCGGAACGTGGTCTCCACTTTCTTCACCTTCTTAGCAAGGCTGTGGGTTTTGTCGTCCAAATTTCTCTCTATACCTGCCAACTTGGTGTTCATGTAAGTCGTGAACAATGAGAACAAATCGGCATTACTAACGTCTTCGTCAGAATTTCTATCTGGTTCAACAGACTCCTTACTTGATATGGGTACTTCAGTGTCGGACATTACAAATCTTCCTATACACAAATACACTACTCGTTAGATGGTCTCCACCCTTGTCGATAACTTTTCTCGTGAACGCACGACTTTAAATACTAACGGAACTTCTTACTCTATTGTTATTACAATTAGCCCGCTACCTGAACTCGAAAATTCATACGCCTGTCGTAAATAAATATATAACTGTAAGATGAAGGAATTAACGAAACAACAGAAACACTGAAGTGCTACAACAAGCATACGACAATGCTACACATTCAGAAACAAAATATAAGATAACAACTGCCATTTTGAAGACTTGGTACAGGATATTTTAAGAAAAACAGTAGGTTGAACCTGGTATTTTCGCTAGCCATACCTCGTGCTTTTGTGGTAATGTTAGATATTACACTAGAATGACAATATTACATGACAGGACTACAGTACAAATAAATTCATGAACATTGAGGATAAAGAAATACACAAATAAATTAAACTGTCAATTGTTCTTGAACAATTGAGAGGTCTTTCCTTTTGTAATGTAAAATACATGTTCCAACAGACGTAGAATGTATTGAAAAGGTCAAGGTCAACCATAAAAAGCTCGAAAACACACTAAAAATCCTTTATATAAGGTTAAAAACACTAAATTCGCACTCTGGAACATGACCTTGACCTTTGACCTTTTGACCTTTGGCAAGGTCATTAGTCCCCAATGTCATTACTGAAGACCTCAAGAGTCTAGGACCTTTGGTTGTATAGAAAAAGCTGATTTTGTCTTTTCAGAAACCTAAAACAGGCTTTATGCCCCTTAAAAAAAGGTCAAATCTCTTTGGTCAAAATGTAACAAAGTTGCGCCATAATGACCCAAACGTTTTCCACTATTTAAAACTTCTGTAAGTATTAAGGTTACTGAGTTGTATAGATAACAAGGTGTTAGGTCAAAGGTCAAGGTCAACATACAAATTTGACCTTGAGATATTTTTCAAAGATACATGAATTGATAATGAATGGTGAAGATCCTAGGTCTCTACGACTTACGGTTTCTGAGTTTTGGTGGTCCACCGACACCGGTTAATTTTCATAGGGGCATAACCCTACCAATGAGTCGTTGAATCTTTTCGATTCAAATGTAACGAAGAACCGGGGTCTGGTCCTGAACAAATTTCACCCTTTGTTTTTTTTCTACCTATTATGGTTACGGTGTTGGAACGATAACAAGGTTTTTTGGTTTCGGAGGGATTACTCCGAACCGACAAAATATTTCGACTAACAGGGTGAGTTCCAGATAGGTATTCATGACACCGATACAAAGTGTGAACATGAAAGCGACACGTCTTACGGTTTAGGCTGCTAACTTCGTCAAAGTTTGGCGGAAGAATAATAATAATAATAATAATAAATATAAATCAATTGCTTTTAAAAAGCAATTGTGAACGGTCTTTCACCCCCTTAAAAAGATGATTGATGTGTGTGTGTGTGTGTGTGTGTGTGTGTGTGTGTGTGTGTTTGTTTGTTTGTTTGTTTGTTTGTTTGTTTGTTTGTTTGTGTAAGGGGTCTATAGTATTGTGTTACCGGAGAAGTTTCATGTTTAGTTTGGAAAGTGTTTCTTTTATTTTAGGTACAGCGCGCGCGACATCACGTGACACGGGTTTATAATAACGAAAACTTAGTCTTTTTATTTCTTTTTAGGTGGGGACGTTGAACAGACAACATGTATAGAGACGGAATGCACACAATGTAATTTCTTTTGTCATTGTAGGAAATTGACATTTTGATCACAGGTCACGGGCAGTGCATGTTTTGGATTTAATCGATCCGGTGGAACTTTAAAACACATTTAATGATTATTTTCTGAAAATGTACATTTTTCAGCACCTGTTTGTAACACAGATTAGTATTTCAATCTCGGAGCGGACATTTTATTGTAGGTTTTTACAGAGATTTACGGACCTAGCAAGCAATTTTTACGGCATTGCAATTTTTTTTCTGTAGGAAAAGCTTTGAGAGATATCTGCACCAAGTTTTTTTATAAACTTTGAGTACATGTATGCCCTGCTGACTGCAAATTTTGAGGTCGATTGTACTTGTAGTTTCAGAGTACATGTGGATTTTTTTTCAGAAGTGACGCAAGAACAATATTAAATTTCAATGTTTCATGAAACATGATTGATTGATCATGAATGATTGATTGATTGATTGATTGATTGATTGATTGATCATGATCATGAATGATTGATTGATTGATTGATTGATTGATTGATCGATTAGTTGGTTGGTTGGTTGGTTGGTTGGTTAAACACGTTGGATAGGGTCAATTGAAACAGCGAAAAAGAAACAAACACATGAGACTGAAATATGATTGATTGATCATGATCATGATTGATTGATCATGATCATGATTGATTGATTGATTGATTGATTGATCGATTAGTTGGTTGGTTGGTTGGTTAAACGGTTAAACACGTTGGATAGGGTCAATTGAAACAGCGAAAAAGAAACATAAACACATGAGACTGAAACATGATTGATTGATCATGATCATGATTGATCATGATCATGATTGATTGATCATGATCATGATTGATTGATTGATTGATTGATTGATCGATTAGTTGGTTGGTTGGTTGGTTGGTTGGTTAAACACGTTGGATAGGGTCAATTGAAACAGCGAAAAAGAAACAAAGAAGATCTTGAACCCTATGATAAACACATGAGACGGAAACATGATTGATTGATTGATTGATTGATTGATTGATTATGATCATTATTGGTTGATTAATCATGATCATGATTGATTGGTTGGTTGGTTGGCAAACACACATAAAACTCTTCAAGTAGTGCCCCAAATCACATATGTACATGACCTTGACCTTTGACCTTGTGACCTTTGTCAAGGTCATTGCTTCACAATGTCATTTCAAAAGACCCTATGGGTCAAGGTCATTTGGTTTAAGAGTTTTGTCTAATAATGGCTTTATATAAACCATCAATGGGGATTATGTCCCTTACACAATGATAAAACCAATACAGTCGAAATGTAACAAAGTTGCCCCTTGATGTACCAAACATTTTTCACTATGTAAATTTTCTGTATCGATAACCATTCCTAAGTTATAGGGAAATCAAAGACCAATAAAAATCTAAAATACGACCTTGACCTTTGACCTTGACCTTATTTTCATTTTTTTGGACCAAGGATCTAAAATCAAAATACCCTAGGTCTCTATCACTTATGGTTTTCCAGTTTAAAATACATTTCAAAATTTCAAAAACAAAAGGGGAAATAACTCTCATATGGAATCTCTATACGGCTTCGGTCAAAATAAAACAGAACATCCTGAGGATGTAACGCGCCATTTGGAAAAATAAATTTGTCAGTTTCTTATACGGTTGTGAAGATTAAGCGATAACAAGAAAAACAGTGTTCGGGTAGATAACTCTTATATGGGAAAGTGTTCGGTTAAGCAGGGTTAGTCTCAAAAGCGCATAAACTGTTCGATATCATATTTCATTTATCTAAGCGACATCTTGCGAAACAAAAAAACAGCGAAGGAAAAAAAAGTTGGCGGAAGAAAAAAAAAAATAATAATAATCAGAACAAAAACAATAGGTCTTTCATCCGAAAGGTTGAAAGACCTAATAAACAGAAGAAATACAGTAAGGTCTTTCCCTTTTGTAAAAGGAAAGACCTTAATTAATTCATTTCGACATGGTAATAGTTATCAAAGGTGCAAGGCTAATAATTCAATAAATCTGTAAATGAATATTGTTTATATTTCAAATACTTCTAAAGATTCATTCGTGACTGTTTCCATATTAAAATACTGACAAGGCCACTACTACTAAAAAATACCATGAAAAAGCATGTGTTTGTTATTCTTTTATAGAGTAGAAAATTGTCTTACACTTAAGTGTTTACGATATCTTGTTATCGGGTGAATTATGTATCTTCGGATTCAAATCACGACTGACGAAACACAATAATGTGTCCTTTATTTATACTAATTACCAACATACTTGCTGATTTTATAGATATCGGTAACGACATTGAGACTGCTTTACGACAGGTAAACAATGGTGAACGACGAGACGTTTCTGTTTTTGCCAACATGAATATTGTATGTTGCGATTTAACTATAAGATCTTTGACGAGGAGCTATGAATAAAATTAAAATGCCTCATTAACCATCTTTTTTAGTAGTCAGCACTTCAATGTTGACATGTTGATTTATTACAAAACTTTGAATTTTTTTAGTCTTCATCAGGAACGCTCAAAACCGAATAATTGAATGCGATTTTTTGTTTTTTACCCATTTCTTCATACTAGCATTATCAATATTATTATTAGTACGTTAACCCGATTACCTGACCTGTTTTGACCTAAACCTTTGACATAGGTATGGCAGTTTTGACTAAAGCCAGCCCAGCTCTGTTATCAACGCGCGTTTCTAGACACGGTTCGTGTTAGTCTCTGTCAGACTTTTCGTATGTACGATGTTGTCATTATATTTCATAGTGGGATCATGAAGTAATATATTCTATTAATGGTGACGTCACATATTGATGTTTTTGTATTCTATTTTTTTCTAAATAAAACATGGCAGAAGTTCCATGTGCAGTAAATTTGTTATGCAGCTCACTAATGACACGTTTTTTCTCAAGTTATGCCATAGGAAAGGAATAACACTACAACATCTTCCCTCTCATTGTTTTCACCTTGAGAAGTGCGTCTCATAAATATGGTTTTTGTTTAACTTATACATGTTATAAATAAAGGCAACATTAGTACACTGCTGTTTGAAAGTCGTAAATCGATTGAGAGAAAACAAATCAGGATTACAAACTAAAACCGAGGGAAACACATCACTATAAGAGGAAATTAACGAAACAACAGAAACACTGAAGTGCACTAAAAACAAACGACAATGCAACACACACAGAAACGAACTATAAGATAACAACTGCCATTTTCAAGTCTTGGTACAGGACATTTGAAGAATAGATGGTGAGTTGAACCTGGTTTGTGGCTAGCCAAACCCCGCACTTTTGTGGCAATGTTATATATAACAATAAAAAGACAGTATTACATGACAGGACTATAGTACAAATAAATGCAAGAACATTCAGGATAGAGGAATACAATAATAAAATAATACATTTCGAAATGCTAATAGTTATTAAAAGAACCTGGCTTATAATTCGATAAATCTGTAAATGAATACTGTTTATATTTCTAATACTTTTAGAGATTCATTCGTGACTGTTTCCATATGAAAATACTGACAAAGTCACTACTAATAAATAATACCGAAAAAGCGTGTGTTTGTTATTCTTACAAAGAGTAGCAAAGGGTCTAACACTTAAGCGTTTACGATTTCTTGTGATCGGGTGTACTGTATTTTGAGATTAAAGTCACGTAAATAATGTGTCTTCTATTTATACAAAGTAGCAACACACATGCTGAAATTTAGATATTGATAACGACATTGAGACTGCTTTACCGCAAGTAAACAACGGTGAAGGACGAGACGATTCTGTTTTTGGCCAACATGAATATTGTATGTTACGATTAAACTTTGCTATCCACTTTCGTTTGTAGACACGGTTCGTGTTGGCTTCAGTCAGACTGTTCGTATGCATGTTGAGTAATATATTCTATTAATGTTTATTATATATTCTGGTCTTTGCGACCGTTCGTCCGTCTGTCCCGCTTCAGGTAAAAGGTTTTTTGTCGAGGTAGTTTTAGATGAAGTCCAATCAACTTCACACTTAGTACACATGTTCCCTATGATATGATCTTTTTATATATTTTCCGCATTTTCACGGTTAATTGAACATAGAAACTGATGATACGAATGGGGCATCCGTGTACTATGGACACATTCTTCTTTATACAAAATCTTACCAGAAGTTCCGTGTGCAATAAAGGAGTAGGTCCGGTAAGACCCCTTTTTGGCCCCAAAATATAACAGTTTTACAAAATTGTTAAAATGTAAACTTTTAGTTATTTATTGGACAGTTGAATGCTTCTGCTACATAAATATGGGCTGTTTTTGACAATACAATGCACATATATTGGGTTGTAGCACCATTAAGTCATGCTAAATGACTGAAATCTTCAAAATTCTATCATTTTAGTTAAATTTTAGACGGTTTCCTTGTAAAACGAAAGTGGCCGCATTCGTGTTCATCCTTAATATTGAAATTTAAGTTGTATTTTATGATAATACATAACATATATAAAGGTTGTGGATGAACACGGATGCGGCCACTTTCATTTTTGACAAAAACCATCTGAAAAGTGACGTTTTTTGGCATATTTGAGAGATTTTTCATATTTGAGCTTGAATCGGATCGTTTTTAATGACTAAATCAGTTAAAATCTTTCACTTATACTAGTTAAATCAAGTGAAATAGACACTTTAGTCTTTAAAAAGTGGTCAAAATCTTTCGTCAAATGAAACAATGAGGCCAAAATGAGTCCTTACCGGACCTACTCCTTTGTTATGCAGTTCACGAATGACTCGTTTTTCCTCAAGTTATTCCATAGGAAAGGAAAAAAGAAAAACAGTTTTTCTGTTTACTGATGACAGAACAGTATAAACGGAAGAAAATCTGGTACAGGTTTATTATTTTCTGACATTTCACTGAAATGTTTGCGTGAATTTTTGTATGTATAAGATAAAAGAAGATGTGGTATGATTGCCAACGAGACAAATCTTCATCATAGTCACAATTTGTAAAATGCAAACCACCATAGCCCTTCAACAACACTTATGAACCAAATGAAAAAAGACAACAACAATTATTAATTGTAGAGAACCTGCTCAGATTCTTGTTTTTATGAACATTAATTGTCGTGTATAAAAATATTGTTAATACTATTTTTATAAATCATAGTGTTATTATGCTCCCTTTAGGATTTAATGTGAAAACTGATTCGGGTATCGTTGCCACCTCTCCCCTAACCCCACCTCAATTAAGTCCCGAGTGTCTTATTACTAGGATCGGACTATCAGATATTTTTAAAGTTAAGTCAGTTTGTTTTTTTGTCTTTGATAATCCATAATTCATGTAATTTAAATGTTATTTCTGGTAATCACAATATTTAGGATTTTGATTTTGATCAGGTTTTATGGATTCCCCCTGTTTAAAAGAGGGACGAAAGATACCAAAGGGACAGTCAAACTCATAAATCTAAAACAAACTGACAACGCCATGGCTAAAAATGAAAAAGACAAACAGAAAAACAATAGTACACATGACACAACATAGAAAACTAAAGAATAAACAACACGAACCCCACCAAAAACTAGGGGTGATCTCAGGTGCTCCCGAAGGGTAAGCAGATCCTGCTCCACATGTGGCACCCGTCGTGTTGCTTATGTGATTACAAATCCGGTAAATAGTCTAATTCGGTAGGTCACATTCATGAAAGGGAAGGGGGTTGTAGTTACGACGTAAGGAACATATCCGATATCATTTGTGAAACGGTTATTCCATAACGGTCAACCAACTCGTGATGGCGTCCGTAAAATTTACGAAGGGATGATTTCAACTTCACCATTTGGAACTCTTGGTTTAATAGCTTCCTTGTGAGCAGTAACCCTCTATCAAGAAAATCATGATAGGAAATGCAAGCACGGGAATATCGTATCAATTGGGAGATATATATATATATACCCCGTATGCAGGTGCTGCTGGAATGTTGCTTTAATTTACACAGTTCGGATTTTTTTGCTGGTTGTTTTTTTTTTTTTTTTTTCATCACAAAGTCAATTTTCAGCGTCATTATTTTATAAAAAAAAAACATTTTTTCCATCACTTTAATATTTATCGTTAGTACTATTATCTTGAAAGATACGTGTAAGTACTGTTTGACAATAATTCAAACCGTTCAATGTTCACTCATTAATGAAAATTACAGACTCGGTTAAACATTAATAATCAGTATGTCTTGTTATTGTTTTTATTATTTCCTTTCTTGTAATATTTTTACTTGAAGTCTTCAATTTCGAAAGATGTCCTACATTTTTTTCCGGTCTCTACATCTACTGCTGTAACCGTTAGTTCGGTATCTCCGAATGTAAAAATTACATCGACATCACGAAAATGTTTGGTGGGGTTTGGAATTTCAACTTCAACTTCACCAAGTTTCATACATTTTCCGTCATCCGTGAACTCGACATCTTCTTTGAAGGTGTAGTAAATTGGTAGGAAATGCGTATTCTGATATTCTTCTGATGTCGAATATGTGTGTCTGATCTGCTGTCCCCGGGAAACTGATTGTTTTATCTTCATAAAGGGTTGAAAAACATTGTCAAGAAGAGGTTGAAGATCTCTACTGTATATTTTTCGTTTAATGTCATCCTTTGCTTCATCAAATATCTTGACGACTTCAACTCCATATGTATATCGAGTTATTCGAGAAGATATGGAATCTTGCTTGTATCCAAATAAAACAGCGCCTTTCAGAACTGCTAAACTAGCTCCTTGTGGCACAATGATACGATAATCAGGAAATGCAAGTTTTACAGCTTCTTGTATTAGGTGACACTCGGAGAAGCCACCAATAAGAAGGATATCCTTTATTTCTTTTGCCGCAGTATCACTCAATGCTTCTGTTATTTGCAAAACAATATTCCCTATTGTTTCATCGAATAACGACCTGGTATACGATGCTTCAATTCGAATTTTGTCAAACACGAGCTTCACTTTACTTGCCAGGACAGAATTTTTAAAAACCTCGTCAACTGACTTACCCAAATTAGTTTGGCAAACGCTGTTTAGAGATGCATAGGTGATAGAAAAATTGACAAAGCCGGAAGTTTTCGGTTCAATTATCCTTTTTACACTTTCAAAGCTTCGGACCATTGTGAGATAAAAATCAGGATGCTTCTCTTTCATACTTTTAATAACTGGTTCACCCAATATCTGAGTCAACATGTCTATGTATTTGCTGTCTACTGAAGTCCCTCCACAATGGTTTCCAGAAGCTTTTGTTAACTCTTTCAGTGTTCCATCATGGAGTTTTTCGTGGGCAGTTATATCTATTGTACCTCCTACAACATTAATATCTAGAGTTACTAAACAAAAAGTGCAAATGTTATAGTAAATCTCTGTTTATATTCGGTGTGTAACTATTACGATTGAAGAATGCATTATATAATTTCGAACTAGCTTAATACCTAATATCAAGTTGTAGTAACTCATAATTACTTAGTATGACCTATGGAGAATTAAGTAAATAATCTTCTAAATTTATGAGAAAAATTTACAGCGGTTTTTGTTCCTGGCTGTTATTTAAGAATTGCATACTTCTTTTTGTAACTTTATTGGGATGTAAAAGCGTTGACCGAAGTACATTTTGTATGAAGCGTGGAAGCGCTTAATTCTATAAATGTGCGCTCGGCCAACGCTTTTACAACCGTATGAAGTTACAAAAGGAAGCATTCAATACTTATAATTACATTTTTTATCTATGATCATGAAAACACGAATTTTATAATTTATTATTTAATTCATCTGTGCACTTTATTGTGGGACCACGTGTTATCATGACTGAAAAGTTTTATTGAGTAATGTCTAAAGGAATAACACGTGATGCCAAGTTTGCCAATCATGATAAAGTTTTATAATGAAACATTCATCTAATGTCATTATTGTATTTTAAACAATGCATTAACTTTGAGGTAAGGTTTTTGTTTGACTACTTTATTTTATTTATAATAATAAGTATGGTATTTCTTCAATTGATAAAGTTAGGTACCAGGCTAAATTATTTTAAAATGCAAATCTATTTTTAACAAAAACAATCAAAGCATTATGTGTTAAAAAGACATTTTAAGTTAAAAGTGTCGACATCGACTTGTTTGAGAAATCATATTAACGGAAAACGGGACATTTCTGCACTTGACCAGATTATAAGAGCCCGTTCTTTAAACAATTGTTGCACAAGCTGAGTGTTTAGCTAGCTACAACACCTGGTTACGCCAACATATTTTCTTGAAAATACAAGTCAGAAATAGGACACGTAATTTCAATTTGTTCCGTTCATCGATCTCGTCTTGCGTTTAAATTTATAAGTTTTTATAGAGCATTCTATAAGTTTTTATAGAGCATTTAATAAGTTTTTATAGAGCATTTTATAAGTTTTTATGGAGCATTTTATAAGTTTTTATGGAAATCACCCATTTTAATTATACCTTGGATTTTTTTTAATACTTTTTTGAATTAGCTAATTGCAATTGCCATTCGAGGGACAAATAATGCCACTTGTCACACCTCATTTACTTATCAAATTGTTAAAAGAATGTTGTATGTGTTCATCTTCAGGTAGTGAGTACCTTTTGAACCTTTTTTACATATCCGTGCTATTTATTATTTCTGTTTCCTTGGTAGTGGATGGTATTTCATTTTAGTAGCTAAACTTTTCCTTATAATTAAGATATTTTTTACGGCACCTGATAGTCAGATAAGCAAAACGAATGTACTTATGTAAAACTGTTCAACTCCGGCGTAAGACGTGGCTCTAATTTATTATTAGTGGGTTTATGTGTCTCAATTGATTCGTCCTAGAGAAGGGTAGTGGAATTTATTATAGAAGAAATAACACGTCACTATATTCCAGATTTCAAAATGCTGGCTTTCTTTAGCCTCAGACGGTCTTGTCTTTGGGAGGAAATGTGTGTCGTATGGGGTGGTATGGACTAAGATAATGACTTATATTTTTGGTGATGTCTGTGTTTCGTTTGTGTATTCGTAGTTTAACTTCTTTAAAGACCATCAACATGGTGATGCAAATATTACCTCCAAGGTCTACAACAAGGTACTTTGAACCAGGTTTTACTAAATATTCATTGCCAGCAGTTGGGAATATTTGGCTGTATATGGAAGCTGCTTCTGGTTCGAGTGCTATGATTAACAAGTCAGAGGTTATACCCGCCTGTCAATACAAACACATTTAATAATTATCGATGGGATATTGATTGCTAATTTAATCATGGAATTTCTTTAAAAACAACAGGGTTAAAGAGGGTTCCCATCAACGGTGTGATTGGAATCATTTGAGTCAACACCTCTCTATAGCTGTAATATCACCAAAACATAATACGTCACATGCGGTTTCATACGAAAAAAGGTCCAAAAAATATTCTCTTAAATTTGATACTTGTAGAAAATCAACCCTGCATTTCATTTGAGTCATAAACATATTATATTTAATCCAAAAAAAAAAGTAAAGTAACAAAATTACCGAACCCCAAGGGGAAATCAAAACGGACATTTTAACATGTTTAAAGTCATTTATAAAATGAAAAAATTAAAAAAAGTGGAAGTCGCATAGAATTCCATTACATTGACAACAAATGTGATAAAAACAAACATAATCATGATAATGGGTAAAAAAGGTAAAGCAATTGGGGTACAGTCGTCAACATTTTTAATACAATCTTCGTAACTATAAAAGAAAGAGATATTTCATCAAAGAAAAACAAAACGGTTTAGATGAGTTAAAGCACGACTTTTTGATTTGGTGGTTCTTTAAAACATTTTGAATCGAGCGTCACTGATGATTCGTTTGTATACGAAAGACATAATCTATTAGAGATTTGTTTAGTGGACACCTCCATTAAAACTGTAGAGAATCTGATGAAAAACGTGAGTGATATATATATATATATATATATATATATATATATATAACTCGTCTAAACATCAACCCAACAATGTTAGATCTGTAAATTTGCTTTCGCAAATTTTTGGTTCTTCCCTCGCCGGGATTCGAACCCATGCTACTGTGATATCGTGACACCAAATCGCCTGCACTGCAGCCGTCCCGCTAGACCACACGACCACCTGGGCTCTCAAAAAAAAGAGCTTTCGGTGGGCATGTGTTACCTTTCCACGTCAGTTTTAATCTAGCGGCGTACTACAGTACATGATATATAAGGCATGAACATGTTATTGTTACAGATCAGCTAAATTATATATATATATATATATAATATACAGGAAGGTTTCTACAGAAACAATTTAGTCTTTCACATTAAGAAAAAAGTTATTGTAGTGCAGATTAACGAGAGTATAGAGAAAGAAGCTCGGCAGAAAACAGAATATATAATCAGCCAATAACTTCATTCTCGTCATTATATGATGTAATCATTTGACATTAAATTTGTCTAGTTTCAAACCATGTAATATGAAAATATTCTTTATTAAGCAGAAAAATGTCAGTATTCACCTCAGAAGCTAACAAAACCTTTAAATAGACTTATTAAGAAGGGATATAGTTACGATACTGTTGTCAGGTCATTAAATATTACATATTTTGGCGTTAATATTGATTCACTTATAGGGTTTTTGCATCGGAACTAAACACATTTATTATTAATAAACTAGTTGTTGGCATGACACGGGTTATGTTCTTCTCATATTTGTTATGATGGTATGATACAAAAACCCCTCAGGGTGAGGATTGTGCCTGATATTCATATGATGAAGACATAATTTTTCAATCAGTTTAATTGAAGTCCGGAGCTGGCATGTCAGTTAACTGCTAGTAGTCTGATGTTATTCATGTATTATTGTCATTTTGTTTATTTTCTTTGGTTACATCTTCTGACATCAGACTCGGACTTCTCTTGAACTGAATTTTAATGTGCGTATTGTTATGTGTTTACTTTTCTGCATTGGCTAGAGGTATAGGGGACGGTTGAGATCTCACAAACATGTTTAACCCCGCCGCATTTTTGCGCCTGTCCCAAGTCAGGAGCCTCTGGCCTTTGTTAGTCTTGTATTATTTTAACTTTTAGTTTCTTGTGTACAATTTGGAGTTTAGTATGGAGTTCATTATCACTGAACCAGTATATATTTGTTTAGGGGCCAGCTGAAGGACGCCTCCGGGTGCGAGAATTTCTCGTTGCATTGAAGACCTGTTGGTGACCTTCTGCTGTTGTGTGCTCTATGGTCGGGTTGTTGTCTCTTTGGCACATTCCCATATTTCCATTCTCAATTTTATTAGTTCTACGATTGATAACATCATAGCATACCATTTCTGCGCATTTTCTCATGAAGCTTTTTGCAGCATCTGACCATATGGCTGGAACTGTAAGAACCCATTTCGTTTTTGAAACGTCAAATGCAATGCATTCTACCGTAACAGTCTTTTTCATGTGATCTACGAGAGCTTGAATGAATAATGAAAATACTTGAACGGCTGGGAGTTTCTTCTTCTCAGTAACATCTTTCAGTAGCATCCCCTTAGATATATTCTATAAAAAGGTGCATTTTTGTAAGTTGTAAATGGACATAACATAAAGAGTGAAACAAACATTTCATGATATCAAAAGCCTTTTTGCCTTTTCCTGTAATTGACTCTGTAATTAGATATCCCTTTTTAGTTGTCTCCCTGATGAGTGACATTATATTTTATTTACAATGGAGAGCTAACAGAAAGAGCAAATTTACTTGTGCTTAATGTGAGAAATTTTTTTTCAAATTTCAAATTTTTAAAGATAAATACTTTTGACATCACAAATTATTTTTCAAAAAAACATTAGTTTAACAGCCGAAACATCACTTTCAATTCATCATTGTTTGCATTGGCAAAGTTCAATTTTGTCCTGTATAGACCCAGTCTACAATTGACAAAGGGAAGTAATTCATGTATGTTTAAAAAGTGTGTAATAACAGAAACAGATCGGTAATTGGCAAATGGACTATTGAGATAAAGTGAACTGACAATTATCTATGTTTGATTCCATAGATCCAAATCAATCTTTATATATAAAAGAATTGAGTTAAAATTTAGAAATGTAATTCCTCTAATCAAGTTTTTTATATGAAAATAAGGTGATGTAGTATGATTGTCAGCAAGACCAAATAAAGTGCATACTATGCAATTATAGGTCAGCTTACAGAATTCAACAATGACAAAAATAAACAAATATCGTATAAAAGGCTCTGACAAAACAAAATGTGAAAAAAACGATGGAAACCAACGGCCTAATTTATATCGAACTATTTGCGAAAAATCTCAATATGACATACATAAACAAAGGACAACTGAACGAAATGCTTCTGATTTAAGACAGGCACATAAATAACGCAGTGGGGTTTGACACGTTTGTTGGCGCTTAATTTGCCACTTTCCTTATGAAGACACTTCTTGGTATTGTGCATGTTTTATGATGGAAAAACACATCATTGAAACACACTCGAGCCTTACAAAAGTTTTCTTTTCGTTTTATGTAAAAAAATTGTTATATTGATATAGGAAGATGTAAGGTATGCGTAAATGTGACAACAAGCAAACACAAATAACCAAATATAATTAAACTGAGTTTTACTGTGCGTATCGCATGTGTTAGGGTGGGGTATTGGGGTAGAGATCTCAATAAACACGGTTAACTACGAGGCATGTATGCTTCGTATCTCAAGCCAGGAACCACTGGGCTATGTGAGTAGTGTATACTTTTTTTGTTCATCCATGTTTCAGAGTTAAGTGTGACGTCCATTTTACTCATTTTTATTAAGGAGACCGGATGAAACCTGCCTCCGGGTGCAGGTTCTCACTGTGGTAAAGACATAATGGTGGCATTAGGATGGTTTCTGTCTTGTTGACTCCTTGACACATTCCCCGTTTCCATTTTCAATTTGTCTCAAAACAAAAGAGATGTGGTATGATTGCAATTGCGACAACTCTCCACAAGAGACCACAATGACACACAAACTAACAACTATAAGTCACCATACGGCCTTCAACAATGAGAAAAGCTCATACCGCATACTTTGGTATTTTTTATATTCATACAGCTGATAAAGTGTTGAAAACAAACATTTTTGTTTGACTGATAAACTATTCCTTTTTTTCGAACTATAATTCACCTTTTCGTAATTTAATTACCTCCTTATAAAGATTCATCTTAAATCTGTAGAAAAAATAGTAGTCATCTGCGTCACCACCTAGTGCTATTTCCGAATACTGATTTTCCGCCTCATAACCAAACGCCTTTATTTGTATAGGATTGTCTTTGTCTGTTTCCTTTTTCAGGAGTATACATGTAGGGGTCTTTAGTGAAATGCAAGATTCTGGATTACCTGCGTACCATTTCTGATTTGCATAAATCTGTATGTCGGCAAGGTTGTCAGTTGGAACAGTGAAAGAGAATGCATAGCCTGAGTACGTAGTCCCAAAGTCAATGGCTGCTGAATACACAGACATGTTGTTGTTTCCTTGCAAAGAATAAACAATCCATAAAAACTTCGATTATTGACTGCCGGAACTCAGATGCAAGCATACATGTATTTCGTAAAATGAGCACACACGGTTATATTTGCAGTTAGATAAGACATTTGCACCTCGATATGCATTGTGTATTTTATTTTTGGGTCATGTAAATTCTTTCATGGTTATGGGGTTGTTCTTTTGTTAGGCTACAACATGTATAGCATATCATATAATTTATTGATAATACGTGGTAATTGTAGGTTTTGTTTTGATGTGTTGTGGTTAATTTGGGGGTGTTTTACATACTTCCTGATTAAAATCGTGTACCTTTAATTACTTAATCATGTTTATACAGTGTAACTTGCGTAGTCTGACTAACAAAACAAAATGTCGGATTCAGCAGGGTGTCGGAATACTAAGGTTTTTTCTGCAAGGATAGGCATATTAAGGGACCAGTCTAATATGTCGGTTAAAGCAAGATTGTAGTACTCAGGTGTCGGATTAGGCAGGTTACACTGTATATACTGAAACGATTTACTTTTTGACTACAAAATATGTGTAAATTTCAATTTGAGTTAAAAAAAAAAATCAGTTCTTTTTTTACAATTATAAACTGTTAGAAGTTAGAGAATACTTGCGCTTTCTTAGTTGTTGTGTAATACATTGATTATCATGCAGATCTATATTTATCATTAAATAAATATTTGTCTGGTCAAAGTTATATTTTATATCAGTATATATTAAATATTGAAACAACTATAGGACTAAAGTGTTATAGTTTGTATTTATATTTTGATATGCCCTAATTATTTAATGAAGTACTGTTTAAAACATGTTAAAGTCATAAGAAACATAAAATTAAAAAACAAATATGCATTTGTTTTTTTATAACTAAATGGATAGTTTTCATTATACAACTTATGTACATATACTTTTTTCTGAGGAAAATACTTTAATTTGTCCATATTTAGAAGAAGTTTACATATTTTCCGTATGCATAGTGACCTGAACGTAACCCTCCTTATAAAAATCCGATGATCTCAATACTCATGGATCTGTCATTAAAATAAACAATTATCTGATTGTACATGTTAAACACGTACTCAAGACCCATGCTTTTTGTTATTTGTTCACTATAAGGTGACAATCAGTAAACTTCGGCTTCAAAACACGGCATTTAATGAGAAGCCATATTTGTTAAATTATAACAGACAGAGAGAAAACAAATTGACGATTATACGATATATTTGCGTAAAAAATGAAACATATTGTGCTCAGAGGACTAAGTTTATGATATATATATATATATATATATATATATATAGCAAATTTACAGATCTAACATTGTAGGATTGATGTTTAGACAAGTTGTATATACATTATGTACAAAGCCATGTATCACTATCATTGATGGCGATCCGATGGATACATCTGTTGTAGAGTTGTCACTGACTCAGATGTACTTATAAATATAATTATTTTCTGTGACTGTATATTACATTAATTTGTACGATCCTTTACTATAGATAATTTAGCTGATCTGTAACAATAACATCTTCATACCTTATATATCATGTAAAGTAGTACGCCGCTAGATTAAAAAAACTGACGAGGAAAAGTAACACACGACCAGCGAAAGCTCTTATTTAAAGAGCCCAGGTGGTCGTGTGGTCTAGTGGGACGGCTGCAGTGCAGGCGATTAGGTGTCACGATATCACAGTAGCATGGGTTCGAATCCCGGCGAGGGAAGAGTAGCATGGGTTCGAATCCCGGCGAGGGAAGAACCAACAATTTGCGAAAGCAAATTAACAGATCTAACATTGTTGGGTTGATGTTTAGACGAGTTGTATATACATTATGTACACAGCCATGTATCACCCTCATTGATGGCGATCCGATGGATACATCTGTTGTAGAGTTTTCACTGACTCAGACGTACTTATAAATATAATTATTTTCTGTGACTGTATATTACATTAATTCGTAGGATCCTTTACTAGATAATTTAGCTGATCTGTAACAATAACATCTTCATGCCTTATATATCATGTACTGTAGTACGCCGCTAGATTAAAAAAACTGACGAGGAAAGGTAACACACGGCCAGCGAAAGCTTTTATTTAGAGAGCCCAGGTGGTCGTGTGGTCTAGCGGGACGGCTGCAGTGCAGGCGATTTGGTGTCACGATATCACAGTAGCATGGGTTCGAATCGATCCCGGCGAGGGAAGAACCAAAAATTTGCGAAAGCAAATTTACAGATCTAACATTGTTGGGTTGATGTTTAGACGAGTTATATATATAATTAATATATATCCTTTACTATAGATAATTTAGCTGATCTGTAACAATAACATCTTCATGCCTTATATATCATGTACTGTAGTACGCCGCTAGATTAAAACTGACGAGGAAAGGTAACACACGGCCAGCGAAAGCTCTTTTTTTGAGAGCCCAGGTGGTCGTGTGGTCTAGCGGGACGGCTGCAGTGCAGGCGATTTGGTGTCACGATATCACAGTAGCATGGGTTCGAATCCCGGCGAGGGAAGAACCAAAAATTTGCGAAAGCAAATTTACAGATATAACATTATTGGGTTGATGTTTAGACGAGTTGTATATACATTATGTACACAGCCATGTATCACCATCATTGATGGCGATCCGATGGATACATCTGTTGTAGAGTTGTTACTGACTCAGACGTACTTATAAATATAAATATTTTCTGTGACTGTATATTACATTAATTTGTAGGATCCTTTACGATAGATAATTTAGCTGATCTGTAACAATAACATCTTCATGCCTTATATATCATGTACTGTAGTACGCCGCTAGATTAAAACTGACGAGGAAAGGTAACACACGGCGAGCGAAAGCTCTTATTTAGAGAGCCCAGGTGGTCGTGTGGTCTAGCGGGACGGCTGCAGTGCAGGCGATTTGGTGTCACGATATCACAGTAGCATGGGTTCGAATCCCGGCGAGGGAAGAACCAAAAATTTGCGAAAGCAAATTTACAGATCTAACATTGTTGGGTTGATGTTTAGACGAGTTATATATATAATTAATATATATCCTTTACTATAGATAATTTAGCTGATCTGTAACAATAACATCTTCATGCCTTATGTATCATGTACTGTAGTACGCCGCTAGATTAAAACTGACGAGGAAAGGTAACACACGGCCAGCGAAAGCTCTTTTTTTTAGAGCCCAGGTGGTCGTGTGGTCTAGCGGGACGGCTGCAGTGCAGGCGATTTGGTGTCACGATATCACAGTAGCATGGGTTCGAATCCCGGCGAGGGAAGAACCAAAAATTTGCGAAAGCAAATTTACAGATATAACATTATTGGGTTGATGTTTAGACGAGTTGTATATACATTATGTACACAGCCATGTATCACCATCATTGATGGCGATCCGATGGATACATCTGTTGTAGAGTTGTCACTGACTCAGACGTACTTATAAATATAATTATTTTCTGTGACTGTATATTACATTAATTTGTAGGATCCTTTACTATAGATAATTTAGCTGATCTGTAACAATAACATCTTCATGCCTTATATATCATGTACTGTAGTACGCCGCTAGATTAAAACTGACGAGGAAAGGTAACACACGGCCAGCGAAAGCTCTTTTTTTGAGCCCAGGTGGTCGTGTGGTCTAGCGGGACGGCTGCAGTGCAGGCGATTTGGTGTCACGATATCACAGTAGCATGGGTTCGAATCCCGGCGAGGGAAGAACCAAAAATTTGCGAAAGCAAATTTACAGATCTAACATTGTTGGGTTGATGTTTAGACGAGTTATATATATAAATATATATATATATTGGTTCAAGAATTGGATAAACATTATTTTTTACCACTCACTCGTTTCATGTGACTTTAAACCAAAACAAAATTGTCCTATTATGTAAGGGCCCTCAGAAAAGAATAATATGATGACTATTGAACATCAAATTTTCCACTCAGCTTCTATGAAAAATAGGGAGCAGAGAAGGAATTTTCAATATAAAATATTATAATATCGTTAAAGGGAGGTTATCCATAGTTAATAGTTATAGTTTGTCTATTCCGAGACAGTATTCCATAAAGGTGTCAATAGACTGTATGGGTGCGGTCATTTTATGAACATAACATGGTATTCAGAATCAAGACTAATCCTTATTGGTCGATATGTGTGCCCGTTATTTTTATTTTTTTTATTATTCTTATTAGAGACTTCGTGCACTCTGCATTATACCCAAGGCTGAATAATTTATGTTTTCTTAGTCCTAACGGATCTGAGATGTCTTTTTAACGGTTGGAGGAGACACGTGTTTTAAGTGCAAAACAAATAGGCATAAGTACGTTTTACCTAAGGAAAGCAACGGTAACCTATACATGCTATATTTTTATTATAAAAAAACACACTCAGAATAAAATAAAAACTCTAGAAAGGTTTCGTTAAAAATATCAACTTGCTAAAGTCTGTATCTCGAAACAAAAGGCTACTTGTGTATCATTGTCGCCTTTGGGAAAGGACGAAAGATACCAAAGGGACAGTCAAACTCACAAATCTAAAACAAACTTACAACGCCATGGCCAAAAATGAAAAAAGAAAAACAAACAACAGCACACACTACACAACATAGAAAACCAAAGAATAAACAATACGAAACCCACCAAAAAACTAGGGGTGATATCAGGTGCTCCGGAAGGGTAAGCAGATCTTGCTCCACATGTGGCACCCGTCGTGTTGCTTATGTGATAACAAATCCGGTAAATAGTCTAATTCGGTAGGTCACATTCATGAAAGGGAAGGGGATTGTAGTTACGACGTAAGGAACATATCCGATATCATTTGTGAAACGGTTATTCCATAACGGTCAACCAACTCGTGATGGCGTCCGTAAAATTTACGAAGGAATGATTTCAACTTCACCATTTGCAACTCTTGGTTTAATAGCTTCCTTGTGAGCAGCAACCCTCTATCAAGAAAATCATGATAGGAAATGCAAGCACGGGAATATCGTATCAATTGGGAGATATATACCCGCATGCAGGTGCTGCTGGAATGTTGCTCCTTAGAAATGGAAAGTTCGAATTGGAAAACTGAAATCATCAGTTTCGTTTTCAACCGACCCTCATTGTCAATTTCTAGATGTAAGTCAAGATATGAGGCCGACTTAACTGTATCTGTATTATCCTTTATCTCTAGCTCGATGGGATAGATGCGTTCCACATAGTCACCAAATTTTGAATTATTTAGTGAAAGAACATCATCTATATAGCGGAAAGTAGAGTTAAAGGATATTGGTAACTTCTTATCTGTCTACCTAAGAAGTTCCTGCATGAAGTCAGCCTCATAATAATAAAGAAATAAGTCGGCAAGTAGAGTTTGTTCCCATTGTTTATAACAATCTATATTGATTGTCATCCTTATTTGTTTCGTAAAATGGAGGTTTTATAATTTTATTATTTTGACAATGGTTTTATTAAAGAGTTGTATTCCACATGTTCAACTATATCTAAATATTGATAGCTATAAAACGAACAGTTGTCGAGACTGTCTCACGTGATATTTAACACAAATCATCATCTTCCTCTCTGAATATCATATTCCTCTCTGAACATCACATTCAATGTCATATCCCCCTTACCCGAATTTCTCTAGATTTTACTTCTTTTATCCTTCTGTGAACGAAAACTTACTAATAGAAAAGTCTAGAGAGCTTCCGAATATTTTTTGTCTTTAAACAAAAATGGCCAAACATTTCATGTGGCAGACGACGATGAAATTGAAGAATTGTCACAAAAACAAAGATTGAACATTAAAAAAGTACTGCAGCTGCAGTTAAATGTTCCCGACAGTTTCTTGAGGAGCGTAGGAGACACAACACCAAATTTGAGGAGTATGAACTTTCAGAACTCGACGCTCCACTGAAAAGTTTCTATTCCAGTACTCATAAATCTGATGGTAGTTTGTCAAAGTAATCTGCTTTTCAGAATGTTGAATATTGATTAAAAAGATACATACATGAAAAAAGAAACATGAACATAAACAAAGACAATGAACTCATCCAAAGCAATTTGTTATTCCTAGCAGTAAAGTTTGATTTCAAACGCAAGGACTATGCAAAAGTTGTCCATAATCCTAATATTTATGAGGAGGATTTGCGTAAACTTTACAGTGGTGATACTCAAGTTGTCGATGTCAATACTTCTTACGGTCACCATTTCAAAGTTTGGTTTGAGCTAATGCTTTTCCTTTGCTTAAGAGGCCAGGAAAATTTACGCACAATGACCAAAGACACATGTCTTTTTAAATAAGATGCAAGTGGTATGAAATTTGTTTAGCATAACAAATATAGACTAGACAAAACACGAACCATCTGACTTAATTACTGAAGGAAAGATGTACGAGAAGAAAGGTAAATTTCCATTTTTTTTTATGTTAAAATCAAATCAATGATAATGCATTTCAACACTGTGCCGACTACTGGGAGGGTGATATAACATGTCCAGTTTTTCGTAAATCTTCAAGAATTGTTAAAATTTTAACATAAACTATCAAACATCTGCCTTCAACGCAAAATGACTAAATCAGTTAATTAGAACAACCTCACTGTAGACGTGGAGGATATGTGTTCTGAGTGTAGCCTCTTTTCTTTGTCTATAACAAATCATATTTTGTTTAATTTTTCCCTAATCTATACTGTCATAGATCTAGATACGGACATTTGATTTCTCATTTGCTTGGGATTTGCATGTTAACAGCCACGTCCGATCAAAAGGTGGACTTTAAATCCAATTACTCGCGTAATTAGTGTCACGCTCTTTGCACGTTAGAAACCCTTGCAACAACTCTTAAGGGGATTCGTAGGTTATCTGTAGCAAGTAAAATTACTGTCCGTATCTAATATAACCTCATTTTGCAGTATCTGTCAAACCTGCCAGACCTTCGTCCCTCTTTTATAGGAACTACCTCATCGAAACATTCATGCTACGGGTGGTGCGGGACTTTCCCGCTGTGTTGAAAACCCATTGATGGTCTTTCGCTGTTTTCTGCTCTTTGGTAGGGTTGTTGCATCTTTAACACATTACCTATTGCAATGTTATGCAACATTTGCCACTGAACTGTAAGCAATCGACAATCAATCAACTTTAAAGTAAACTACTAATGTTCTATTAATGTATTAAAGTAGCACATTTCAATGCTGCATTGGCGTGTTTATTGTAACCAATGATCATATCGTAATGTTTTTGTCAGTATATTTTTATAGTAGGAAAAGTTGTGATGTCTTCACACATCACATCATTCCATTCAACGAATGTGGGGAGTCTATCACAATTTCATTTTTCTTTAAACCCATTTTCAGTGGTAGTTCACATTTGATTCTTCGTTAATAGTCATTGCTAAAAGTGTTCTGGTCTCGATGATGAGTGATTTATTTTTTTGTCACCAAAGTCAATTAATTAATAATATCATACAATCAGTAAGTTTTCCTATATCAATTTGTATGTCATCAAATTAGTGACATTCAAATGATTTGACCATTTGTTTTATTGAATTCTCTCAAATATTAAATGAGTTACTGTGTCAATGTTTTTTTTAACTATCATTTTTTGGAGTATCTGTTTTTTATCATATCTCAAATCGTTTTGCAAGGTTTACATTGTAAGTCAACAAAACAAACCTTGAAATATACTTTTTTAATATTATTTTAAATGAAATCATAAATTGATAAAGATGTTTGACAATCTTTTCCTGACTCTTTATCAATAGCAGTTATATTTAGTTCTGTTTCTCCAAAACGAAAAATGATAGTGACTTCTCGTAAGTGTTTTGTAGGATTAGGAATTTCTACTTCAACGACACCAAGTTTAACGCAAGTCCCATCGTCTGTAAATTGTACATTATCCTGATGGGTGTAATATATAGGCAGTCTATGGGCATACTGGTACTCTTTAGACGTAGTAAATGTTTGCCTGATCTTCATTCCTATTGGAATCGAACGGTTCGCCGGCATGAAAGTATGAAAAATATTTTCACAATGTGGCTTTCCATCTTTATAAACCCTTCTATGAAATTCGTCTGTTAATGGATTAAATGACCTAACAATTTCCACACCATAAGTACATCTTGTTACGCGAGATGATATTGCATTCAGTTGATATCTAAATAAAACAGCTCCTTTAAGAACGGACAAACCTGCTTCTTCTGGTACAATTACATATCGATCCGGGAAAGCAGTTTTAACTGCTTCCTGTATTAAAGCACACTCAGCGAATCCTCCTACCAATAAGATATGTGAGATATTTTTAGCCTTGTTTTTGTCCAACACAGTCTTTATCAAACTAATAATACCGTTTATTGTAGGTTTGAATAACGATTTAGTAAACTTTGCCTCTATTCGCAATTTGTCATTTTTTAATTGAATATTAGAAGCTATTGGACACGATGCTACGATTTCTTCAATACTCTTCAGATGTTCCGATTTACAGAAATTATCTAAAACTATGTTTGGAATAGAAACATTAACTAATCCTGATCTATTTGGAGTTATTGTTCTTTTAACGTTTTCAAAACACCTGATCAAACTTAAATAAGAATCGGGGGATTCCTGTTTTAACTTGTCTATCACTTGCTGTCCAAATATGTCTGCCATCATCTGTATAAACTCTTTATCAACAGACGTTCCTCCGCAATTATTGCCGGAGGCTTTTGATAGCTCTTTCAATGTCCCATCCGGAAGCTTTTCGTGAGCTGTGATGTCTACAGTGCCTCCTACAAAAATGTCATTTAATTAAATTATATTGTGATATCATTGTTAATAATTCATTGGTAAGTTAATGTCCAAAACATATGTAAATATAGATTATTTTCAATCTACTAAAATGCTGAAATTGAATACAAGTTTACACACTGTTGTTGGTAGTTTATCATATATCTAAGTAAAATTAAATACAAATAGAAACTAGGTCTGTACATAGTTCTGATTAAATTTCCGAGTATGACAATAATTATGGTCCTTTTTTATTGTATCAGCTGTTTATTGTTTCTATACGGTTTGTTGCTCTTCAGATACTTTGAGTTTCACATTTATGGCCAAAATACACGACTGGTGCGGTACACTCTGTGTCGTTTTGTGTGATCATTGCTTTTGAATATTCCTCACTCGTGTAAATATATATAATGGCATCTTTTAGTAAAGAAAACATCAGAATCAGTAATATTATTTAGGTTCCACGTGTGTTTTTATCGATCTCATTTCTGATCAATTCAAATTTTCGAAACTGTTCTCCCTTACAAATGCTCTTCAACTTCGTACTTTATTTGGCCTTTTTAACTTTTTTGGATTCGAGCGTCACTGATGAGTCTTTTGTAGACGAAACGCGTGTCTGGCGTATATACAAAATTTAGTCCTGGTATCTATGATGAGTTTATTTACCCATCTGCATTTAACCTCACTATTTTTGTCCATGTGACTATAGTCTTACCTCCAAGGTCTACGACCAGGTATTGACAATCAGTGTTAACTATGTCTAAGCTGCCTGGTGGTGGATATGTCTGACAATATATTGACGCTGCTTCAGGTTCTAGCGCTAAAGTTAACTTGTCCTCTGCAATTCCAGCCTGTATTAAAAGATTGAAGTGAAATCTGTCATTTTTAAAGCATGCTTGCTAAACATTTGTATATTTTGATTCATTATAACAGATGAAAATGCATTCTGCAAAAAGGTAAATTAAAATCGTGTGGCTGTTTATTTGTTGTCATTGTGTAAGCATAAATCTTCTCTGCTCTATTGAACTTGATATGAAACGTCTAAATGTCAGGTTAGTCTTCTCATATTCGACACACAAAAAAAAATAGATAATGCAGTATTTCCATGCTTTTGACAGGATTTATGTAACAGTTTCATTTATAGTTGTGTTGTCAACGTTTGCGTTTGTTCTTCTATTTGACTTTGTATCCTTGGGAATACTGTAAACAGGGAAATTTTCGCGGTAGTTTTATTTTCGCTATTTTCGCGGTAAGGAGTGAAACGCGAAAATAAAACGACCGCGAAAATTTCAGGGGAAAACTCTATTCATAAAAGGTCAAAGGGAAATCGCGAATTCAAAACGGCGCAAATTTAAATTGTGTTAATAAATCGCGAAATAAAGACGGCGCGAAAATTTCCAGGTTATCAGTATTTTAAAATATGAATTTAAGGTACACTCTTTAGTTATTGTTTCCTACACAATTTTAATGTTATGTAATATTGACCATATACTCTTTATTTGACAGACAGACACCAGAAAGGAATATTGAAATGCAGATTCCAGTGATTATGAAAAATAAATCCACAGAATGAATAGCATACGCACCATTTCAGCACCTTTTCGCATAAACAGTTTCGCTGTATCAGACCATATTGCGGGTACAGTTAGTATCCAGTTAGTATCATCGTCTAATGTGATGTTCTTCACAAGTAGAGTTTGCGACATGTGATCTTTAAGCGCTTGGATAGGCAACGAGAACACCTCTACTGCTGGCAGTGTCTGACCTCTGACATCTTCTATTAGCATGCCCTTAGAGATTGACTGTAAGTATAGACAAGATGTTAATGATAGGATATAGATGACATAATACATCTGAAGGATTTGTTTACGAAAAGACGTTGGTCCGGGGTAATGAATATATTGAATAGGATGGTTTGGCTTCTTGTAATGGTATTTCTAGAACTTACTTACATAAAGCATGTTCACAGAACAAATCAAATTGAGATGATCCTGATATACAACCAAAGTACGCAAGTATATGACTGCTTTTGTATACAAAACACTTAGCCAAACGGATGCCGCACTATGGCGTAGCATTTATAATATATAGAACAAATCGAGTGGACTACAAATAATCTTTTTTGTCTTACTAAACTGAAATAAACCTCTACTGGTTAATAACTGTATTGGCCATTTGAAGCAACTTAATTTGCTAAACTCTATCTCATTCACTAGAACCAATGTTTTAGTCTAGATATTGGATGACCTGTTCAACATCTGATGCAGGGTCTGTTGTTTACCTTCCAAGATCACCTCAAATCACTTCAAGTTTTTGTTGTGGTACAAGTTGCTCAGTATTATGATTTCTATGTTGTGTTTTGTGTTTTCGTCGTTTTATTGATATGGCACTGATTTCGACTTCCGAGTTTTTAGTATATTTCGTCTCTATTTAATCTTAAATTATCAAAGCTTTTCTATTAAGGGATTTTAGATAGTTGAGTTGAGTTGCTTAAAGTGAATTTTTTTTAATCAAATTGGATTGCACGTAAAAAATCAAACGTCTATTTTTTTTTTTATTTTTTTTTTCATTTCCAATTATTGAATGTGAAAAATACTTTTTGAGTATACATTTTATGTGACTTTGTTCTAAATTACCTGGTTCTCGTGCAGGTTCATTTTAAACCTATAGAAATAATAATATTCGTCCTCTTCGCCATCCATGACGATATCGGTGTATCGGTTTTCAGCTTCATAGCCAAAGGACACGATTTCCTTTTCTTTTGTTAGCAGTAAACACGTTGGTGTCTTCAATGATACTGATTCTCTGATCCCAGCATTCCAGGCTTGGTTTGATAGTATTTGTACTTCCGGTAGTTTTGTTTTTAAATGTGATACCGAGAAGGCATATCCTGAGTAGGTAGTCCCAAAGTCGATGGCTGCGACATAAACCGACATATCTGTATGATAAAACATAATTTTACATGAAACACTGGAGAAAAAAAAATAGCAAGGACAAGAAGGGGATAAAACTACTACTCAGCTCGATATGTACATTTTCTATCTTTGATGATGATA
Source organism: Mytilus edulis (assembly GCA_019925275.1). NCBI lineage: Eukaryota > Metazoa > Mollusca > Bivalvia > Mytilida > Mytilidae > Mytilus > Mytilus edulis. The sequence goes on from CM034354.1 coordinate 91,712,049, forward strand.
ATTCCGCCTTTTGCTTCACGACATGTATTTTGTTTTAAATGATAGACAAATTGAGTATTTCTACATTGTAAAACTTTAATTACAATTGGTTACCGTTCTTTTTTATTATGACATAAAATTAGTGTTACATGAAAATAAACGAATAGGTACTTAGTAGTTATGAAGTTAACGTTCGTACATGTACATACAACATTATTAACCATGTCAACCTCAAGAGTTATTTAAACAGTTAGAATGTTGGTTAAAGAAAAAATTTACTTTTAGTTTCATTTTACAGAATAAATCTATTTTAACAAACTTTCAATCAATTGAGTTTAAAATGAAATGCATTAAAAAAGAAATATTTACCTTGCGTAGTCTTACTAACAAAATAATGATTATTATGATACTTAGACCATCTAGTTGATTTCAATTTGTCCACAAATACACAACGTTTTTACAAATTTCCTTTGAAGAAAAACTGTTCTATATTTAGATGTATTACATAATAATTGGGAATTTTAAATCAGATAACAGAAAATTTTCAGAAAGTCCGTTTACTTCATATTTATATTTGAATGAAATCAAAGGAAAACTGATAAATATATATAATAAGAAGTAAGTAGCATTAAGTCATTGTTAGTAGACACATTGAATTTTGAAACTTCATGATTGTTTAAAAAAAAAATGTACCTAACTTATTTAAATTTTGTTAAAATTTCAATAATCCATCATTGCACATGCGCGTATCAATATATCTAAATAATGTAGTTTTCTTTAAATGAAATCAACGGACAAAATCAAACTTGCCATGGAAAATCAAGGTAAATTGTTTTACTTTTTTTCGTTTTTGTCCACGAAAAAGTCCCTCTTTTTGTAGAATGAATTTTAAAATTTAGAAATAATGATGAAAATCAAGACAAGCAAAAAACAAGCAATAGAAATATATGGTAAGATGGAGACCCGTTTACAATAGCAGTAAAGAATTTTTTAAAACTCTAATAATGACCCTGATACGAAAATAAGGTCATGAGTGAAGAACATTCATTGCTGATGTTGTGAATAATAACATGAAAATATCAAGCTGGAATTTTACTTTCACTTTGACTATGTAAGGCCAAATAAAAAAGTATGTGTGGTTCCAGTTACATCTGAAAAAAAGTAAGGGTAGGTAGGTAGGGATTTTTTTTTATTTTATGGGTTGTTTTTTTCATTGAGTCTATGGGAGCAACATTCTGACTTTAACAGAACTGAATGAAAAATGACAATAAAATCTTTAGGGTAGGCTATTTTTAAGCCGAAAAAGTAGGGACGGTAGGGTTACTGGAATCACAAATATATTTTTATTTGGCCTAATATTCACTCACCTATTTTAACATTGATCGTATTAGATATCTCTTTTTATTTCATTTAAAGACATATATATGTATTTTATTACCGTAGAAATCAACCTGTAGAGGCAGTTGAAGATCAATAACCGAGGTCCATCAGACGCATACTCAGAGACATTATTACCATGTCTATAAATTTAGCAGCTATTGACTTTGGAACAACATACTCAGGGTATGCGTTTTCGGTATCGCCATTAAAAACTAAACTGCCAGAAGTACAAATACTGTCCAACCAATCTTGGAATGCTGGTATCAGAGAAGCTATATCATTGAAAACTCCAACATGTCTACTCCTAACAAAAGATAAAGAAATTGTAGCTTTCGGATATGAAGCAGAAAACCAATACACAGATATAGTTTTGGATGGGCAGCAGGATGACTACTATTTCTTTTACAGATTTAAGATGAATTTGCATAATAACAAGGTAACTGCTTACCGTGGCTAGGCTTCCAAAATGCAGTAAATTACTAATATATTAACAAAACATCCTACAAACAAGTTTTGGCAATTTTGTACAATAAACTGACTCATCATAGATACCATAACTAAATTTAGTAATTACGCAAGACGCTTATTTCGTCTATAAAAGACTCATCATCAGTGACGCTATGCATACTTTCGAAACGTTGCACTAAGTATGTGAACTTGAACGTTTATGTACATGGCTGCGAAATAAAAACTTGGATATTTATAGATAATGCAAAGACTAACTTTATTTGCGATGAAGGAAACAAATGTCAACATGGTAAATGATTTATTCCCAAAGCCATCATACAACAATTTTAAAGATTACATACATTTTAACAATTCAAAACGACACTTTGCAAGCAAGGTTAACTGACAATTGAGATTCGCATTTTTGTAGCATGTTATATTTTTTAATGTTTTGAATGGTCTGAATGTATGATATTTAGGAATATTAGAGATTTCCTGTCGCCAAACCAGTTTCTGTTAAAAAGAGAAGTTTTAGCAAAATAAAAGAATACTCAAAATGATACACAACTTTCTACGATTTCTATCAATTAACTTTTCAATGTCATTATATTCATATCTTTTTTCTTCTTGTTATATTCCCTTTAGGATATTGCAATGGGTATGGTTCTAAAAGATGTCAGAGGCAAAGCACTTCCTGCAATAGATGTCTTCTCATTATCGATCCAGGCACTAAAGAATCATATGAAAGGGGTTATAGAAATCAAGAATGTAATGCTTGATGAAAACACAAGATGGGTTTTGACAGTTCCTGCAATATGGACAGATACGGCAAAACTTTTTATGAGAAAGGTTGCTGAAATGGTAAATAACAACAGCCTTGCCATTACATAATAATACATTTATCACTTATTGGCCTTCATCAATTCGAATAACAACACATTCTTGCATTTATAACAGCATTTCAGCAGCAAGAAAAAGTCAGTTACATTTTTTATACATTTATAGTTTTACCTATTATTTCTGTTTGTTATGTTTGCACATCGTGGTATATTAGGGAATTGTTTGCAATTGTCATTCAAGTGAGAGTTTGGACTAGCTATAATACCAGTTTTAATCCACCATTTTTCCTCATAAGAAAAAAACTGTGCCAAATCAGGAATATGACAGTTCTTATCCATTCATTTGATGTGTTTGGGATTTTGACTTTGTCATTTGATTAGAGACTTTCCGATTATAATTTTCCACGGAGTTCGGTATTTTTGTTATTTTACTTTTTAAATCAAATTAAAACGATGTCAGCTTTGAGATTTCGTAAATCATTGCTTAATGCATTATTTTTATTTATTTCATTCCAATTACATTCACAAAGTATGTGTCAAAAGTAAATAGCCTGACGGAATTCAAATGTGTGCAATTATATACTGCCATTGTAATTCATATCTGTTGATAATCAAATGCACCAAAACACATTTCTTTTTAATGGGTTTTACAGGCTGGCATTCCAGAGGACAAATTGACTTTAGCACTTGAACCTGAGGCAGCTTCGGTATTCTGTCAAACTTTTCCATCTGCTGGTAGCGTAGACATTGTCAATATTGGATCTAAGTATATCGTAGTTGACCTTGGAGGTATGAAGATCAAAATGTTAAACTGTAGTAACTTTTTTAATTTACGCGTTCTTACATAATGCAAAGAACAAAACTGTGCCCTTGTTTGTCAAATGATACTAATTACTGGAAGTGTACATGTGATGACGCGACTAATGCTGTACATTTTCTCTTGTTTTTTTCTGTTGACACATTGTTGTCAATATGCTGAAAATTTGTGCAACTTTCATACAAGTGAGAGGTTTAGCAAGCTTTAAAACCAGATTTAATCCGCCATTTGTAAATGCCTGTACCAAGTAAGTTCATATCTATTTGTTTGGTGTGTTAGAGCTTTTGATTTTGCTATTTGATGAGAGACTTTCTGTTTTGATTTTTTTTTCTCTTTCAACTTCGAACTTATTTGGGCTTTTACACTTTGTTTTATTCGAATGTCACTGATGAGTCTTGTGTAGACAAAACGGGCGTCTTGTGGAGTTTGTCAGGGTATCGCCAGTCTAGAAGCCTGTACTTCTGTGTTGACATGTATTATCATTGATATTGTCATTATTATAGATTAACTGTTTACAAAACTTTGAATTTTTGAAATACAAAAGCTTTTCTACTTCAAAAATAGATTACCTAAGCTTTATTTGGTAAATATTATAGAAATTTCTAACCCTCAATGCTCTTCAACTTCGTACTTTATTTGGCCCTTTTAACTGTTTTCATTCCAACGTCACTGAGGAGTCTTTTGTGAACGAAACGAACGTCTGGCACAAATTCAAAATATCAATACTGGTATCTATGTCTAGTTTTTTTGTTGAGTTTCACAAAGGAAACTCAATACTAAAATTGTCTACAAAAGGAGCTATTTGTACTGGTTCTTGTTATAATTGCTCTTTTTTTAACTGTGGTGTTCTTTTATTTGTTTAGATATCCAAATCTCGTTTGTGATGCCTTTATCTGTAGTCCATTTCAATCGCAATCTATCATGTATCTCTTGTCAATTATCAAGTCAGTGATTTCTTCACTACACAAAACCTTGACTAAATTCTGCCATATTTACAAATATTTGGTTTGGAGATTTAACCTGTTGAAAATTTATTACAAACAAAATATTACATCCTTATTTCAAAGATAATTATATTCACCGAACCCGGAAGTGTATATACGAATCTTTTAAACTTGTCGACCCTTGAATAAATTTATTCAAAAAAGTTTTCAGGTTAATAATGTTATTATACCTTTTAAAAACAATTTATCGGTACAAACATTGATGGTTTTTTTTCTAAAAACTAAATGCAATTGTGTCATTGGCAATCATTCAACATGTTCGTATTTTGTAATAAGTTGACAAGGATCATATATATATATTTCTGAAATACTTCTTCTTGTACTGGCCATCAAGTTCATGTTTATTACGGTAATTTCCGTTGGTAGGGTTAACTTTTTTTTATCATTTTCAACTACCCTGTCACGTCTTTTTTGCATATTTTTTTTTTCATTTTGTGTTTACAGGCGGAACAGTCGATATAACAGCACACGAAAAGCTGCCCGATGGCTCACTGAAAGAATTGTGTAAAGCTTCGGGCAATGACTGTGGTGGAACATCGGTAGATAAACAGTTTATTCAAGTCTTTGTTGATATCTTTGGTCAAGAACTATTAGACAAAATGAAAGTGGACTTTCCAGAGGACTATCTGGGTTTGGTCAGGTCTTTCGAAAACGTCAAAAGGACACTGAAACCAGACAAAACTGGTTTGGTTAATATAACAATTCCAAATACAATTTTAGACAAACTATGTCAGTCAGAACTAAACGATAATATCCAAAATGTTGTAGCATCGTCTGCGTTTGCTGACTACTGTAAGCTCTATCACGATAAATTTCGAATGGACGCATCGTATGCCAAATCGCTTTTCGCTCTTACAATAGAGAACATTGTTTCTTTGATTAATTCCGTTATGTATGAAAGCCATGCTGCAGAAGTAGGACATATCCTTCTCGTCGGTGGGTTTGCAGAATGCAAACTGGTTCAGGAAGCCGTAAAGTTGGGTTTTCCCGACAAACATGTCACCGTACCGGACGAAGCTGGTATTGCAGTTCTAAAAGGTGCCGTTTTGTTCGGATACAAACCGGATTCCATATCATCGCGGATAACAAGGTATACTTATGGTGTTGAAGTCGTGAGACTTTTTGACGAATCTAAAGATAGCTTAAGACGGAAAGTCTACGTCGATGGCAATGTTTTATGTGACAATGTATTCAAACCTTTCATGAAAGCAAATACATCGGTACATATAGGAAAAGAATTACAACACACATACGGTACGTCGGAGGAATTTCAGCAATCACATTTCCTGCCAATATATTATACAGAAAAAGATAACGTTGAATTTATCGACGAAGGTGGCTGCTTGAAACTCGGCGAAGTTGAGGTAGAGATACCAAATCCGACCAAACATTCTCGGGACGTAGATGTCATATTTCACTTTGGAGAAACAGAAATATCTATAACAGCTATAGACAAAGAGTCTGGTAGAGAGTGCAAAACTACCTTTGAAATTCAAGACTTCAATTAATTATTTTACTGTTGATTTTTTAAATAAAATACTTTAAAATTTTGTTCTAATAAACTAAATAATCTAGTTTTGTTTACTGTATACAAACTTTACTTTAGTCTAGGGAACATGATTCATTAATATTAGTATTAGGTTTTTATGGCTTTTAACTAGCATTGAAGAACCATTAATAGCCTTCTGCTGTTGTCTGCTCTTTGGTCTGATTGTTGTCTCTTTGACATATTCACCAGTTAAATTCTCTGTTTTATTCGTTTATTATGAGTACTCTTAGATTGATACATATTATAATTATGAGTGCCATCACTCGTTCAAGACAGTGTCTGCGCGTGTCCGCATTTTAAAAGGGCGAACGATACAAGGCTGAAAACTATAGATCAGTTACACTCACTTGTATTTGTTGTAAATTGAAGGAGCATTTTGTGACAAGTAACATCATTGAGGCAAATCATACTCTACGACCTTCAGCATGGTTTCCGAAAAGCGAGATCATGTGAATCACAACTCATTCAATCTATACAAGAACTTCATAACAACAACAGCAAAAAAAATACAAACAGACCCCACAAACGTCTACTCTACAAACTTTAATACTATGGCATTCAAGATAAAACTCTAAAATGAATTCACTTATCAGACCGAACATAAACAGTGGTTATAGATTGAATAACATCAAATACAGCACCCGTTATATCAGGCGTGCCCCAAGGAACTTTCCTTGGGACTATACTCTTTTCAATTCACATTTCCAGAATACCTCGAACACAGGAAATTACGACTCTTCGCTGATGATAGCATTATATGTCGAGCGAGAAATTACATGTCAACAAGACTGCATAAATTTTCAAAACAGATCTTAATGCAGCAGCAAAATGGGAGGCTGATTGACTCATGGCCTTCCATCCAGGAAAATGCACCATTTTAACCATCACACAGAACAGGAAACTATTCAAACACGATTACATTCTACATAGATATAGGAAGATGTGGTGTGAGTGCTAATGAGACAACTCTCCATCCAAATAACAATATATAATTATAGGTCAATGTACTGCCTTCAACACGGAGCCTTGGCTCACACAGAACAACATAACCATATTTTAGAACCAGTAACATCAGCAAAATATCTCGGCGTAACCTTACAGTCTAACTAAAAATGGAACAATCACTACGACAACATCATATCAAATGCATATACATCTATTGGCTTTCTGAGGCGAAACTTCAAAATATCTAACACTTGAAACTTGAATATACCTGTAGTTTATGGGATTCACACACAGCAGAATATAAAATTAAGCTACAAATGGTACAGAGGCGGGTGGCCCGTTATGTATGTAACAACTACCTCAATACCAGTAGTGTTACATCCATGTTAAACGAACTCACAGAGCGCCGCCTCAAACCCAGACTCATCATGTTCTACAAAGTCATCCATGGACTCATCGCAATTTCATCACCAGTCATCATACCATCAGATACTAGAAGAAGAAAATTACATACTTGTACATTTCGGCAAATATCTACCCCAAAAGACAATTAAAAATGGTATTTTTTTTCCGCAAACAATCATCTAATGGAACAAGTTTAGGTAACATGTCAAACCATTGAAACCTATAGAGATCATGTTATATTATTGAGGTCTACAATTTACCATAGAAATCTTTTTCCGTTGAATCTATAAAGAACATTATACACCAAATCAGGAGCCTATTATTTAGTTGTTGTCATTTGGGTGATGTCTGGCAGGTAAGTTGTCGTTTAATTATTTTGTCATTAAATAAGCCGTTCTTTTAATTTTAATTCATTCATATTTTGTCATGTGATGATCAATGCCAAAATATTAGAAAATCCAAAACATAATTTAAATGATGAAGAGCTGGTCAATTTAAAAGGACCTAGATTAAAGCCAAAACTAGACAAGTAATCAGATTGATATTTTATAGTGCGTCTTTCTATGTTGTGACAAGGACGTATGTTACTTATACATCCTTGGTTGTGATCTTACATTATTATTTCAGGTAATGGGTGAAGGTTGGTACCTATTAAAACGTATAAACCTGCTGTATTGTTTTCATCTGTCCTAAGTCATGGATCTGGTGTTCAGTGGTTGTCGTTTGTTTATGCGGTTTGTAAATGTTTCTTGTTTCTTGGTGTTTTTTTTATAGATTACAACCTTGGTTTTCCTGTTTGAAGAATTTTATACCAGTAATTTTTGGGGTCCTTAGAGCTTGGTGTTTGGTGTGAGCCAAGGCTCAGTGTTGAAGACCGTACTTTGACCTCCAAATATATAATGTATAAAATTGAGAATAGAAATGGGGAATGTGTCAAAGAGACAACCCGATCATAGTGCAAACAGCAGCTGAAGCCCACCAATGGGTCTTCAATGATGTGAGAAACTCCCGCACCTGGTTTACTTTTACAAATTGTGATATGATTAATGGAGAGTTGTCTCATTGTCACTTATACCTCATCTTCTTATTTATATCTAACAACATAAACGTTGATGTTCCTGTTTTAATGGTTTGGCACTAGTCATTTTTTTAACCCTTCATAGTTTTTTCAGTGTTAGAAGACCCTATTTTGACCTATAATGGTTCTACTTTTACAAATTATGACTTGGATGAAGAGTTATCTCATTGGCACTCAAATCAAATCTATTAACATCTATTCATATAAAATGTTTTCATCAGGAATATGCAGTCCATGTGTTGCTTGACGCCTAGCAGATATCAATTACTTTCATCATCAATACTTCTGATAGGTATTATAGTACTTTATGGTACATGTACAGTGGCCGCTCCAGGGGGAGGAGTTCTAGGGATTGGAATCTCCCCTTTATAGTTCAAAATATGGTCTTCTAACACTGAATCTCCCCTTTTGTTTGGATGATCAATGCATTTGAATGGGGACATATCGTTGGAACTCCCCTTTATCCTGGGTTGGGGAATCCCCCTTTAAAAATTGGATGGATTAACTTTCAGATCAATTACAAGTCACCAACAATTATTGTTTATCATTATTTATTTAAAATATTATGCTATATAAAAGTTAATATAATTTTAAATCATTGATTTAATCATTAAAATGAATCAATTTGATTTCTTGAATACATTGCATAGATTTTCATTTAATACATTTGAATGTAAATTCAGACAAAATATTCATACATGCATTTGAATGTAAAATCAGACAAAATATTCATACATACTTATGTATGTAAAATCAGACAAAATGTTTGTAGATTTGTTTTAAATTTGATAACACATAGGTTTATGTTATTGCTTCACTATGACTCATGGCGTTGACCTAAATTTGATAACACATAGATTTATGTTATTGCTTCACTATGACTCATGGCGTTGACCTAAATTTGATAACACATAGATTCATGTTATTGTTTCACTATGACTCATGGTGTTGACCTAAATTTGATAACACATAGGTTTATGTTATTGCTTCACTATGACTCATGGTGTTGACCTAAATTTGATAACACATAAGTTTATGTTATTGCTTCACTATGATTCATGGTGTTGACCTAAATTTGATAACACATAGATTTATGTTATTGCTTCACTATGACTCATGGCGTTGACCTAAATTTGATAACACATAGGTTTATGTTATTGCTTCACTATAACTCATGGCGTTGACCTAAATTTGATAACACATAGATTTATGTTATTGCTTCACTATGACTCATGGCGTTGACCTAAATTTGATAACACATAGGTTTATGTTATTGCTTCACTATAACTCATGGCGTTGACCTAAATTTGATAACACATAGATTTATGTTATTGCTTCACTATGACTCATGGCGTTGACCTAAATTTGATAACACATAGATTTATGTTATTGTTTCACTATGACTTATGGTTTGACCTAAATTTGGTAACACATAGGTTTATGTTATTGCTTCACTATGACTCATGGCGTTGACCTAAATTTGATAACACATAGATTTATGTTATTGTTTCACTATGACTTATGGTTTGACCTAAATTTGGTAACACATAGATTTATGTTATTGCTTCACTATGACTTATGGTGTTGACCTAAATTTAATAACACATAGTTTTATGTTATTGCTTCACTATGACTTATGGGGTTGACCTAAATTTAATAACACATAGTTTTATGTTATTGCTTCACTATGACTTATGGTGTTGACCTAAATTTAATAACACATAGTTTTATGTTATTGCTTCACTATGACTCATGGCGTTGACCTAAATTTGATAACACATAGATTTATGTTATTGTTTCACTATGACTTATGGTTTGACCTAAATTTGGTAACACATAGGTTTATGTTATTGCTTCACTATGACTTATGGTGTTGACCTAAATTTGATAACACATAGGTTTATTTTATTGCTTCACTATGACTCATGGTGTTGGCCTATATTTAATAACACATAGTTTTATGTTATTGCTTCACTATGACTTATGGTGTTGACCTAAATTTAATAACACATAGTTTTATGTTATTGCTTCACTATGACTTATGGTGTTGACCTAAATTTGATAACACATAGGTTTATTTTATTGCTTCACTATGACTCATGGTGTTGACCTAAATTTGATAACACATAGGTTTATGTTATTGCTTCACTATGACTCATGGTGTTGACCTAAATTTGATAACACATAGGTTTATGTTATTGCTTCACTATGACTCATGGTGTTGACCTAAATTTGATAACACATAGGTTTATGTTATTGCTTCACTATGACTCATGGTGTTGACCTAAATTTGATAACACATAGATTTATGTTATTGCTTCACTATGACTCATGGTGTTGACCTAAATTTGATAACACATAGGTTTATGTTATTGCTTCACTATGACTCGTTGTGTTGACCTAAATTTGATAACACATAGGTTTATGTTATTGCTTCACTATGACTCATGGTGTTGACCTAAATTTGATAACACATAGATTTATGTTATTGCTTCACTATGACTCATGGTGTTGACCTAAATTTGATAACACATAGGTTTATGTTATTGCTTCACTATGACTCATGGTGTTGACCTAAATTTGATAACACATAGATTTATGTTATTGCTTCACTATGACTCATGGCGTTGACCTAAATTTGATAACACATAGGTTTATGTTATTGCTTCACTATGACTTATGGTGTTGACCTAAATTTGATAACACATAGATTTATGTTATTGCTTCACTATGACTCATGGCGTTGACCTAAATTTGATAACACATAGGTTTATGTTATTGCTTCACTATGACTTATGGTGTTGACCTAAATTTGATAACACATAGGTTTATGTTATTGCTTCACTATGACTCGTTGTGTTGACCTAAATTTGATAACACTAATTATTCTTTAACATAAACTTTATAAGTAAATGTACATGCATAACTATTTTTGTTTCTAATCATTGCAGAAATTGTAAAACAATAACACACATTTAAAGACCTCATGATAAAGCTATCAATAAACATCAATAAAACTTGACTAGAAGATTATAAAATTACCTTTGGTGATGAATTATTGACACTCAATACAGGCCTTCTGACAAATTGAAAAATAAGAGTTTGTTTTAAGACGCATGAGCCCAAAATGGCTATACAGCAGCAATCTTCAGACAAATAACTGACATGACTTCTTGTTCTATAATATAAGACTTTGAAGGTTTATATATTTTGCATTCAGGTTTTTTTATCAGATATTTTTTTTACTATCAATGCATGGTAAAAAAAACCAGTAAAAAATGTTGAATGCAAACAATATGAACCTACAAAGTCTTACATTATAGGACTAGTAACATGACTTCCATAAATTTGATTTAAGTATTGAGATTGGTTGATTGATTGTTTGTTGCTTTATGTCCAGTGTCAGATATTTCATACATGTGCAGGACAAAATTTGTAAGCTGAGCTTTAGACATACTATGTATGCTTTTAATAGACGTATTTACACTTGTATGCAAATTTGTCCGCCATTACGTAAAATCACACAGGTTCCCGTAAACTTTGACATCATAATTTAAAATATTTGACGTCACAATTTAAAAGTGATTGTTGCTTGACGTCAAAAGGTGATTCGGAGTAGATCTAAGGTCATTCAGAGGCAAGATTCAGCTAAATAACAAAAGTGTAAATACGTTTATTGGTGATGGGACATTTTTCAAGAATGGGTTATCTCCCATTTACTGCAAAATTTCAACAAAAGTTTAGATCTGTTCCACTTATTATGAAAAATGTATTTTACAAATGTTTGACTGATCCAGTAATTGAGGGAAATATAAATAGACTTTTATCAAATAATAAATCATTTTCAGTAGCCGTCAAAATTGGGGATTCTTATTTCGAAAAAAAACCATATAATGTTAACTAAATACAATATTTTTAATACTTATTACAACAGTCACAAACAAATTTTCCATTACTAGACCTTTTTCAAAGTTGCTTACTTTTAAGCATCAACTTTGGACAAAAAAACTGTACACTATATGTGTTTTGTCTTAACTATAATATTACAATGCTATATAAAATATCTCTAAACAAATATGTAAAATAACAATTTCTTTTAAAAATTTATATTACAAACTAATATTATCATAAACAAATAACAATGTTAAAGACTTGATCCTTACACTCATGTTGTAGTTCATAAGGGCAAAATATGCATAGTTGAAAGAGAAATTAATGTTGAAAGAATAAAAGCGATTTTTTTCTGCTTTCAGCATTGAAAATATGAAATTGACTTATTGTTTGTTGTTGTCCTGCCATTTTCTAACCTTATACCGTATATTGGGTTAGGTTCCTGGAGTGTTCATTTTTGATTATTTTCGCAGATAGAACAAAATCGCCAAATAAAAATCCGCCAACTTAAAAGTGTACATGCAAAGGTTTTGATGAAAAAATATTTTGTATACCTTATCAATGAAAATCATAAATTTTACACCAGAGAAAATAACCCACTATACGGTATCAAGACCATCAGTCAAAAGAGGGGCAGGAATATTAAGTCTATGCTTAGAATCTACTATTTTGTATTTCTTTGACCTATAAGAAACACGAACACCATGTTAAAAAGAGAAATGAACAAACATTTCACAGGAATAACCCTTTACAACCCCTAATAAAGAGTTTCCAAATTTGAAACTTTTAAGGATCTACTTAAGTGATCTTAGGTAAAATTTAATAAATCAAGAATTCCAAAACTTTTATAGGCTCTTATTTGGTCAAATAGCTCTTTAACTGATTCCATTTTCATACATTCTTTGATAATACATTTGGCTTAACACGTTTTGGATAAAAGGTAAAGCAGAGACCTTCGTACATATGAAATTTGCAACATGTTGTTTTCATTTCTTACATGATTTATTATTGCCAATTCTTAATGCAGGACACACATGCAAAATTAATTATTGCAATAGCAGTAATTGCTAAAACTAATAATGGTTGTGAAATTAAAATGTGAGTTTTTACTTCAGTTAAACCTATCCTCTTGCAATTATTCATGAATTTACAGTTATAATAATCATATCTTACAAAATCAAATATCAAATATTATTTTAATCACATTGTATTTTAAACATAAAAAGCTTCTAGCGTGTATCACATGTTCATGAATATAAAACAAAAATTGACTTAATTAAAGTTTAATGACTAGTTTTCCCTGGGTACCAGTGTTATTTATAACATCATTATGAGCTGTAGCTGACTGGTTTAAACTGTATTCCTTTCCTATATGTGGTTTAACCCAGCCATTTTGCATACCAGTTTGTATGCTAGCATTCATTTCCTTCCAATCATCCTGTTAAAGTACAAATAAAATATATATATGTTAGTGAGAATCAAATACAGTATTAAAACAAGTGAAAATGCGAGCTACTGCTCACTGATGATACCCCCGCCGCAAGTGGATAATATTAATTGTGTAAAAATATGCAAGTGTTCAGTAAACAGGAAGTTGTCGAGTGATGAATCTGAAAACGCATCACAGGGTATAGCTGACTTATATTAACCCTTAAACCAAATTTCATAAAACCTTGTATTGTAGTTCCTAAGAAAAATGTGACGAAAAATTTTCAACTTGGCTATCGTTTGTAAAATCAAACAAGTGTTTTCGGTAAACAGGAAGTTGTTGAGTGATGAATCTGAAAACGCATCACACGGTATAGCTGACTTATATCAAGCCTGAAACCAAATTTCAGAAATCCTGGTAGTGTAGTTCCTGAGAAAAATGTGACAAAAAATATTCATGCGACAGACAGACTGACTGACAGACTGACAGACTGACGGACTGATGGACTTATGGAATGACAGACTGAAGGAAGGATAGACAGAGGTAAAACAGTATACCCCCCTTTTTTTCAAAGCGGGGGTATAATTATTCATCAAGTTAATATGATTAAAAGGAGATGTGGGGTATAAATTGATTAGCCAGCAACCTAACAACCATATTATAGAAAAAGATCAAAGAGCTGAAAGCTCTGAGGAAAAATGACGCCACTGTCTCCAATATTGGGATATTTTTTATGCAAGTCTTGATTTTTACATACCGTAATTAGTTTAACAATGCAACATGTCTCGTAAGCATACAATTGATATTCGTATACATGTATGTGTGTGTGTGAAGTGAAGATAACAACTGGCTGATTTTTTTAAGACAAATGAATAGGTCAAGACTACCTGAATTGTACAAATAAATACCATAGAAAGGCTTGTACATGTTGTATATTTCTCACTGGTACATAGTCCGAATCCCCTTTTCGCACAAAATTTTAGGGAAATAATCTTTTTGTTACTGTTATCAAAGTTCTAATGAAACTCAGGTAATTTCAAAGAATTCTTGTCAAACCGGCACCTGGTCAAATCGGCATCCGGTATAGTAAAATCGGCACCTGGTTAAATCGACACCTGATAAAGTCAATTCGTCGCCCATGTTAAATATTTATTTTTAACAGTATTCTAAGCAAAAAGAGTAAAAATAAAAAAGGGGTTGCCAGAATTTTTTTTCAGCATTTAAGCAAATAGAGTTAAATACCTAAGGAAGGGATTGTCCAAAAATACTAACTTTCACATTTTAGGGGGTTCATGTACATTTTGCATATATTTATTTTTCTCAACTTAATGTGTATTTATAAGGTATATTTAGGAATTAAAGGTATTGGATATTTTTTTATGCATTTTTTGATCCAGTTGAGCATTTTACAGGATTGCTGGTTTAATGCTGTTAAAACTTTCCTGAAAAAAAACCACCTTAAATTTGCTAATTATTTTGCATGAAAGTTTTATTTATTGAAAGGGACTCATAGTTTTCCATTTTATTTTTCTAATTGTCTCATTGTTAAAACAACAGCTTGGGTAAGGGCTTCGTTGTTTACCCTTATACACAAACAACATATTAACTATGTACTTGGTAAAAGTTATTAATTAACATAAAATATTATTACAAATATTATTGGATGCCGAATTTACTTCAAATAGGTGCCGATTTGACTACAGTAGATGCCGATTTAACCAGATGCCGAGTTGACTTGTACATTTCAAATCCTCTGCGATCGTTTGCGGTATTTTCTTGAGAAACCCTGTTTTCCATCATCAAACAGAAGTAGAAACTGCTTGAAAATGATTCTAGAACGCTTCATGATTGTTAAAATAAGTTTAATTCACTTACAGTTACAAAACAATTTTGAAACTTGCGATGTTTCAACAGGAAGTTTAAAAAGCACGGGTAAAGAAGAAATTAACCGGTGAGAGTCGAAATCCGTACATGACAGATTTCACTTTAATACGACTTTGAAAATGAAAAAGTTCCTTCCTTTTGTAGAACAGTCTTTAATATACCTATCACATTAATGTTTGAAGGGTCTTAAGCTTATACAAACCATTTAAGTCGGCATGAAACACCAAAACGGAATGAACAATAACCGATTACGTTTTGTAGTTTACAAATTCTAAATGCATTGAAAAGAAACGAGAAATTTTGTAATGAAAGGTTTAGTTTTATATTTATCACTTTTAATTTGATATTAAAAAGAAATAACTTATTAATATGGATGAGTTAAAATTATTAGTTTGAAAAATGATGAAAGCGCCCTCTACAATATCAATAACAAAGATGGCGGAACGTAAACAAACCACCTCGCCGCCAATATTGAACTTGTTCTCTTATTTCTTGCTTATTGTACTCTATAGTCCGCACCCCCACTGGAAGGTCCAATTTTGGAGAATAAAACCGCGGACTATACAAGCCTTTCTATGGACAGGTCAACATTTTTGTTGTAAATAAAATAAAGTATGTAAACTGGTTCCCGTCAGACTACAACACTTTGTTCGAGTGTATAAAAAGTGCCCACACTGACTTACTTAAAATGCTGATGAATCTTTTGAGAAGTTCTGGAGAAATATTTGATATTGCTTTCTGTCTGTCTGAGTGGAGTGGAGTGGAGTGTGCTGAGTTGTAGAAATATTTGTTGGGTGAACATGCAGACAAATAGACAGATGCACAGATGGACTAAATGACAGTAAATATTGATGTTAAATTATTTTAAATAAATACTTACCGGTGTTGAGTTCATCAAAACGATTCCTGTTACTATACATTCTTTGGCCATAGTTAATCTTGGATTTATTTCTATAGTGCCTCTATTTCCAACAATCTGCAGGAGAAAAGGCTGATACAAACATGGGATACATATAAGAGCTTGCAAATAGTACTTTAAAATATATGTTTTGTTTTGTAAAACAGTTTAATTTGTATTGAAACTTTGATTTGGAAGCATATAAAGTATGAAGTTTAAATAATTCTTTTAATATAAATGCAAATAGTTTAGAAATTGCTCATTTTGTATGAGTAAAAAAATCACTTTTGAACAGTTTTACCATTTAAATAAATGTAGTCATTTTATTGCTATATAACCTATGAAAAGGATATAGTCACTAGTAATTTTTGGGGCCATTTATAGCTTGCTGCTTTGATGTGAGTCAAGGCTCTGTGTTGAAGGCAATATTTTGACATACAATGATTTACTTATAAAAATTGTGACTTGGATAGAAGTCTTATTGGCAATCATACCACATCTTCTTATATCTATAAACCAAATCTACATGTTTTTAAAGGAAAGTAGCTTACTATAAGGCATGGGATAAGGTTTTGTTCATTGTTGAAGTTTGGTCTTCATGTGTTGCCTTCTACATCATTATTTTTACTTACCACAATTCTTCCTTTCTTCTTTATCATATTTAAGTCTTTGTCTAAGTTTACATTGGCTAACATTTCTATAATCAAGTCAGGACCTTCACCTTTGGTTGCATCCTGAAAAGGGAAAGATACAAATAACAACAATACATAACAGTCAAACCTGTACATATAGATCACACTTGAGACAGTGAGACCATAGAAAAATTACATTGAGATTCTAAAAGTATAAGGTTAGCTACAGTCGGAAAAGGAGAGGTGACTATACATGTAACAAGAGTTTCTTTTTTGAACGTAATAATATCTTAATTGCATATTTGCTGTAACAATTTAACTAAGTTTACAGCTTTTAACTTAGTATCCCTCATGTTAGTTTAACTAATAGTTTAGGGAAGCACTATTTGGTAAGATATAACTTATTCATAATATTAGTATCTATAATATAAGACAAGAGTTTTGACTTAAAAGACATGTGTGTTATGGCAGGTTTTACTGTACTTTTTGAAATATTAATAACGGATGTTCTGTAAACCAAAACTAATGTATTGAAGTATCAATATGTACATAATGTTACAATCAACTGAAAAAATCCATTTCAGTAGACAGTCATGGAATATGACTTTTTGCTGAAGTATTACTCTTTTAAACTCAACATACACCATCCCTAAGAAGAAACTTTCATGCATCAAGGTGGTAATTTTCAATTGCTTTTAAGGAGGCCTAGTATTTTCTTTTCGTTGTATTATAGCAACCAAGTAGGAGATAACTGTATTGTATTTTAAGTTCTGACTGCATCAATTGGTGATTTGATGGTTGCAAATTAAGTTTACTGGCGATGCGTTTGATATTGTTATCTCCATTCTAATGAAACTGACAGAAAACAATGTTATAACATGTATTTAAAATCTGTGCACTTGAGCGTATGTTCCACAGCATCAATTGATGCCATGAAAATTAGTGATGTTATCCAATCGAAATGAATGTTACAATGTCATGCACTTTTGATTCCTGACTTTTAATTAGCTAAAAGTGAAGCATTTATTTTTTCTGGTAATCCATATTATTTCAATCTGTAGAAGGAAACAGTATTGGATAAAAAAAACTTTTTCTACTAGTTTTTTTTGTTTTTGCAATTTTTGAGTGCAGAAATTTTTTATAAAACACTGAATATTTCCCTGAATTTTTGTAAGATCTTGTTTTTTTCTTGCATGATTATTTAAGGAAAACAAGAAAATCACAATCATAATAATCTTTAATTTCAACAAAGTCAGCTGGAAGGAGCTAAGCGTGAAATATAGTATTGACAAAAATAAGTTGGTTAAAAATATTAAATGCATCCATTCAATTAACAAATCAAAATTCATAATCTTATTGATGCAAGCAATGAGACAAAAGCAACCCTTCATTTTAAAATTATATTTATTTTCTGTTTGTATAGTATTAATAATATCCCTACTTAAAGTCAACTGTGAAACATTCAAATTAACGAATGTATGAATTAAATTCAAAAGTTGAAAGCACTTGTTTAAACATTAATTATATAATCTTTTTTTTCAATATAATGTAAGATAATTTCAAAGCAGGTATTACCGATATAAAAATCTTTTTTAAAATTGAATTTTTCCCAATCATGCTACTTTATCATAACACTTTTTGTTATTTATAAGATTGAAAATTGAGAATGGAATATGGAACAGGATCTGCTACCTTTTTAGAAGCAACTGAGATTACAACTGTTATTTGTTGGGCTCATGTGATCAGTTTTTTTTATATGTGGTGTTTTGTAGTCTTTCAGCAATTTTGCCTTTGTCAAAGATAATGTTGGTAGTCTGTCTTTAACTTCAATATAAATCCTTTTAAAATAACTTTTTACAATGTCCCTTCACAAGCTTTAGCTTCCACCTCTCTTTTGAAGTCAATTGTAACCTATATAAAGCTAGAACCTACAAATAAAGCATCATTTTAATTTTTATGTCATGTCGATACAGAGCTTTGTAATTTCTTATTCAGGTTTTTTCCTGTTCATGCCTGTTGGTTGAACTGTTCCCTTCTTTGACATATGGTATTTATTACCCTCTTCATATTTTATTACTTTCTTTACTGTTATGTTCATGTATAAGGCTGTTAGTTTTCAACATTGAATTGCTTTACATTTGTCATCTTGATCTATTCAAAGCTTGATATGCAGTATGAGTTTTGCTCATTGTTGAAGGCCCTATGACAAACTTTAGTTGCTTATTTCTTTCTCATTTGTTTTTGGTGGAGAGTTGTCTCGTTTGCAATCATAACACATCTTCTTACTATCATATTTAATAATTCATCTTTTATCTTTCAAAATTTACCATTATCTGTTGTGTGTAGTTGTCAGATCTGTGATTAAATACAAAATCACATCCATTCTCTTCCACTATATCCATTCCAGCCTTTGATCCTGCTGTTCCTAAAACTGTCAAACCTAAATTCTTGGCTAACTGAACACAAGCTAGACCTACCTGAAAACAATCCAAAAAAAAGATAGTTGTATATAAATTTACAAAACATCCAATGCAAAAAAGAACTAGAGGCTCTAAAGAGCCTTAGTGTTGCTCACCTTGGTCTATGTGAATATTAAACAAAGGACACAGATGGATTCATGACAAAAATGTGTTTCGGTGATGGGGATGTGTTTTTAGATCTTACTTTACTAAACATTCTTGCTGCTTACAATTATCCCTATCTATAACGAACTTGGTTTTTCAGAGGAGAAGATTTTTCTAAAAGATTACTAAGATTTACGAAAAATGGTTAAAAATTGACTATAAAGGGCACTAACTCCTAAAGGGGTCAACTGACCATTTTGATCATGTTGACCTATTTGTAAATCTTACTTTGCTGAACATTATTGCTGTTTACTATTGATCTCTATCTATAATAATATTCAAGATAATAACCAAAAACAGCAAAATTTCCTTAAAATTACCAATTCAGGGGCAGCAACCTAACAACAGGTTGTCCGATTCATCTGAAAATTTCAGGGCAGACAGATCTTGACCTGATAAACAATTTTACCCCCGCAATAGATTTGCTCTAAATGCTTTGGTTTTTGAATTATAAGCCAAAAACTGCATTTTACCCCTATGTTCTATTTTTAGCCATGGCGTCCATCTTGGTTGGTTTGCCAGGTCACCGGACACATTTTTTTAAACTAGATACCCCAATGATGATTGTAGCTAAGTTTGGTTAAATTTGGCCCAGTAGTTTCAGAGGAGAAGATTTTTATAAAAGTTAACGACGACATATACAACAGACGACGACGGAAGACGGACGAATTGGGCCAAGTGATGAGAAAAGCTCACTTGGCCCTATGGGCCAAGTGAGCTTTAAAGTTGAAACTATAAAACTAACAAAACATCTGTCAGCTGAGTGGTTGATTCAAGGGGGTGAGTTGGTGGTGTTCATAGGGTTGTAAACCATGTAAACCCCTCTCTTTCTGTTTGATTTAATGCTTTTAATATACCCTGTACATATAATAGTTGGAATGCCCCTTTTAAAAATGGCTGGCTCCGCCCCATTCTGCACTGTTATTACCTTAGTATACTTAAAGCAAATTAGGTGAATATATCAAGAAGTAACCAACCCAACCATGCAAACCAAATTTCAGAAATCCTTGTAAAAAGTGTCCTGCTACAATAAATATTCATAGGATGGATGGTCTCACAGACTGACTGACTGACAGACGGACAGATGTAAAACAGTATACCACCAAGCAGGGGTTATAGAAAAAGTGGGAGTATAAAAAGAATAGAAAAAAATGAAGAATAAGGAATTGAAACAAGAATGTGTCCTCAGTACACGAATGCCCCACTCGCACTATCATTTTCTATGTTCAGTGGACCGTGAAATTGGGGTAAAATCTCTAATTTTGCATTAAAATTAGAAAGATCATATCATTGGGAACATGTGTACCAAGTTTGAAGTCGATAGGACTTCAACTTCATCAAAAACTACCTCGACCAAAAACTTTAACCTGAAGCGGGACAGACGGACGAACGGACGAACGAACGAACAGACGGACGGACGGACGCACAGACCAGAAAACATAATGCCCCTCTACTATCGTAGGTGGGGCATAAAAATAGTAATTAACAAGAATGTGTCCTCAGTACACGAATGCCCCACTCGCACTATCATTTTCTATGTTCAGTGGACCGTGAAATTGGGGTAAAATCTCTAATTTGGCATTAAAATTAGAAAGATCATATCATAGGGAACATGTGTACCAAGTTTGAAGTCGATTGGACTTCAACTTCATTAAAAACTACCTCGACCAAAAACTTTAACCTGAAGCGGGACAGACAGACGAACGGACGAACGAACGAACGGACGGACGGACGGACGAACAGACCAGAAAACATAATGCCCCTCTACTATCGTAGGTGGGGCATAAAAATTAAAGACTAAAGAATTGTGAGACCTATCAAGATCCTCATCATGAAGTTTTAAATATATCAATAATTATTGAATCAAATCTAATTCAGTTTGATTCTAATCAAAACTATCAGCTATGTATTGCTCTTTACAATATATGGCTAATTAATTTTTCGGTAACAAACCACTGCTATGTAAATACTGTTGTCATGGAATATTAAGTCTTCAACCTACAGAACAAATAAAACATGAAAAATTCTTTATTCCGCCATAATTAACTTTTCACATCTTCATAACATTTAGGTTAATGAGTTTTTTTTTATTTTAATGTTGACAGATTCTACTGAAAGTAGAACCATACAATTTTCCCATACTTTGCAGTTTCAGAGTTAAGAGAGCTGTGGTGCAGTGGTAAGTGCATGGGACTACAATCACAAAGGTTCCTTGTTCGATTCCCGTTCCGTGATGAAAATTTCAGGGACTGAATTTCGGCTCTCCCTTGACACCATTTGCAAGTATGGTCTTGAGGAAATGATGAGAGTTGTCGGGAGGGGACTATAAATGGCTGACCCGTGTTAAAAGAGAGCCATATCTCTTGCGTGGAAAAGACACCCTTGTATATTTCGAAAAAGAGCAGGCTAATGCCGCTACAAGGCAGCACTCGCACCCACTAAGTGGAAAAGGATTAATAAAAGTTCCCAATCTACTATAAATAAATATGTTTAAACTAGTTTCAGAGTTTAGTGTGACATTCATTTTTAAGGGCCAGTTGAAGCTCCCCTCAGGGTTTGGGATTTTCCTACTGTGTTGAAGACCCATTGGTGGCCTTCGGCTGTTTTCTGCCTTTTGGTGGGGTTGTGGTATCTTTGAAACATTCCCTGTTTCTATTCTCAATTCTATATGCCACTTTTTATGCCACTTTTTCAAAAACATAACAAACAGAATAGGTCTCCAAGCTTATCTTTAAACCAAAAATTGTCAGACTGTGTATGGATTATTCATGGAAAAAGCACTTTTAGAAAGAAGAAAAAATTTGGCCACCCACATGACCCTGTACTTTTATGATCAAACATAAAAATGCTCCATAATAAAATTTGTAAATTTACATATATTCCTTTACAAAATTTAATATCTCAATTATTTCCCATGATATAACTTTCTAAATTATTTACACTTGTTGCGGAAATACTTTGCTAACCAATGAAACACTATGTCAATTTTACTATGGTGTAATAATTGGCTATAAACATGAAAACAATCATTGGATTAAAGAAAGTTGAAACTGTATAAAGATGAAAAATAATACTTTGAGAATTATAAGGATCAAACCCACTTTAAACACAGTTCATTGACTTTTATTTGGTGTATCAGAAAAAAGTGTTAAATCCTTGATTTAAAGATTTTATCTTCAAAACTTTATTTTACATATCACTATGTATAAATAAAATTGAGAATGGAAATGGGGAATATGTCAAAGAGACAACAACCCGACCAAAAAACAAATAACAGCTATAGGCCACCAATGGGTCTTCAATGCAGCAAGAAAATCCAGCACCGGAAGTTCACTAGGTGTAGATAATACCGTTTTAAGGAAATGCACTTTTAGAATTATAGTTTTAGTTACGTCAACAGTTATTTCCTCCATATTCCATTAATTATTTAATTGAAGCTGGTTTTAAACATCCTATTTACATAATTTCTATTTATGTAATAATCCATTGCCCAGTCAGACATGAATAACAACAATGTTCTAACATAAATGAAGTGTTAATAAAATTAATTACATCTAATGGTCATGTATAATGTTAAAATACTTTCTCTTTATTAAAATCATCATTGATTCATGCTTCTGTCCTCGACTATTTACTTGGCATGTTATTGCAATTTGAAGATCAAGGCATTGTATGCGTTCTTTAATTGCATGATTCACGTAAAAAAGTGTACTTTAGCTATAGTTAATGTTTCAACACATTCATTCAATATTAATGCTTAAAATGGTTTGTTTGTGCTTTGTACCTATGTATTGAGTTAAGGCTTTTAATTTCCAACTGATTTTTACAGTTTGTTCTTATATTGTGCTGTTACACCACTGCACCAGGTTATGTTAGGGTTTAGCACTAACAAACATGTTGTTCTTGAAGCGTTACTTTAACTATTAATGAAGATTATTACAATAAGATTGATTGATTAACGCCACTTTCAGAACTATATTTAATAATAGTTTTAAAATTTAAATAAATTTTTGACAATTTTGCCTCAAGTGTTATTTTGACAATGCCAATGAAGTGGTTTTCATCTTCAGTTTAAAATTGCATTCCAACTTTACAAAATCTTTTATTCATAAAACTTTTATCATAATTTCCTCTTATGATTTTGAGATTATAACAAAATAAAGCAAAATAAATTACCAAATTTTGTTTGTGGCTGACGTGTTTTACTGGATTAACCTTCATTGTGAACATTCAATCTAAACATGCTAAATATTTGAAAAGCCAGAGATTCAAAAAATATGCTGTAACTTTTATAAGAAGCTGTATGACTAAAAGGGACCCAAGGTGGTTCATAACGTCTACAGGGAGATAACTCTGTAAAAATCAGTGAACTTTTTAAGGATGTATTCTTCTGACATTTCAGTCTCGTTCAGTCTCATTGAAATCTCGTTCTGGAATTATTTCCAAAACATGTGATATAAGTGGAAAATACCAATGAATTTGATAATTATCATAATCAAATGTAACTCTGTGAAAGAATTGTGTATTTCCAATAAGTAGTTTTTGATTAATATAATTTTCATGTTTTATTACTAATCAAGTCTACTCAGTCTTTTTTAGTGATTTTTTTGAAAAATGGGTGAGGGGTACAAAAAATGATTTTACCAGAAACATAAACATCCCATATAACTTTTTCTTTTCAAATTTCATAGATATGTATTTTTTTCAATCATTTATAACAAGGAAGTTAAAAAAATATACATTTTGTTCTTTAAACAGAAAAAAAATTACAAATTTACAAAATTGACAACATAACAGGCTATTATTTGAACTTGGAATTATTTTTAATTATGGAATTTGCATAATTTCTTGTGGTTGAAATTTTTAATAAATTCCATGTTTATTTTGTACTCTAATGTCCTGTGCTGCGCACAACACTTTCTATTACAAAAAAGATAGTGTATTTCCAATAGAATGTACTGTGCCGTGCACAACACTATCTATACAAAATACATTGTATGGGAAGTGTAATGAACCGCTCAAAACATTATAATACCAAATAAACTTTATTATTTATTAAAAATTTTAAGCACAAGAAATTATGCAAATTCCATAATTGAAATAATTCCAAGTTCAAATAATACGCTGTTACATGGTAAATTTGACACGAAAAAGCATCAAAATATGATAAAAACTTTCTTATATTAACACCTACCTATAGTTTTTTTGAATTGAATTTATTCAAATTGGTCCCCTTCATCTTTATTGAGAGTATGACAAAAAGTTTAATTGTGGAACTGTGATTTTTTTTCACAATAATAGCCCAAAAATGGGTAAAAATTGATGAAAAATGAAAAATCCTCAAAATTGGGTACTTTCAGAGGGCCGTAGCAAAAAACAGAAGTGCACCACCATATAATGTTTTCTTCACCGATTATTTTTTTACAGTCATATAAACCCAAAAATCAGGTTATTAGAAAAAAAGTTTAATTCTAGAAATGTTTGGCTCTTCAGAGGTGTACATCCTTAATCACATTCTATTGTGAAGCAAATATTAAGCTTCTCAATAATCAAAATTAATGTTTGTCAAACTATTACACATATGCAATAAAATTTTCTTTTAAGTGCATGGTTTAAGGTTTTTTTTAATTTTTACATTTTTTTAAAAGGTTGATCAAAGGTAAATATTTTTCAAAATTTTATAAAAAAAATTAAACAAGCTGAATTAATCTTAGTCAATCAAGGTATTTGGTACCACCTTAAAAGAAAAGCCAATTCATTTAACATGTCTAAACTTAATAAGGGAGTTGAAACCTAATAGTTTTAATACTTATAATTTCTTTAAGTTATATCTTTCAACAGGAATTTGGGAAAAAAATGTTATAAATCACTTCAGTTCATAGCACTGTCTGTTGAGATGACAATATCCTCTAGGACTAACAGTCCACCATTCCTGGTACCAACCCAGTGTTGGTAAATGAAAATAGCAATTAATAATTCAATGCATCTGAAACTCTTCTCTGAATTTACCTTTTATATAACTCTTATTTTACAGAAACAGTGGGTCACTTGTGTGCACTTAAATCAATTCAACTTTTTTCAAGTTACATCAATTGTTAGATTTTTACTTTCATAGCTTTTGAAAATCGGATGAAAATAAAAGTTAAAACATTTAAACACACCAGGATGTGAAACAGCGATCAATCATCCCCTATTTTATAACCAATTGTATGTTTCCAATGCTGGTATAGTTGATTGACGAGGGTTGTACAATCACTTGCACCTCAATAGAAAATTACACTTTTCCAATCAGAATTTACATTACAAAAAATAAACAGACTTTCATCAGAATCTTTACACATGTTGTGCAGTTGATTATCAGACACTGGAGAAAGAAACTGTAAAATTTTATTGAGCTATTTTTTTTAAGAATTAAAGAAAAATTTCAATCAGGTGGAAGGATAATATACACTTTTTAAAGCACAGAATTATATGAATTCAGGATTATAGTCCTGTACTTAAATCATTGACAAATTATAGCGCTATGACTTCAGAGATGGTGATTACGTAAAGACAGTGAGTTTTACATGCAATGAAGATATCATCTGTGTTTTGAAGGATATAGAATATAAATGAAAAATGTCATTCGTTAAATGTTTTTTACTTCTAGGATTAGGACTGATATTTCTTTGGAACAATGGAATTCATGGTTAGTTATATTTTTTTAATATTTATCATTTAACATGAAGCATATATAATAAATACTTTTTATCAAAAAGGTGACTTGATCATATAAAAAGACAGTAACCCAAAGACAAAAAAAAATAAAAGAAAAACTTTCAGATTTCAAAATATGATTGACATAAAGTATTATTTATGAATTTGCCTGAGACAAACAAAAAAACCTAGACATCATTAAGATAGGAGCCATCTCTGTTGGCCCTGCTGTGAAGAATGTGTGGTAAAAAAATTGTATCTTTACCAAAGAACATGGGGCTGTCAACTGCAACCAGT
This sequence comes from Mytilus edulis, assembly GCA_019925275.1. Taxonomy (NCBI): domain Eukaryota; kingdom Metazoa; phylum Mollusca; class Bivalvia; order Mytilida; family Mytilidae; genus Mytilus; species Mytilus edulis. The sequence continues at coordinate 91,738,843 of CM034354.1, forward strand.
TTTGACATTGACCTCTGACCTAGGATAAGATGTACATGTGTACATACATCATGACACTTTGAAATCATAATGGTTGTAAAGATATAGAGCGGACACAATCTTTACCATAAGACATGGGGGTTGTCAACTGAAACCAAAGTTTTTTACCTTGACCTTTGGCCTGGTAAGTTGTGCAAACATTATGACACATTCTCTGGTGTTTATTAATATACATGTCAAGTAAAAAATTTGAAATCATAACGGTAATTCTCAAGATATAGAGCTGACACTATCTTTACCATAGGAAATGGGGTTGTTAACTGAAACCAAAGTTTTTGACCTTGACCTTTGACCTAGGACTTTCACTATTGTAGGTGGGGCATAAAAAACATCATATAAGGAAAGCTATGAAATAAATAATGAGAAGATGGCACAAATCTTTTTTAGCTACGATATAACTAAACTGCTTGGCTCTGTTTTTATTTTTAGCTCATTTGGCCCAAATGTCAAAAGATTTTTTGATGTTGATACATGCTCTCTATGTTTCCTGAACTTTCGTGAAAATCAAATTGATTTCTATTTGTGACGTCATCAATAGAAGGCAGGTGCATAAATTTTCATCAAAAAGACATATATTTTCTATAGTCTTTGTATAAACTATGATTTATTGTAATATCTGAAAAAAAATCCTAATTTGAAATTTTAGTTACAAAAAAAGGCAATTTCAGGTGTTTATCAAACCAACTCCTTTATAATATATTTGCATAATACTAAGGAATTTATTTATTTTGGTGGTCACTTTATTTGTTAGAGTGTGGAAAAATTTGTATATTTGTGGATACTAGTATTTGATATCCTGTTTTTTTACCCAAATTTGCATACAAAAAAAAATGATATGGGGTATCACTCCATAACACAAAATCAGTACATGCACAACAAAAAAACACAGGAAAGCAAAGAACAGCTTTTTTATTGCTGTTCTTCATCTCAAAGTCACAATGAGACTTTAATAATAAAACAGTCTCTAAAAACACTGCAAAGGACCTCCTTTGTGCACAAAGGAGCACACAGGAGTTTTATAAGTGCACAAGGGACCTGAAATTGTTCATAAAATGGGGAGAAAATGATTTCTTAGGAAATAAACTATTGATTTTTATCAAAATACTTGAGTTAAATTAATTGGTTTTAAAGTTGAAGATTTACGAAACCGTATTCTGTAATTGGTACGGATATGCATAAGATTACGGCCCTTTTCTATAAGATTTTACCAAGTTTTCTAAATTTTGGTACATACTTTGTTTTCTGCAGAATAAAATTCGATAAAACAAAGTGTATATTGAAATTTATGAAATATTGATCGAAAAATTCAAACTTATTTCCTATCTTTAGAATAATTCCCATTCCGTTCCCTTTGTTCCTATAGAAACCTTTTCTTCATAGAAATACAAATGACAATACAGAAGAAAACAAACTGCTTAAGAAATACGAGACAAAAAAAACCCAGGAAAACATCAGTATTCGTGCATACTTTTCGTAGTTTTGGTAAAGTCTCTTATCTTAAAAAATATTACGACATTATATTGACATTTTTATCATTCATATTATATTATAACTATTTAAAAATTCACATGCATACCTGTAGCCAGGCGGGGTTTTCGAACCCCCCTTGACATCAAATAAGCACTGTTAAAGTCAACGTTTTGTTCAAATTGTGACTGTTAAAGTCGAGTTCACGAGTCCAACGAACCCCCCCCCCCCCCTTGGAAATTCCTGGCTACGGGCCTGACATGTATTCATGAGCTATCACATAGTCCGGATATATAGTCGGTTCTGAACCGATACCAGTGATCCAGTGATTGCACCAATCGTACATTTATTCAAATCACAATTTTTATTGAAATTATATAATTTTTTGAACACTTTTCTGCAGGAATTATAAAAATTTTATGCTGTGCTGGAAATTGCAGGTCCTTTGTGCTCTTATCAAACTTCTTTGGGGTCCTAAGCTATATATAGTGCTCCTAAGTGCTCCTTTGTGCAAAAAGGAGGTCCTTTGCGGTGTTTTTAGAGACCCATAATAAAATGATATTTTTTTGAATACTTGAAAACTGAGGCTACCTATATACCAATCAAATCTACCCAAAAAATTGGAACTCAACAAGTAATAATGTAATTCAATGTAAACCCTTTTTCAATTGCAGGTTCTACAATAAAAGAAGTATATTACAAGAAAAAGGTTCCAGTTTCCACCCTATGGACATCAAAAAAAATATCGTCCTGGCAAGTGAGACAGATCACATTTATGGATTGTATTTACATATGTATGGGTTATGAGGACTGTAATGCTGTAGTCTATCGTACTTTAAGTGACCAGACGACAATCTGTTTGCCGCTCAAATACACTTCAAACCCAGCAAATTCATATACACCTCTCTCAACAGATACAGTATATACTGTTACAAGTAGAATAACTTAATTCATTAAAGATATAATTCTGAAAACTTGAGGTTTTAAATTTCTTTCAAGGTTGTACTTTTTGATACTCAACCATTCAAAATACTTTTAAACTTCTAGTAAACAACATCTCCTTCAATATTAAAATAAGGAGATGTGGTATGATTGCCAATGAGACAACTATCCACCAGAGTTCAAATGAAGTGGATGTACAAAACTGTAGAAATTATATGCACCACTTAACAATAACAAAAATCAAAGGACTATTAAAGGCCCCGACATGAAAACTTTAAGGATGTTCTAAGGTGAGGTTTTGGGATTTGTGTCAAATGTTCGGACTCTTTGGTCAGTCAGGGGACTTAAATGAGTGATTTTCTAAATCACTGATTCAAGTAACATTATTTCCATAAAGGTTGAAAGTAAGAGTTGTCTTTCTTTAATAATCACCTATTTAAGTAGTACAAAATAATCACTAGACATGCTAGAAGAAGTGATTTAATTTTACTGTAGCTTTAAATATAGAATACTAATGATCCAAGGACTAAATATGTTTCTAAACTTATCAGAACCAACATCTGTGTTGTCTAGGATGACCAGGTCATTCCAGGTGATGACCTTGTACTGAATTTAGGATAATGACATAAAAATCACTTGTTTAAGTATCATCCCTCAATTTCCTTCCCAAAAATCACTTCTTTACATATCATTATTTTAATAACCCCCACTAATTTCATTACCCCCAAACAGTGAATTTTTTATCGCAAACAGTAGAATTTTATTACATAATCTGAAAGATGAAACCTTGAACTTTACAGGAAAAATACTTCCACTGCTGGGAAAAATCTGTTAAGAAAGTATCAGTTCATTATGTAAACCCATTATCATAGCATTTTTTCAATTAAAATAGAATTTGCAGCTAAATGAAAGCATCAAAGGCATAAACCTTGGTACCTAAAAGAAACAAAAAATTCATTTTTTTTTTCAATTTTACTAATGAAAAGATATTTTTTAAACCTATGTGTTTAAAATTTTGGTAAAACTACAAAATCACAATTTGTGACAAAACTTCCAATTTGCTACTCAAATAAGTGATTAAAAAATCACTTATTTCAGTAAGTCCCCTGACTGTTGGTGTTTTTCCATACAATACAATGTAAAATATTTTGCCCCATAAGGCCAACTAAAATTAATTAGTAGATTTTCATCCAAATTTTTGAAAAAAATGGGGCGGGTGGAAGGATTTTATTTTTTAAGTTTTATTTCAGATGAAACCCTCTTACAACGTGTCCTTCATGATATATGCAGGTGTAATAATGAGCTTCTATCATGTATAAGGAATCATACATAATTTTTCAAATTCTTTGATAAATAACTCTGATTGGCAACCACTGTTCTACATGTAATTGCCATTTTTGAAATCTATTTTATAGTAAACAGCAAAAAATTTCAGAAGTGCTCTCTCTAGTTTGACTTCCTATTTACACCAAATTTATTTTGATTTCAACAAGCTATGGTTTGTAGTCCCTTTTAAAATGAAGCAAAGGCAGCACAAGTATTACGAGAACAGAATAAAATGAAAACTCAAAAAGTATTGAAAATAATAGGGTTGGTGCTTATGCAAGATGCAAATTTAATTAAGATTGAGGACTTTGGATACAATGTAACACATGATCGAAATTTGCAAAAAAAGAAGTTGTTAAAATGTTTAATGTTCATTCTGTCGAGGTTATTGGCACAGATGGTGTTTTCTCTTTGTCAACAAAAAATGACAGCCATGGACAAATCTAAGGGCTTGCTACATTGTATCATAAATCTAATTTGAAGTACGTATTTTTGCCGACTTTTTGAACTCAATATACGGTCATAAATCTAACAAGTTCGTGCTTGTGTCAATTTCTTTGAACCAGTCATGTTTTTGTACCAATTTGTTCCACGATTCTCGCGCATTGGATATCGTTCACAGTCCAAATTTCCTGACACAAACTCATTCCATAAATAAAAAATCCAGAAATAAAAGACATACCGCGATTTGCCATCTTAGACACAGTTTCATGATTACTAGTTGCCCTTCTCGTTATTAATCTCTATTCTCGGTAGATTATGTTGTCATCCTAGGGCAGCAGAACATGTTGACTTAATAATTTTGGATAGATTACTCTAAGAAACATACATTTTGTGTATGAAAACCGAATTTGAAACAGGAAGTTTGGAATGAAACGAAATTATCAACGATTTCCAGTAACGGAAATGAACAAACTCTGGAAATCGTATTTTTTTTCAAATAAAAAAAATCGGGGCGGGACGATTTCAGAGGGGCGGGCGGGGATGAAAATCTATCAATTAATTTTAATTGGCCTAACACCCATTTATTTTTTCATATAAGATTTAATAGCTCATGAAAGGTCATTTACCAAAATTTTAGAAGATTCTTGATTTTCTTTCTTTTGTTTTGAGACCCAAATAATACCAATGCAAATATAAGGTAAAAGTCAGAGCCAGCCTTTTCCCGCCATATTTATAATCTCAAATATCTCGAAAAGGAGGTCCATGACCTATCAATATGTTTACCTTGATTGATGTTCTACCAGCTTATAGTATTAATTTTAATTTCTTAATTTCTTAAATTTTACCTAACCTCACCTAACCTAAGTACATCCTTAAAACAAGAAAACTACAGTCATAAGTATATTTAATACCAGATAAATATTGTTTTAGAATTTTAACTTGAGCAATTAACTCTCATTAACTGAGTAAAAAGCCAAATGACTTTTATGGAGCGTCTGTAAGTCAGCTGGCCAATTTACACATCCTTTAGACCTATAGAAAAATTTACATGGACCTCTGTAGGCTTGGCAGGAGAATGGATGAAGTAGTTTTTTCTGTGATAATTAGCTCGACAACACTGAAGTTGGTGAGTACAAATCCAGGTCATTGTGAGTTGCATAGACTTTGATCTTTACTGGCAAGGATTGCAAGTTCTACCACCTAAAGAATTGCAGCAAATGAATTAACCAACATTGCTGAATGTGAAGCTAATTACAAACAAACAAACAAACCAACAAACAAACAAACACTTATTTCTTTTACTGTTGATACATTTATTTTCGTGGGTACCAATTTTCGTTGATTGATGAAAACTTGCATATTTGTGTATATTAGATTCGTTGTTTTGGCAAAATCTGCAAACATTTCTTTAGAAAATCTGTATTTTGTTTAACATTTAAATTCATGGTTCCCCTGTACCCACGAAATCCACGAAAGTTGGTATCCAACGAATAATAATAAATCCACAGTATAATTTGATTCTATGTAATATAACTTACTGCACCACTAGCTCCATGTACTAATATAGTTTCTCCTGCTCTAGCTTTACCTCTAAAATAAAAAATAAATTTGCTCTCAATTGTGTTGAAACATATGTGCCATGTATATAGATACATGAGTCATATAGGCAACATACAATATCAACCAATCAATAGAAATGTATATGTCATATATGGTAATAAATGTCCATTTCCTGAAAGATGTCTGAAAAAAATCCCAAAACTTGAAAATTGGTATTTGCTTCTCATTTGTTAGAATGTATCTAGTACAAAGTAGAACTCATAACCATAATCAGATAAAAATATGAATATTTCTATCCTATTATGCATGAAATCTTTTAACAATGGACATATATATGTAACATTCACCGTTTATCTATGTATGACTTCACCTTAGCACAGCTTTAGTTATATTTATTATCTGTATATTAAGGAATACAGTATGGTACTACTGGGGCCCTACAAACTGTATGAGGAGGAACAACTTACTATATAATGATATCAAAATGGACATATAGGCTATATATTGCAAAAAAGCTTATCAAGTAACTTTGGCTCTTTAGTCTGTATAAGGAATTAAAGCTTGGCTCTTCAGGCTGTTTAAGGAATAGATTACGATATAACTGTGGCCCTATAAGCTGTATAAGGAATTATAGCTTATGATATAACTGTGGCCCTATAAGCTGTATAAATAATAGCTTACGATATAACAGTCGCCCTATAAGCTGTATAAAGAATAGCTTACAATATAACTGTGGCCCTATAGGCTGTATAAAGAATAGCTTACAATATAACTGTGGCCCTATAGGCTGTATAAAGAATAGCTTACGATATAACTGTGGCCCTATAAGCTGTATAATAAGGAACACCAAGTGCAGCCCCTTGTTCGAATGTTAAGTTGTCATCGAGAGGTTGTGTAAACTGTTCCTCTGTAAGACAAAACTGGGCATAACCTCCTGTAACTGTTCTCATGGAAAATACTCGGTCTCCTTCCTACAGTTATAAAAATGTTCAAATATAAATTTTATAATTATAATAACAAATAAACACACTTTACCACAGTGATTGTGTTATCATACCTGTCAACCTGTGACGATGAAAATGCAGGTCATGACCTGCATTGAAGAATTAAATCTCAGGTCATAAGACTCATAACGCGTACGAACTTTTTCAAGCTGAATTTCAGTATTTATGGTACATTTTCTTATAATGTATATCAAAGATACCAAAACATCAATGCATGTTCACTTTGTTAAGTCATTTTAAATCTTATTAAATATTATTTCATTGCACTTTTAAAGATTTTTATAAATTTGTGTAACTCAGTCTTATGTGCTTTACTTTTTGAGAGAAAATACTACAATCATCAAATACTAGAATTTAATGTAATTCTGAAATGTTTGAGACTATTGACTATGTAGCCTTTAACCATACTATTTTTCATTTAACAAGGAAATTAGACTATAATAAAATATAGTAATACAGTTAAAGGAAGTATAAAGGTATAAAAATAATGAAAAGTTATTTTCAATATGTATTTGAATTTTATATTTTTATGATTTAATCTTTTTCATCCACAAAACGTAAATATAAGGAATAATTTTGAATGGTGACAAATAAGGGGAAGTAACTCTAGTTCAGTTTGTAAACCAATGGTGCAATTTATTTACGACCTAAAGCTAAGATAATTGGTGTTAATTAACAGTGTGTTTGACACCAAAGCTGTCAAGTGAAGCCATGCACTTAATGGGTCACTTAATTTGACAGTTTACATAGCTAGATGAACTTCCTGTTCATGGAAGAATTACGAATTTGCCGGTATTTCAAAGGAATATTACTTATGAAATCAATCTCAAGGCTAAGAAATACGGGTGAAATCGGGTTATTTTCGGAATTCCTGGGTTATTTCAATGACCCGGCGGGTGTTCCGGGTGATCCCTCAGAATTGTGAAAATCTCGGGTCAAACCCGCAGAATACGGGTCAGTTGACAGGTATGTGTTATTTCATAAATTTTGCTCTGGTTTTTGTTTGATTTTGTTTTTTGCACCCTCAAAAACATATTTCTTTACTGATGGAAATAAAATTTTGCTTTACAAATAGATATTAGAAGATGCGGTTTGAGTGCCAATAAGACAACAAAATTTATTTTTCAGCATTGCATGTAATTGAAGTCATTGATTTGTAAATTCTTAATCAAAACTCAACTAAATCTGAGAGGAAGTATTGTGTACAGATTTGTTGTAAGCCAAGGCTCTGTGTTGAAAGCCATGCTTTGACCTATAACATGTATAAAGTGTGACTTGGATAGAGAGTTAGCACTCATACTATATCTTCTTATATCTATAGATCTCTGTAGTTATACATGTAGTATGACATTCATTTTCACTTAACAAGTACATATTATCATCCTGTCCCCCGTGAGGTGCTGGATTTCTTTCTGTGTTAAAGACCCATTGGTGGCCTTGAGCTGTTTTCTGCTCTTGATTGAGTGGTTGTTTCTGCGACATATTCCCCATTTCCATTCTCTATTTTTTGTAATGTGTACAGATAAACAGAAATACATTGTTCAGACACAGATCATTTATAAAATGTCAAAAGAATGTTTCCCATGAACATTTGTTGTAGGGAGTAGGAGCTCGAGGTAGACAAAGGTAAGGGGAAATAACTCATAAAATCATCAGTACGTTCATGTCATGTTTTAAGTTTAAACCTCCTAGTTTTTTTTGCATCTGTCCTAAGTCAGAAACCTGATGTTCAGTGATTGTCGTTTGTTGATTTGGTTCATAATAATATGTTTCTTGTTAACTTTTAAAGATTATACTGTTGGTTTTCCTGTTTGAATGGTTTTACATTAGACATTTTTGGGGCCCTTTATAGCTTGACATTCAGTGTGAGTCAAGGCTGTTGAAGACCGTACTTTGACCTATAATGATTATTATTCCACTGTTTATACATATTGATAGCTAAATCAATATTTGATTGGTTGAGACTATCCCACATGTCATTGAACAAAACTTCATATTCCCTTCTGAGCATCATAATAATTTCCCTCTGTAGATCGGGACCTCATCTTATGATGTTACGCGCTGCACTAAATAAATAAGTTTATGTACATAACCTTTTGACGCTGTTTTTTTTCAAATAGGGTGAGTAAAGTCATTTATACCGTGTTTAAGTTATTCTGGAATTATTAATATGGTTTGGATAATAGTCCCAGATTTATTCATTTGTAAAAAAAACCAAAAAGACTATTAATTTAATTTTGATCCGTACTGTGTATCAATGTTTATGTCGTCTTTAGATCTAGTTATTTAAACAAGCGGATAAGAAAAAATAGCATGTACATTCATATCTTATGTTCAGATAGTAAATAAAGTATAGGCAGTGGAATATTAGCTTCGAGAGATATGAAGATTTGATTACCCTCGAAAAATCATATTTTCCTTGGGCAGAGCCCTCTTGAAATATGAATCTTCTTGGGTGAACAAATCTTCATATCTCCCTTAGGCATGGGAAATAAATGTATAATATTAAGTAGTAAATAAAACAAAGTTACCTTTAAAGTTGTGATATTTTTCCCCACATTCTCTACGATACCAGCAACATCATTCCCTGGTGTATACGGTAGGGCTGGTTTTACAGCATATGTTCCACTTCTGATATAGGTATCCACTGGGTTAATGCCTGCTGCATATACTTTCACTAGAACCTGTTAATAATCATTATAATGTACACACTATTATTGAAAAAATAATTTTCACAAAACACCTTGAAATGAAAAAAAAAATTAATTTTTGTCCTCTCTGAAACTATTTGACCAATTTTAACAAATAATGTATGTTTCAGTACAAATAATCCTCATTTGGTTGAGTAGAAAACATGACCACCAGATTCAATCTTTCATTCAGTGGTTTATTTATGTTAATCTAGTATAACTTTTAATCAGTCTTAGACCAAAATTTGTTTTGGAGAAAGTTGAAATATAAAGTTGTCCCTTGTTCCATTCATTGTCATGATTGTATAGTGTTTTAAAGGACTCTTGGACAATCTTTTTTATAGGACTCTTGGACAACCGTTTAAATAGAAGTAGAATATGTCTGAGGACATGAATGTTTTGTAATTTTCAAAGTTTAAAAGGGGAATAACTCTAAAGGAGTAGGGGGATTAAGGCCTGGATTTGGCCCAAAAAAGATAAATGTTTGATATCTATTTCAAATTAGCACATTGTGTTTAGAAATGCATAGGTTCAAGAAATATAAAGAAAAACATTAAGATTTTTACCTGATGACGGCACATTTACGTCATAATATGTACAATTTAAAAAGAAACGATGAAAAATACAGATTTTATGCAGTTTTCCAACTTTATTTCTAGTATGGAAACATCGTGCACAGGCAATAAACAACAAAATAATTTAACAGAAGCTATATTATTACTATTGACATGATCCCACCAAATATAAAGTTGTTTCTTGGGTGCGCACATACTTTTTCAATCTAAAATATACATAAAATTTGATGAAAAACAAGGAAAATCACGAAATTTTACAAAATATGCAAAATAAATCATGATTTGTTGCCATGGAAACTTTGTTCAATGTCAAATTTGTTTTGTTTCTCTGAGTACCTTGTACTGTTGGTTTTCAGTTATTTAAGAATACATATGATAACTTTTAAATTTGCAGTAATTTTTGGACCAAATAAGGGCCTTATTGCCCTACTCCTTTTAAAGTTTAAAAGACTTCCTGTCCAAATCTTAACTCTGTCCATGCTGTCTGCATGTCATGGTTATTAGCATTGTGTATGAGTTTCATAATACATGAATAAATCAAACTTAAGTCAGAGTGAAAAACGACAAAAATCACAATTTCCCAAACTCTAAAATGGTAAGTAACTCACTGCCCAAATTAAAATTAAAACTCTGTTTGCAAGTTTTAGTTCTTCTAAGCTTTGTGTAGAACAAACAATCAGGAGGGACAGTCAACATGGTCAAGAGGCATAAAAACTTTTAATACAGACATATTTTATCAAATGTTTGGTGTGTGTTTCTAATTTTTATATATATTTGAACCTGTAGATTTGGTACAAACCTGATTATCTTGGGGTTTTGGTATTGGTACATTTTCTTCCACTTTTAACACTTCTGGACCTCCAAACTGAGCTACCCGTACTGCCTTCATTATATTTCTAATTAAACGGCTACTCTTCATACTGTAATAGAAAGTTAAAATCATGGGTCAAATTTTTGTTTTGTATGTCTTCCCTGATTAACTGATTGCCACAGATATGATGTGGCACAGAGTGGCATAGACTCCTAAAAAAAGTTTGTGATAGGATTCTATAACTATTTGGAGCATGGCTAAACCCTATATAGATTTGGACTCTGCGTCAAGGGATGACCATGATTAGTGTTTTAATGTCATGGACTCTGTGTCAAGGGATGACCATGATTAGTGTTTTAATGTCATGGACTGCGTCAAGGGATGACCATAATTAGTGTTTTAATGTCATGGACTCTGTGTCAAAGGATGACCATGATTAGTGTTTTAATGTCATGGACTCTGCGTCAAGGGATGACCATGATTAGTATTTTTAATGTCATGGACTCTGTGTCAAGGGATGACCATGATTAGTGTTTTAATGTCATGGACTCTGTGTCAAGGGATGACCATGATTAGTGTTTTAATGTCATGGACTCTGCGTCAAGAGATGACCATGATTAGTGTTTTAATGTCATGGACTCTGTGTCAAGGGATGACCATGATTAGTAAGTGTTTCAATGTCATGGACTCTGCGTCAAGGGATGACCATGATTAGTGTTTCAATGTCATGGACTCTGCGTCAAGGGATGACCATGATTAGTGTTTTAATGTCATGGACTCTGCATCAAGGGATGACCATGATTAGTGTTTTAATGTCATGGACTCTGCGTCAAGGGATGACCATGATTAGTGTTTTAATGTCATGGACTCTGTGTCAAGGGATGACCATGATTAGTGTTTTAATGTCATGGACTCTGTGTCAAGGGATGACCATGATTAGTGTTTTAATGTCATGGACTCTGCGTCAAGGGATGACCATGATTAGTGTTTCAATGTCATGGACTCTGCGTCAAGGGATGACCATGATTAGTGTTTTAATGTCATGGACTCTGTGTCAAGGGATGACCATGATAGTGTTTTAAATGACCATGATTAGTGTTTTAATGTCATGGATTACTTGAAAGATTTCTTGTAAATTAATTTGTATTAATCTGATTTTTGCATGAAAGCAATAACATGAATAAGAATCAGAGGCGGATTTACAGGATTTTTCAGGGGGCCCAGACCCCCATTTTGTGGGGAAAATTTTGTTGCTTATAATAGGGAATCACTGAAGCATGGCGAGACCAGGCCCCATCTCAGGGAGACAGTGGGCCCCCACCCCATCCCCCTTATGAAAATTTCTGGATCCGCCACTGAAAATCAATCAATTTACCAAATTATTGACAATAACATGCTGTGAATAAAAAATACCAATATTTAAAGAGAGTTAACTACAATGAGCATGATTGTCCTGCCAAACATACATGACATATACATGTATAAAATAAAATTGAGAATGGAAATGGGGAATGTGTCAAAGAGACAACAACCTGACCATAGAAAAAACAACAGCAGAAGGTCACCAACAGGTCTTCAATGTAGCGAGACATTCCCGCACCCAGAGGCGTCCTTCAGCTGGCCCCTAAACAAATATATACTAGTTCAGTGATAATGAACGCCATACTAATTTCCGAAATTGTACACAAGAAACTAAAATTAAAAAAATACAAGAATAACAAAGGCCAGAGGCTCCTGACTTGGGACAGGCGCAAAAATGTGGCGGGGTTAAACATGTTTATGAGATCTCAACCCTCCCCCTATACCTCTAGCCAATGTAGAAAAGTAAATGCATAACAATATGCACATTTAAAATTCAATTCAAGAGAAATCCGAGTCTGATGTCAGAAGATGTAACCAAAGAAAATAAACAAAATGACAATAATACATAAATAACAACAGACTACTAGCAGTTAACTGACATGTCAGCTCCAGACCTCAATTAAACTGATTGAAAGATTATGATTTCATCATATGAATATTTAATTTTATTAAAATCAAGATTTTAAATTCAGTGTTAACAGAACTTAACTCAGAAAACCATTTTACTTTCAATAATGAACGAATTGTCAAGCATTGAAATTCACCTGGGATTGTACGTTTTCCTGCCAAAGGTATTTAAAAAAAAGTGGTATTCTCTGGGCACTTTGTTTTTCTCCACCAATAAGTAGTAGGGTTGACTCTGATTTCAATACATGTATGTCAGTATCTTACAATGTATGCAATGTAAAAATAAAATTAAAAGCCTATTTCAATTAGTAATTAACTATGTGAACATATTTTGGATTTGAAATATGAAGAAATGTCCCCTAAATGCTTTGAATTCAATTGTAAAAAAAAGTTTGTCCACTTTATGATCTGAGATGTTTTTCTTCAATGCGCATGCAGGTCATAGCATTTTCATAGGTTTTATACAGCTTTCTGATAATTTTTGTGGATGCCTTTCCTTTGTAGTAAGATGTCATCTGATGTACAGTAGCTGTTGTTTGTTAATGTAATTTATATATGTGTTTGAACTTTCTCGTTTCTTGTTTTTTATATAGATTAGACCGTTGGTTTTCCTGTTTGAATGGTTTTACACTAGTAATTTTAGGGCCCTTTATAGCTTGTTGTTTGTAGTCAGAGTAATCTGAGACTAGTTGTTCGGTGTGAGCCAAGGCTCCATGTTGAAGGCCGTACATTGACCTATAATGGTTTACTTTAATAAATTGTTATTTGGATGGAGAGTTGTCTCATTGGCACTCACACCACATTTTCCTATAGCTATCATATTTGAATTAATCCTACAATAATTTATTGATCTCACAATAAATGCACAACAGTATTTGATTGGATTTGATTGACTTAACAATAGCTAGTAATTTTGTTTTCTAAAATATATAAGAAAATAAAAAAACATAGTTCCGTTTTAGTACGGCTTTTTGATAAAAAAAATTTGGACGCCATCCTTTCGTCGTAGGAAGGCGTAACAGCAAAATCAAAAATAGCCTTTCTAGACGGCATAGTTATTTGGACTTAGTTCCAACGTCCCCTGCATTCCACATATATTATCTATTTCTGTTATAATTGTAAGATAAGGGTCATGTTAAGGTTCCACATGAACCTTAACATGCACTCCTGACATTGATATCTTCAACCATATGGGCCATAATAGGTGACTGATCCACAAGAGGGGGAGGGGGTATCAGGGTTGGAAATCCTCACCTTTACTTTTTTTTAAACAATTCTACTGAATGGGGATTATAATGAGGGTTACACTAAAGACCTGAAAGTGGACCTGAAAAGACCTGAAAAGACCTGAAAATATACGATTAAAATTATTCAAATTGCAATAACTTTTTTATTATTGGATAGAATTTCTTCAAGTTGAAATTTTATTAATTTTTAATATCCATATTTCATTAAAATTTAAATATTTTAAATCAAAAACATTTTTTTGATGCTAAAAGTTGGACCTGAACGGAGAAGTGAAAAGACCTGAAGGGACCTGAAAATCTATGGTCGGACTAATGTTAACTTCAATAACTTTTTTAAGGCTCAATGTTTATCTTTCAACTTTGGATTTTATGAAACAAAACATTCAGTATAATGATAATATTAAAACAAAATATTGAAAAAATATCGTTGAGGTGTCAAAACTCGGACCTGAACGGAAAATTAAATAACATAAATTTGCTTGAAAAGCCTGTGGTCAGATTTATTCAAGTTTTTTTAACTGTTTTCAATCAATCTCCTTGAAATATGAACTTTGTTATAGGAAAGGTATAATATATCATTGAAATGATAAAGAATTTTATCGAAATTAAAAAAATATAATGGTTGAGTTACAAAATTCGGACCTTGTCGGGGAAGTAAAAGACATGAATAGATCATAGGGGTAGATGTATTTAAATTCGTACAACATTGTTTTTTTCTATTTGTTTTAATTTTAGACAAAAGTCTATTGAAGAGAACGAATGACTATATTTATACAGAAACATATTTGAATACAAACTACCTTTTTGATGATGAAAAAAAAGAAGATTGCCCGTTGAAATTATTCAAACCAGAGACATATAATAAATAGTTATATGTCTCTGTTCAAACTAATTCAACTTGCTTAAACTGTATTAATATATATTAAAGCAGGTCTTAAACATGTTAAACATAAAAACGAAAAAAATAGTATTGCTTCCCCAGTAAACTATATGTTATTTAGAGACACCGTGTTCGTCGATTGGAATGTTTTAATTACGTGAACGTGTGCCGGTTGTAATTCAAACCTTGTATTGATATTAGCTGATAATTGGATCATTAGTCTAAATAAACATTTCACTTTAATCTTTTAATTGGATTATCACTAATATCTTGTTACACGAAGAATGCATTTATTTATAAGATTTTTACCCAATTTTATAGTATTTCATAATTCATAGTTAACATATATCTTTTTTAACCTAAGAATTATTTATCTACTTGTCCCATTTTGAATATAACTTTATGAGATTATTTACAAGTTTAAATAGTATATTTTGTATATATTTTGGTTTTAAGGATCAGTGTCTCAGTAATTTTTTGGCTGGATATTGATTGTTGTTTGTGTGTATATGAATATTTTGTAAAGGTCTTGTTTCAATCAATATGTGACACTATAGTAAACAATTTTATTCTTTATTCTCTTCCGTCAATTAAAAATTAAAAAGAAGATGGGTGTGATCCCGGCAATGAGACAGATCTCCACAAGAGACAAAATGACATCGAACATGAACAGTTTACAACCATATTTTTTGTCTTTGCAATGAATTGTATAGTTAAACAATTCCTTGGTCTATGTTTATTATTTTTCGTTTAATTTTTTTTTTTTAGCGGAATTTTAGGCTCATTCAGATTTTTAATTTTCTGTTCAGGTCCGAGTTTTGACACCCCAACAATATTTTTTCAATATTTTTTTTTAATATTATCATTATATTGCACCCTTTGTTTCACAAAATCAAAAGTTGAAAGAAATCCACTGAATAATAAAAAAGTTATTGAAGTTAGAATTAGTCCGACCATAGATTTTTAGGTCCCTTCAGGTCTTTTCATTTCTCCGTTCAGGTCCAACTTTTAGCATCAAAAATTTCTTTTTGATTTAAAACATTTAAATTTTAATGAAATATGGATATTAACAATTAATAAAATTCCAATTTGAAGAAATTCCATCCAACAATAAAAAAGTTATTGCAATTTGAATAATTTTAATCGTATATTTTCAGGTCTTTTCAGGTCCACTTTCAGGTCTTTAGTGTAACCCTTATAATGATTTATCAACACAGGGGCTTGTTACAATTGCCGGGTTTACTATCCATACGAACCCATATACAATTGCCGGGTTTACTATCCATACGAACCCCTATTAAACCCGGCAATTGTAACAAGCCCCTGTGATTAGAACCACCCTCCCCCTTAATTATCCTAGATCCACCCCCTGATCATTTTCAATGGTGTATTGCTAATATAATTATACACATTAATCTTGCTAGACGAACAAAGGTTAATTATCGGTAGCATGGGTCTCTGGAATATGTAAGGTCACACTTTTCAAAAAGGCTACCTTCATACAGGTCATTAATTAGAATCAAATCAAACCATACGGCAACATCATAGGTCGATAACTTTTCGATGACAGTTTTACTTTTAATTATCTTATGATTTAACAAACGGATAGAATATATTAATTCCTACAATATACTTACCAATATGTGTTAAACAGTTTCAAGTGTACCAAAACACGTGTTTACATTTAAAGGAAAAACATCCGGTGTGACGAGAGTGCACTTTTAACCAATCCGGTGCAATCACAAATCTTCCGGGTAATGAAGTATTTTGATTTTTATAATTACATACATTAATTTTGAATGTAGGACAGAAAGTCACAGGACAAAAGGTCACAATTCATTTTTTCTGATTATTTTCTTTGAACATGATAAAAAATGTTTTTTCTTACAAAAACATTTTTGTATTCAGTTTTCTTGAAGTATGGTATATTATTAAACCAACTTTGTAAGCAAAATTTATCAAAAAATATCAAAAATGATAAAAAAAATTGTTGAAAAACAAAATGTCAAAATATATTGGCACTTAAATGTCATTAAACTATTATAAGTCCCCCGCTGGTGGCCATCTTGGATGATGGATCGCCTACAAAGTAGACAACACTAAATCAGCACCTAACATTCAGGAGGCACTCGTCTCAGAATAATGTTTTTTTCCTATAAATACCTTTATGTTATATATAAATGAAGGTATATATAGGAAAAACATATTCATACAAAGGTCTTCCTTTAGAGAACCAATGGATGGAATGATATAAAACATAGCGGCATGAACACAGGCACTCGTCTCAGAATATGTTTTTCCTATATATACCTTCATTTATATATAACAAATCAGTTTACTCAAAATACTATTTTAAAGATTGGTGTGTATATTTTATCTACCAAACCAATATCAGATACCAACACATGTTGCAGGATCTCAATATTAAGGACTTCAAGTTTAGCACTCCTGATTGCACCTGTGCTATTCCCCATTCATATATAATCCGGCTTGCCATGTTATTTCTTGTGACTTAGAAAATGTTGTCAATAACACTTCTCAGTGTTATTCAAAGGCCCGAAATATTGTGAGGAAATCCATCAATTGAAAATACAACTTCAAAATACTGATGAATTCAGTCGAGGATTTTGCCAGGCAATGGATACAACGCGTAGATACTCTTTCCGAATAAATTAAGGATGATAGGTCGTTGATACATTTTAACAGCAATAGAAACCGGGCTTTAAATTTATTGAGGAATTGCCTATTCTAGAGGTGACGTGAATCAAATGTGGACTCTAACAAAAATCGAAACGCGCGTAAGGCGTATTAAATTATAGTCCTGGTACCTTTGATTACTTTATAGAACTAACTATATAAACAACACATTGCTAATAGGGTTATAGAGCAAATTGCTACCCCTAGAAAACCTTTTGTTTACTGTGGTGAAACCATATGTATATTTGTTTTTTTTTTTCTCTAAAAGGTTTGATTTTTACAGGTAAATGTATTTACAGGTGATAAGATTATCACGGATTTACGTGTTATATTGCTCAGAAGTATCAGAAGTTAAATTGTATAACATCTGGCCCCAATAAACGTTGACATAACAGGGAAAAGGTAATAAAGTTTTTTTTAGAAGAATGTTAGAGTCAATAAATGAATTCGTAACTGTAAGAAATATAGATTCCTACACTGCAACAAGTGTATTACGATATTTCTCCACTCGAGACAGTTAAATTTTATTATTTAAAGCACGAGGCTTGCCGAGCTCTTTAAATAACTAAAATTTAACTGTCGAGAGTGGAGAAATATCGTAATACACGAGTTATAGTGTCGGAATCTGTTTCTCTGATGATTTTTATCCTTCTTTTTCAAAGATTTTCAGAAACTTGTGTTCTTTATATGCGACGTCATCAGGCATTGCCGCCTTTTTTCATGGCGTCACAATAGAAAAATACGGAAGAAAACAAAACATTTAGACGTCATAATCAAATTTCGACTAATCATTTGCCGAGAACAGATTTTTCACTAGTGAGGAGAAATATTTTTTCTCACACCGGTCAGAAAATGTGAAAATAGCACAAAAATTAGAGAAACAATTTTTCAACATTCATGAACAATAAATCTCTATGGTTCTTTTTTTTTTGTGTGTATTTATTTGGGTTTGTCTTATACTGAAATCTATATATTATTTTATTTAATATTTTTTGAAATAAGTGTTAAAATGGGTGCGTCTTAACACTGCTTAGGACTTAAAATATGCCACTCTTGACCAGAAGGAGTTAAAATCATAATAATGTTAGAAATTGATATTTAATGCATAAATTCTCAATTTTTTTTCGAAAAAGAATAAAAAATAAATGAATTATTCAACAATGTTAACCCTCTTACTGCGGGAAGGACATATGTGTCCTCCCCTGGCTTACTGCGGGAAGGACATATGTCCTTTGTGTAAAAAAAACTATTTTTTCCCTTTCGTAATATTTCTGAAAAAAACACCTTTCCTTCAATTATTGAATACATTTTATATATTTTATTCATCATTTTTGTTGTTGTTTTCTTTTTACCTATCTTTTTCATAAAACGTCATCATTACGTCATATATTATTTGACGTCCTTCGACGTCGTAATTGATTTGGCGGCATGATAGCGCTATCAAATTGTAGAATGAACAATTTTTATGCTTTTATTGATAAGATCAAAAAGAATCATAGTATGAAACAGAAGGGAAAAAAACCAACATCAACAAATGATCATTAAGCAATACAAACAAAACTATTTGCTAATTGGTTTTAGTTCTTGTACCCAACAATAAATAAATATATTTTAAACAAATGTCCTTAACTCTTTAGATATGGAGGGACACAATGAAATACATACTAAGTCTTGAATTTGATGCTTGCCTTGGTTTTCTTACTTCTTTAAAAACAAATTAATTAACAACGAAAAAGTCTACGTTGGTATTTAATAAATAAATAAGTCTTAATTTACTGACACGAATTGTAACATTGGCATAAAATAGCATTCTGCATTTTAATATTTTTTATGCATTATGAGCTATTATAAACTTTAGTTTATGTGCAAAAATGGATAGATACTATAGAGTTATTGAAAACCCGTTAAGAGCAGGAATCAGCCAAATAAAGAGAAAAGCTTTAGCGTAAAGTCAGCTTAAAAGAAGGCCCCACCATAAAAAAATGTAAAACTTACATGACAACTGAGGGCCCTCATGGGGTTTTTGATTTTGTGATTACTTGGCCGTTTTTTTTAATGATTATTTGATTATTAAGCCAAATATTTCATGATTATTTGATTACCTAGGACTGTATTTTTAGTTTATGATTATTTGATTACTAAAGATAAGCAAATATTTAATGATTATGTGATTATATTGGCAAAAAAATGGTGATAATGTGATTACTAGGACCCCCCCCCCCCCCCCCCCCCCCATGAGGGGCCTCACAACTAACGGCATAATTTTTCCCAATTCAGATTATGAAAAACATATGTGACAGACATGATCCAACGACAACTACTGAATAACAGACTCATGACTGGGGACGTAAACAAAGGAGTGTGCTATCTTTATTTTTCCGGTCATTTTTTGTTTGATGAGTGTTGTTACCTTTTGAAATACTTGCTGCTGAAAACTTATGTCTAACTTAATCTATTTTGTGTTATAGTTTTTTGTATCCTGCCTTTCAATCTTTCAGAACAAGTGTTCTTATTATATATATATAATTTTATAACGCCTGGATTGTGATGATTCGAAGTTACACCACATTGGAACTGTATTAACGGCAAAGTTTGAAATTCCTTTACAATTATTCAATGAAGTAACACCTTACAATGTTTTAATTTGAGACCAGTCAACATTTTTAAAACTCATATCTATCATGCTGATACTGAATACGGTGCTTTAAACAAAAATCTATGTTTTCTTTAGTATATTCACGTGCTATATATAAGTTTGGGGATGGGGATAAAAATCGAAAGATGTAATTAATTTTTTTTTTCTAAATATGTGTAAATATTAGATTGAAGTACGCATATAAATTCGGAAGGGCCCTCTAATTATTTATTCTATAAATATATACATATTGATGTTTACAAATAGTATAACTATACCATTGAACAATAGTAATCAAAGAAATTAAGCAGTTATTAACGAAAATATTAGAACGGAACCTAATAATTAAGAAACAGAAAAAAAAACCATATAAAAATATAAAGCTAATAGCGCACACTACCCACAGATTCCAATACCTGAATGAAAAATACAGGTATGCAAAGATATTACAGTTAAGAAGGGATTTAATGGCAGTGGCGGATCCAGAACTTTTCCTAAGGGGGGCCGCTGACTGACCTAAGGGGAAGGGGGGCGCTCCAGTCATGCTTCAATGATTCCCTATATAATGAACCAAATTTTTCCCACGAAAAGGGGGGGGGGCTGCGCCCCCAACCCCCCCCCCCCCCTGGATCCGCCTATGAATGGTGGTAATTAGTAAGCATGCAGGTGAAAATTTGACACTGTGTTTGATTTGCATTTTTCATTCGTCAAGCATCAATGTGATATGATAATGAATATGACAAATGAAATATGATATGCATAGATATAAGAAGAAGTGGTATGAGTGCCAATGAGACAACTCTCCATTCTAGTCACAATTTGTAAAAGTAAACCATGATAGGTCAAAGAACATGCTTCAACACGGAGCCTTGGTTGACACCGAACAGCAAGCTATTAAGGGCCCCAAACAATTCAAGTGTAAAAAAAAACCAAACGGAAAAACCAACGGTCTAATCTATATAAAATACGAGAAACGAGAAACACTTATGAACCACACCAACAAACGACAACTACTGAACATCAGTATAACATAGAAAAGAAAAACAGTTATCATTGACAGTAGTAAACGCAGGAAATTATATTTCAAGTGATGACACTAGCTTCGGTGCAACTATCATCTACACAGAAAAGGGAACAAGACGATTGCAGTGTATCACTGATGGAGGATATTTACGGAGACAGATACCATTTACATTATACATAGCAAAACATTTCACAGCATTGACATATTTTTGGCATCTTTAAACATTTCTATTAAAAAAAAAGATATAAAGTGTGCATGTGTAAACATTTATCTTAAATGTGTCTTTCTTAAGAAATTAAGGCTGAAAATTAATTGCGTCATAGTTATAAGCCAATAAAATGGTTTTGTTTTAAGGTGTGGCGATATTTATGTTGGGGTACATGCATCCTTTATAACATTATATCAACTTCAGCATAGTTAACCTAATAACACAGCACTATTTAACTCAGATTGTTTTGTATAACTTCCTAATCGTTTGACTTTAAAAAGCTTACATATGCTTTGTTCTACCAAAATATGAGAGCTTACTTCTTACGAATTTAAAATAAGTGCACAATCACTTGCTATTGAAACGGGTGATACACAGTTTACATAAAGCACTAGCAACTGAAAGTTTCTGTACATTTTGCGGAGAAAACGCAGAATACTGTGCGCATTTCCTTTTATAATGTCCCCAATATAAAAACCTTCGGGAGAATATATGTTAAAGTTTTCAAAAATTGGTATCAAATCAATATCATATTTAATTAATCAAAATAGAATGGCTGATGCCAACCAAATTTGTAAATATATGAGATAAGCATTTGTATATACAAAAAAAAGGAGATGTCAGATGTGGTATGATTGGCAATAAGACAACTATCCACCAAAGTTCAAATGACAATGAGAAAACCACAATTTAAAGTTCAAAACAATGCTTAGTGTTAGTTTGTCTACCATAAATAATGGAAGAACTATACAAGAAATAGACTTGTAGTTATAGTTTCTCTTATTTCGCATTATGTTTTATTTACATTATTTGTCATGTTGTATATATATGTCATGTTTGTTGAAGTACACTTAGAATACGCAATGCCATCTTTTTTATATGTGCTTTATCCAATGATATATTTGATTTGATCTAAGATGACCAACCGAAAACAAGTAAATCTGACTTGAAATTTTGTAAAGTGCAGTGCTGTTTTGCAAAAACTGAACGTTTTCTTTAAAACACTGCAAAGTGCTTGACTAATTGAATAACGCGAAACTTCCTTAGGACGTGACGTGATCATCATTATGACGTTACGTTATGCCATATAAATAACGTTATTTTTTGAAAAAAAATAAACATCTATACTTTATGTTTCTTAATTATTCAATTATTTGAGTTAACATGCTGTTATACAAGACTGAATAACAATTTACTGTTTTTGGTATTTTTTACCGAAATTGACCCGTTTCTGGACAATGTTTTGAAATTTAGCTACGCACTAAGAGGGTTAAACGTGCCGGTTTTTTTTTTTATTTTGCCAAAAATCAATAATCCGCAAAACATGGGCCTACATATTTGATTACTCTATCATCTTTAAAAAATGAAAAAATAATTATTTGCATAAGAAAACCCTGACATTAGATATGTTTACCATAAAAAATACTTTGAGATTCCATGATTATCGTTTTTAAATCTTTTTTTTATGAGACATCTATCATGGTTGAAAAGCTTGAGTATACCGTGATGAACTCATTCTATTCTTCTATCCTTATGTCATCTCCGTTCCTATATCATCGCCCTAAAAATTTGAAATATTTGCCTCTGATTGTTAATCAACCAATAATCGATAATTCATTAACCCTTTCGGCGCCAAAACGACAATTTTGTCGTTTACCGCTAGCACGCCAAAACGACATTTTTGTCGTTTTTCAGTAGAACATACGAAGCATTAAAAATGTATATAAAAAACTTCATTTGACTGCCGAAACCATATTAGGTTTAAAGAAAAATAATTGACTTTGTTCTGTTATTCAAGAATAAACATAAAAGTCTCAAATTATATATTGAATTTTGGGGTTGAAAACTATTTTTGTCTGAGATAATGTGCAACTTTTTACACAATCTATACTCCAATTATAAACTTTGTATGCCTTTATTTATTAAATTAACTGAATGAAATTAGCTCACATGGTTGACTGTTAAAAAAAAAAGTTGTTATTTCATTTTTAAATTGTAACGTTTATCTGAATGACGTCATCAAAACTGATGCTGTGTGTGACGTTTATGCGTATAAAAGTGGCAGGTACTTGATATTACTGGAAACGTTTTGCAGTAAAACCATTGAGTTTTTACCGATTTTTACAATGTGAAGTGTTACAGATCGAAAATCATTCGATAATTTGTTTAATAGTTTGTTGTTTATTAATTTATTCAATAAAACTGTTAGTTTAAATTTAGAAGGTTAGCTCTGCAAATATAGTCGGTATATAGAATCCGGGAATATCTCTTTTTAAATGCACTATTTTACCCCTCATATTTCTTGAGAAATTTAGCCATCTGGGGTTGGCTTAAACATGGGTTGACTTCGCTAGTTTTAAAAACAACAAATATTTAAGTTATAACTTATAATGAATAATTTTGACAATGCCGGTCTTCTAATAAAATAATTTCTGCGAAAACCAAATAAACTTGACCCGGATTTTTGTATTTATCATTCTAAAACTTAATTATGGCATACAATCTGCATACTCCGCCTATATGTGTCCATGTGTCTCACTTTGTTGTCAATTCAATATTAGAATACATATTCAATTGTGAGTTAAGATCGTGTTTTGATTTACCCATCACTTACTGCGTATTTTTGGATTTATTTTTGTCCTTTGTTACTGTGTTGGTTTTTTTTTTTGGTTTTTTTTGGTGCTTGGTCCAATTTTGACAAGTCAAGCTCTTTTTAAAAGTTTTTTTCTATCTGTTCTAATATTAAACTGGTACCCGACATGTCATGATCATCTCATTTTGAATGTTTCACATTGAATTATATAGTGACCAATCGTGCACACAAAAAGTTAGGTAAAAGATACCAAAGAGATAGTCAAACTCACAAGTCAATGCCATGGCAAAAAAATAATACTGACCAAAAGACAAGTTAAATTTACACAGGCAGAAAAGAATACTAAAGACTGAGCAACATCAACCCAACCAAAAACTGGGGGAGATCATATATATATAACTATTGTATAAGGCAGTACGACAACCTGTAGTTTATAGCCTTGTCCCGATGACTTTGGTGGCTATAAGTGACTCATTTGTTACCATACGTACAGCTATCATGACTTATAACGAACTCTTTCAAAAATAATAGTGGTGCCAAAAGAAAATTCTGAATTGTTCATTTTAACAACCATTATTGTTAAAAAACAGCTAAAGAATAAAACAATATATAAACACGGACGGCAGTGTATAATTCTCTATATATAAATTACATACAAGCTAATACTAGTACTGACAATTCAAACCCAACACACGCAATTGATATACGAACTTGTTTATATACAGAAGTTAGCATGCAGAACAGTCCATCTGATCCATTAAAATTATTACATTATTGTCGTAATTTTGAATCGTTTTTTTTTTGTTACTAAGAAAGACTAAACAAGACTGCAATCTAGCTACATTTGTACTTCGTATGACTAAATATGAAAAAGATTAAGATATAATCAAATAGAGCTAAGGAAAAAAGATGGAAAAATTTGCGTATTATTCACATAAGTCCAATCTTCTATCTAACTATGGATAGGATATGAATGACTACATTTTAACCCGGGACCATTTATCTGTGTCAGTCAACAGCGATGTTTTCCACTCATGTCTGAGAGTTGTTTTATTGTCCCAGTCCAGTCGTTGTTTTCGATAGTATTTGAGTTGGTTTTGTTTTTATTGTCTAAGCGGTTGTTTTCGTTAATATCAGACTTCTAAATTTTAATTTAGGAAGTGAATGGTATAACAAATATGTGTAGCCTCCAATAATTTATTCGCAGTCAATTTATACTTTTGCTTTTAGAGTTTGAAATATCGTATAATGCATATTTCCGACTATCTTTTTTTTAGACTGTAAGTTGACCTCTATATATCTTTGTAAATTTGTTTGTGTACTGGAGTTAGTCTCATTTTCACTGAGTCTGACATGCATGGATCTCTTTATGTAAGTCGACCAGTTTGTGATTATATTTGTGCATTTATTAAAATCAAATTCATTACTTGAAGAATTAATCTCAGTAAAAAGGAAAGTACGTTGTCCGTTATTATGATTGGAGTAAACTATTGGTACCAACATTAACCTCTTTTATTTCAAACTTCAAACTAACTGTGTACATGTACTAGTAATTAGACACTATACATCTAATGTAGGAATCAATGAAGGAAAATAGTTCAAGCATTTAGGGCTATATCGATTTTAACGAAATTCCTAAATAAACCCTTGCCAAAAGAATGTGTATTTACGATGAGATAGTTTCTCCTCATTTTCTGCCGAAATCACACCCATGAAAAAGGGGTTCATATCAGATTTTCGATGTTAATGATCGCAACAAGAAACATAAAATTATTTGAGCGACAGGCCCCATTTAATGACAAAACTGAGGTTAGGTCAGACATGTATTTAGCACAGCAAAGTATTTCTTAAAACTGTACCTTTAATTGTACACTTTTTAGAAATAGTGTCTGGAAAAAAATCGGCTTACTCTATAAAAAGGTCAAGACAGTTTGAACCACAGGTATTAATACATTAAATTTAGACACCAAGTGCTTCATAAATAAATATTTAGTGAAATTATGAAAATTTGCATGCCGTTGACATGTAAAACATTAATTGACTTGAATTATAGAATACCAAAAAATAAAATAATTTTAGGCTATATAAAAAAAGAAGCAAAATGAATGCTAAATATTTTCAACTACATGTACTGGTCTAGTCAGAAAAGTGACATTCTTCAAAACCAAACCGGCAAATCAAAATGAAAGATAAGTCGCACAATTGTAATGTTATAGCAAACTTATTTCAGATTATACATCAGAAAAAAGATAAGTTAGTGTTGTATATTCGTGAAATATTTGCCGCTGAACTATTTATTATTCAATAAGTTGAGACTTATATGATGGTTGAATTATAACAATGCTATATACTGGTATCCCTAATTTTGTGGTGATATACAAAGATCTGCAAAGTGTTCAGTCGAACTCTTCATCGATGGTGCTTTAGAAAAAAACAGACCCGCGCCAAGTATGATGAAACTGAAAACACTGCTCGTTTTTTAAATCATTCGATGATATCAAATCTTACATTTGATGATGCTTTATAGAGGACGTAAAGAGAGGGGGTAGGCTTTTATCATAGAGTATAAACATACAATTGATTTTGGTATTTGTAGAACACTGTATCGCAAGAAAAAGTTTCACGAAAGTTGTGAGGGGAAAATGCATCAGCTTGAATAGTTCTTATGGTGCGAGTTACACCATGTTCCCCTAACTACACGAAAGAAGGCGAAATAAAATTGCCATTTAACGATGAACGAACAATTAAAACTTTCTTGCACATTGATCTTTTTACCGATTTCACAAATTACGATGAATAACGACAACCTTTTTCACGGCTGCACGTGGAAAAAAAATGTCAAAACATGTTGCACGAAAATAACCCTTTACATGTACCACCCTCTTTATATCAAAATACAGAAATTGAGCTTTAGTTTCATCAATATATCTTCATTGATAATGATATTCATCATGCTATAAGAATCTTCATTTATTTCCATATTGTCGGGTGTTTCAAATAGTATTCTAGAAAAGAATAAAAAAAAAACCTTCGAATTCTAGCCTGAAAATTAAACAAAAATCACTGGAAATACGCATTCGCTACGTGAACTCAAGTTAATTCAAAGGTGGCCGGAGATATGGGAAATTTCCCCGAATATATGAGATGTCCAATTAATCGATTACGGAGGATAGCGTGCATGTGCTTGTACGGTAATGTGTTGACGTTACGTTACGTATCATTTTAGTAACGTCATTGAAATATGTATGGCAACGTAATCATGTGAAAAAACAACGTCTCGGCGCTGAAAGGGTTAATATCTCAAACCATTGAAGGTAACATGGAAACTAAGTACAAACTAGTGTGATTGTCGATATAGATTCAGATTCAGATTCAATATTTTATTAAAGTCTCACCACTTGTATAACATTATACATTCCAATTAACATATAAAACATAACAAATTGGATAACATTTATAAAACATATTGTATATTAAAACTAATATAACATATCATTAAGTTAAATACTAAAACATATACAAGTGCCATTTTATTAAGAATTATGAGAGACTAATATTAAAGATTAATTATATACAAAATTTATACAATTTTAAAACTACACATATCTAAGATTTAAAATACATCATCAGCTATATACAAATAAAACATTTGTTCTTCTACATAAAATATAGCAGGTTTTAGCAACTACCTGACATAGTTCTTCGTTTCTGAATAAAAATATAAACTTTTTGTCAATAGACAAGTTATAAAATTGATCGTTATGTTTTACTGCTTCACTATACAATATATTTCGAATGTATATCATAAAACTTATACATAAATGCTTCCTGATCATGTCAAAGCAGTAAATCTAACGATTAATGTTTGCGCAAGCCTTGGCTTATGTTTGCGTTGCACTTGCATGTCTTATTTATCGTATTGGTATCGTGATCAAATTTGAATATAATTTAGCAAACTTATTTGTTGCATAAGTGTGAACAATAATTCAAACCTATCATTTGAACATATGATTTAAATAATATTTATTCAATTGTTAAACTATTATTCCTAATGGTACCTTCAGTAAAGACAGCAAAACGCAGGGTCATGTTGTATACAATTACATTTCTTTGTATTTTGCACGGTAAGTTATTTTTATTTATCAAAGCTGTTCAGATTAATTTAAAAAACAATTGACAGTGCACTTTTGAAAAAAAAAACGTTAATATAATGAATATTCCAATTTAATGCGTATCCAATCTTGTTATAAAAAGGGTTTTTCAATATATGTAGTTTCGTGTATAATGTATTGATTAACGTAATAATCATAAAGTCGAGTCAGGGTCTTACTGAATCTATTTCACAATAATCATTGTATGATTGCTAATGAGACAACTCTCCACGAGAGACTGTCTAGTCTCTTTGATATTCAGTATCCAACAGCATTGGATTAAATATGTATCTTGACGGAGTAAAACTAAAACAGAAGATATTGGCCCTACCTTTTTTCATCAAATTATCTAAAATAAATGTCCCAGGAGCAATCTTTTAAAAAAATATAAATAGAAAAATATAAACGTTTATGAAATCAAGTGATATCTTTAAAAAAAAAAAAAACTATCGGACGCATTGAAGGTTAAAATCTGTAATGAATAACAAACTTAAGAAGGTTTAGATCCCTGAAGAAATTTCAGTTACAACTATATATGACAAGAACAACTTTAATAATTAGAGATACAACCTTTTCCGATGTGTATATCGGGGACGGAAGGACGCCGAGGGTCAATGAAAGATTATTTAGTTAGTACAGTTTTATAATAGGCGAAATTAAGAAAATGTAAGGAAAGTTCTGACTTACTCCATAGTTTCTTTTCATGAATGTCAGTAAACGCTTGTCAAATGATAGTAGCTTATCTTTTTATTCAACAATGGAACTTGTGACAAAAATATTTGTGTAGGGTCAAGATCGGGTTGGAAAACGATTGAATAGATTCTTAAATATAGGTTCGAACATTATGAATAAAAAAAGATGGTTAGTTAGACTGTAGTATATTTTGTTTAATGTATTCGTTTTAGTTGTAACGTCCACAGACCCGTGTCTAGCATCAAAACAAATAAATGATGTAGTTAACAGGGGGACAAATTGCATACGGTCAATAAATTCTAATCTAATTTGTGACAGAAATGGATTTGATCCTGGATGGTATAGTGCAGTTTATAATGGAGAACATTTGAAAATTCCCACCACATGTCCAGGTATAATGGCATGTGGGACAGGATCACCAATTTGGATAAATGGTAATTTTGATTATCATTATATTAGATATGAGCAAAACAAAACTATAGTGACACACACTTTACGGGTTAAGTGATCACTCAGACACATCGTACACGTGTAACAATAGGTATACACTACACATACAAATATAAGTTATACAAACAACACATTTACATGTGGTTGACCTTATGACTAGAAATTAAAGAAGGAGTTGTATGATTGCTTATAAGACAAATAAACCAAAATTCAAAAACCAAAGTACATAGACGAAACAATCAGTTTCTTAAATTAATCAATTTTACTTCAGATATTTTGAATATAAATACATGTGACTCTCATAAGAATATTCAGAAGAAAAGAAATACTAAATACTATTTGTTGTATCAACATATATGTTATATCAAAGTCATATGAAACGAGTGACTGGTGAAAAATAATGTTATTCCAATTCTTGAACCAATGCATACAAACATCATCAACTAAGTCTTCTGTGCACGATTTTATCAATTTTTTTTCGCATAAATTTCGTATTATCGTCAATTTTTTTCAATCGGTCAGTGTTGTTGTGAAAAGATGGCAGGTAATTAAGTTCGTGTTTGAAGCCGAAGTTTAACGATTGTCACCTGTTTGTCAACAAACAACAAAAAGCATGTATATTGAGCACATGTTTAACATGTTCAATCAAATAATAGTTTATTTTAAGGACATCCATGCGTATTGCGATCACCGGATTTTTACAAGATGGGTCACACTGAGGTCACTTTGCATACGGAAAATATGTCGGGAAATTGCTCCCTGAAAAGGAAGCAATTAAAATAAAGTAAACTTCTTCTAAATATGAACAAATTAAAGACTTGTCTTCAAAGATAGTATATGTACATAAGTTTTATAATGAAAACTACCCATTGAGTTATCAAAAACATATGCTTTTTTTAATTTGAGGTTTCTTATGACTTTAAGGATTAAGTGAAATACAAAACTACCATAACGGTCAATTCTTGTTAAATCGAAACCATCATACCAAACGATACCCAATGGACATTCAAAACAAACATAAAACATAACTAGGGAAGAAAAAATGAAATCTTAAACCACCCGAAAAGGACAATAGAAAGACTAAAAGCAGAAGAAACAACCTAACAGTCAACAAAAACTCGATTAAACGGTATATTTATTATCATTGTTTTGATATCGACAAACTGTTCAATGCATAATCTATTTTTTATATGTCAAAACCTTTTTTTAAGTAACTGTTGTGAACTTTTACTTGAAGAGAGTAGATAAATTCTTTTGAAGTATGTTATACTCTCTATATGTCTTGTTTTGAACATAATTCTATAGGGACATATCCAGTCAGTGTCGGAGAAACTGTGAATTCCACAGCATGCGTTCGCGGATTTAAACAAACAGATACGTGTATTGCTACCTATCATATTGAGATAAAGAAATGTAGTGGTTTTTATGTGTATAAACTGCCTGATGTTGATTTATGCTATTCGGCTTTTTGCTTTGGTAAGTTGTTTCTATGCTTACATTTTCCAGACTACAATCATTATAGCCTTTAAATATTCATATTTATCGAGAAACAAATAAATCAAATATTCGATATCAACTTTATTTTCGCAAATGTATTAAGCCCGAGGAAGAAAATTCACATGGACAAAACCTTTATGCTTGTGTCCTACGTTTTGATAGATATAAATTGGATAGCTTATTAAGGGGGTTTTATTTCTACACAACTTGAATGTTCTCCATGGTTTCTATGAATTCTGGAAGAAATATATGATTGAGACAATTTTTAATTTCCAATTTTAAAAAGTTGCCTTATTGTGAAGGTCTAGCGATTCAGAACAACCATTTTGGATCGTACGTAGCCAATGATTCTCCTAAAATCTTTAGCACTAAAAATTGCTCAAAATTTTCGAATTATGATAACATTTATATAAATCTCTTACTCTTGAGCTTATTGTGTATTCTTACGGGAAAAGTTTTTTTCACAAAGCTCTAAGAACCATATAGTAACCAAGCAATGGCGGTTTTAATATTTATTAAACATCTGAAGTATAAGGCCATATCTTCCAAAAGTGAACCTTTCATTTAGTCCATCGCTAACACAAAAGAATATAATTATAGATATAGTCAACAATGTCTATCATTTTTGTCCATACAACATGTAAAACTTTAAAATCCGGTAGTGATATTTGATTATCGGAAAATAACATCAACGTTGAGGAGCATGTATAACTGATTCGTCTTGTAGGAAACCATACGTGTGCAAGAAAGGTAACAACAGACAAAAAGGAATCAGGTAGGTTGTTGCAATACACATTTACTCATTTGTGTAAAGTAAAATAAATTATTATGCTACCAATAACAATAAAGTCCATTGGACAGGAAAGTAATAGGACCAATTTCCATTTGCTACCAGTGCCATTTTCAAAATTTTTATATGTACATTATAGTTCTAACAACATTTTACCTTATTTCTAACCAGGTCATCAAAAACCCTAACGAAAGTACAAATCAGTAATTTCTAAAGATTTAAAAAAAAATGTCCTGTACCAAGTCAGGAATATGGCCATTGTTATATTATAATTCGTTTCTATGTGTGTTACATTTTAATATTGTGTTTCTGTTGTGTCGTTTGTTTCCTCTTATAGTTGAGTGTGAATTCACATTAATAAAAGACATATCACGGTACTTTTCTATCCCAAATTCATGTATCTAGTTTTGAGGTTATATTTGTTATTCTCATCGGATTTTGTCTAATGCTTAGTTCGGTTCTGTGTGTGTTGCATTTTAATGTTGTGTCGTTGTTCTCCTCTTATATTTAATGCGTTTCCCTCAGTTTTAGTTTGTAACCCGGATTTGTTTTTCTCACCGATTTATGAGTTTCGAACGGCGGTATATAGTTATCAAAGGTACCAGGATTATAATTTAGTACGCCAGACGCGCGTTTCGTCTACATAGGACTCATCAGTGACGCTCATATCAAAATATTTATAAAGCCAAACAAGTACAAAGTTGAAGAGCATTGAGGATCCAAAATTCCAAAAAAGTTGTGCCAAATACGGCTAAGGTAATCTATTCCTGGGATAAGAAAATCCTTAGTTTTTCGAAAAATTCAGACTTTTGTAAACAGGAAATTTAAAAAAATGACCACATTATTGATATTCATGTCAACACCGAAGTGTTGACTTCTGGGCTGGTGATACCCTCGGGGACGAAACGTCCACCAGCAGTGGCATCGACCCAGTGGTGTAAATAGTTATACTACTGTTGCCTTAATTTAGCATAGTATTTTTTCCACACAAAAGACGATTGACAATTTTCAGTAGGTTTTGTTAACTTTTAACATATCAACCCTATACGACTTAACCCAATACAGGGGAAATTGACCCTACTCCATTCTTAATATATCTTTTGTTTTCAATTTTGTGTTTTAATATTCAGTACTATTGAATAATAAAATAAAGAAAATATTTTATTGTGTTTTATACCAAATGCCATATTTCATTAATTGATTTGTCTAGATAAATAAAAATTTGTGAGTTTTGGTATAATTGGGATTAAGAAAACTATCTACCACTGTTTACTGTAAACAAAACTTTGTTAATAATTAAGTATATGCCCTCAGGGCTATATACAAATACAATTTCAATTGTTTCAAGAACATTTGACTCTTTCAAAGAATGCACAAGTGAAATATTTTTTTTTATCAGGAATTCCATTATGCTACTCATTTTTAGACACAGATTTGGTTGAGGATCCAAAGGAAGGGAGTATGTCAAAGGACACAGATTTGGTTGAGGATCTAAAGGAAGGGAGTATGTCAAAGTCTAACTTCGTAATACCATACCTTTTGTCAGGATTTCTATATTCCGTATTGCTCATTGGGATTTGTGCATGCATTGTCTTCTTCGAGACAAAACGGTAATTTCATATTTTAAGTTCATTGCCATTTCTCTTTCCACAATTGAAAATCTTAACAATGTTGCGAATAATAAGTGTGTGTTCATATGATGAAGACATAATCTTTCAATCAGTTTAATTGAAGTCATGAGCTGGAATGTCAGTTAACTGCTAGTAGTCTGTTGTTATTTATGTATTATTGTCATTTTGTTTTTGTTTTTTTTGTTATATCTTCTGACATCAGACTCGGACTTCTCTTGAACTGAATTTCAATGTGCGTATTGTTATGCGTTTACTTTTCTACATTGGCTAGAGGTAAAGGGAGAGGGTTGAGATATCATAAACATGATTAACCCCGCCGCATTTGTTAGTCTTGTATTATTTTTTATTTTATTTCTTCTGTACAATTTGGAGTTTGGTATGGCGTTCATTATCACTGAAATATTATATATATTTGTTTAGGGGCCAGCTGAGGGACGCCTCCGGGTGCAGGAATTTCTCGCTTCATTGAAGACGGTCGGGCTGCTGTCTCTTTGACACATTCCCCATTTTCATTCTCAATTTTATCTTATGCGAACGTCATTTGATAAACAATAAAAAAAAAAAATGAGTTTATTTACAACCACTGCTGGTGGAGATTTATTTCCCCGAGGGTATCACCAGCCCAGTAGTCAGCACTTTTTGTGCTGACATGAATTATCATTCATATGATTATATTTATAAATTAACTGTTTACAAAATTTAGAAATTTTGAAATACTAAGGCTTTTCTACCTCAGGCATAGATTACTTTAGCTGTTTTTGGCAAAACTTTTGGGAATTTTGGTCCTCAATGCTCTTCAACTTCGTACATTTTTTGGCCTTTTTGGCTTTTTGGGATTCGAGCGTCACTGATGAGTCTTTTGTAAACGAAACGCGCGTCTGGCGTATATACAAAATTTTGTCCTGACATCTATGATGAGTTTATTTTTATAATAAGTTTCAAGTTATGTTCAAAACTATTAGTCATGTAAAAATAAAATTTGTATCTTTTTCATCACAGAGTCCGATGCTATACGATAATCATGATTATTTCAGTTCCGTAATTCCTTATATATATTTTCTTTTCCAGAGTTTTTTTCCTTGTAAATTTTATCCAATACAGTGCATATGTCGGAATAGTATTTTGAATATTATATATGTTTTAACCCATCATCATGATCAAATATATCTGACAGAATATGTACCAATTTTTTTTAGAATGAGAAAAAGTAACACAACATCATATTCTCCACCATGTTACAAGCAGGGCTCTATTTCAGTTATTGAAAGAAAATCAGTCGACAATTATACCAAAATCTGATGAGGACATATGTTGTATGATTCCTAATGTCTAGAATTTTATATGTATTTACACATCATTTAATATTACCAATAAAATCTATTGCACAATATATGGTTATTACATGAATATTGTCCCAAGTAGATTTTCATATTGCATGATCTTGTCAGTGCATGATTTCCCTTTAAGTTGAATATATACAGCCTTTACAGTCGAGAGAAGGAGTCCTGGGTGTCATCCTCCATCTTGGCAGGATCTAGCAGATAACATTGGTCTGATCTTTGATGAAATTATCAAATTTTTAGCGTAGTATGTAATATGTGTGAAAGACTTTTGATGTAAACATAGAAAATTGTAAGTTTTATCATAACTACAGCTGTAATTTCTAAAAAAAACATATTTGTGTTTGATTTAACTTTTTAACTTTGCCAAATAAGGGGAGATAACTCAAATAAAGTAATTTAATATTAGAGAGTGTTGTGAATTTACCTATTTTGATATGTAGCAAGAAAAAAGTTTGGTGACCCTATTTTTTCTATTTCTTATCTGAAAGAATGTTTTAAGAGCTGTCTTCTCACATTTTATCTTTAAGTTATATCTAGCTGATTTTTTCACACAAAATTTGATTTTCCATGCATAATCTATACAAAACCTGACAATTTTGCACAATCTGTAGGCCTATTGTGAACAAAAGTCTGGTGACTCATACTTTTTATTATAGTTTTGAAAAAAAAGCACGATAAAAACTTCATTTCGACAAATAATCAAAAACTTTTATCAATTTTAATTAAGACGCTTCAGCCACCTTAATTTAAGTTTTTTGTTCTCATTTCTAGCATATTTCTCAACATGGTTTTAAAGGTCTGAAAAACGGTCCAGCTGATACTTTGAATTGGTTAATATATGAAGAAGTATCATACAATTTAATAATGGATTTATGATTCTGTAAAATTAATAAAAGAAAATCTGATAAAAGTGTTGGTTTTTTTTTTTTTTTTTTTTTTTTTTTTTATTATTTGTGATTTTTGAGATGTTATAATTTTACTAGAGTTGTGTTTTGTAGTTGTTTATTCAATATTGACGTTTAATAAAAACTTTGATCTAATTAGACTTTAACCTTTTTAATTTAATTCTTTTCCAACATGATATCACAAGATTTAGCCAGTTGCCTATGCCAATAATGCTCCTACATGAAGTGACATTTCAAAAATTCATTACGGGCGTGACAATATCTCTTGTATTTTTTACTAATATGGGAAATTCTTTGTGTAGATGGCTAATTTATGATGTTTCAATACAAGAGACATTGTAAAAATTCGTGACAAGGAGTCCCTCAGGGAACAATTATTTGATTTTTTTTAGGGAGAGAGCAGCAGAAGTATTTGCACATGAATATCCTGGTCTGTTTATATAGGAACAGACAACAATAACCGTGCTAATGACAGGATGAAAATGAATATTCTGTCCATCAAAATGCAGATAATTAATGTGTCATAGATGATAATAAATTACTTTGAATGAAACAGCTAGCCTTGCAGCAGATAAAAATAAATATTCTGTCTGGTGCCTGGAAAAAAACCCCAGTGTGGTTCCCCAGAAAATGAATGGTTGTTCCCTACCCCAAAGATAAGGAACAGGACTTTCATTGTTGTTGAATGTCATTGGAAATCCTTGAAATTAGTTTTTGCAGAATATCACCTAACTTCTTAGGAAGAATGATAAAGAGTTAGCAATATCCTTTAACTTTACTTTCTGCTATATAGATGATGTTGTCTCACTAAATAATTCAAAATTTGGTGACTATGTTGAACGCATCTATCCAATCAAACTAGAGATAAAGGATACAACAGATACAGTTAAGTCTGCCTCATTTCTTGACTTACATCTAGAAATTGACAACGAGGGTCGGTTGAAAACAAAACTTTACTACAAAGGAGTTGATTTCAGCTTTTCAATTGTAAACTTTCCATTTCTGAGTAGCAACATTCCAGCAACACCTGATTACAGGGTATATATCTCCCAATCGATACGATATTCCTGTGCTTGTATTTCCTAGCATGATTTTCTTGATAGAGGGTTGCTGCTCACAAGGAAGCTTTCAAACCAAGAGTTCCAAATGATGAAGGTTAAATCATCCCTTGTAACACAATTTGTGTTTCATATCATTAATTATTATTATTATTACTGGAGTATTAATTAGGAAATTCATTAAAAAGGAATTAATTACAGCATAACCGAACATTCAATGAAATGTACTCTTTGGACACTTAATAACGATCTGTACGAATATTATAGACATATAACCTGCAGCCAATAAATGACCATGTCTACTGTGAAATAACATGTATCCTTCAGGGGTTAATTGCATAGTTTGACAATTAACCATAGACTAGAATTATCTAACATCCAGACTTCTACGTAACCGGCCATTAGCTAAGGGCCAATGTTTATGGACAACTGGACTATATAAGATCCAGCTTTGGACTTGGAAGGAGGACAGATTGGAACAAGAGATTGGTACCGGAGATTCCGTCAAGGTCTCCCCCTCGTGGGTAGGCTGGAACTCATGCGCTTATTATCCGAAGTACTCTAACATGAACGAACAGTTATACTATACGATCACGTGCCCGTGTGAGATATTGAACATTCGAACAATTCAACTTTAAAGACAGTTTGTGAACATTCGAACATTTGAACTTTAGAATCTTTCTTGACTTTGTAATTACATAATAAATTATTTAAATCACTGACTATATTACATAAGTCACGATTTGATGCCGTTTGACCACGATCGACTTGGATTGTCTAAAATAACGCGAAGGAATATAAAAGGTAAGAACTCAGTTACTTTCATTTTTCTTAATGGACAATCAAGATATTTCTATGTCAGTACAAAAAGTAGAAATGGCTTTTCAAGGGATGGCACATATATTCAGTAAAGTTTTTAATTCTAAAGGGAGTAAGGCCGTATTTTTTTTAAAAGGCTTAAAATCTGAAGTTTACAAGTAGAAATGGCTGTTCAAGGGATAGTGCCACACATATTAAGTAAAGTTTTTGATTTTAAAGGAATTGAGGCCGTATTTTTAAAAGGCTGAAAATCTGAAGTTTGTTCACGAGATGTGGTTCAAATAGAACTTTTTATTGAGTGTTTTAAGGTATTATAGGTCAATTTAAAAATTATGAATATTATACACATTTTTTTTTATCCGAATGAAAGGTTATTTTTTTGTGTTATTTTTTATGAGGTACGTGTTGTTTAAAAGATAGGATAGATTACACATATGATTCTAAAAAAAATAAACCGGTTTTTTTTTGTGAAGTTATAGAGAAGCTAATTTTTCGTTTAAAGTAAATTTGTAAAAAGATAAAATGTCTGATACATTAGCATTTTTTGTTCCGTATTTAATGGTGGTTTTGGGGCATATTATGTTTTTTTTTTTTAAGATACACTCAATTATTCTAGAAAATATGTATTTTACGTAAAATTAATAGAGCACCGGTGTAAATTAAGGTTGATTTAGAACCTTTGGTAGATGAAGTTAAGGGTACATTGAGGATACATTGTTTGCGTGTTATTGCCATTGATGAATTATGGGTTTGCGCAGTTGGGTAGTGTGTACGCACATTTGTTTAGAGAAAACAAATAGTCTATAATTTTAGATTCCAACCCCTTCTTCGGTTGATTAACATAAGTGATGTTAGTAATTAAATGGTGCAAGTTTTTTTTATGGTGTTAGATTACGCCATATTTACATATTGTTAATGGGAAAAGAGACGTATCTTCAGAAAATAGCACATAAATATGTTTTGCCCTAAGGGATTTACATACTAGTATTGTTGTGGTAGATTGATATTAAATTAAAAAAAAAAAAAGAGAGACATACGAACGTAACGAGAAAATTTAAGTGAAATAGATAATTGATATTAAAGGAAAACTAGCTTTACAGTAAAATTGAAATTTTTCATGAACACTTTAATATGAGGATTATTATTAGAAATTAAGATAAGAATAAGGAAATAATTAATTAAGGAGTTGAAGAAAGAATCTTAACGATGTGTCAGTTTGTTCATAAGTAGGCATAGATTTTTTTTAATTGTTTTAGTTTTTAAGATGTTAGTTAAGTTTTAAAATCAGATTTCAATTTATACCCTAACGCTGAGCCGTATTGAAATGTATAAATAGGATAGGCAGTAGGTTTGAAATTTTAAAACAAAAGATATATAAAAAAGGAAGGGATCATTATGATGAGGAAATTTTATACTATTTTTGGAAAAATGTAAAAGATTAAGGAGAACGACATTTTTTTTTGCAACAAGGTGTTGTTGGTGTTGTTGTTGTCAAATATGAAAAATAGTCAGTAACAAGACGTAGTTAAAATTTTATCAAAGGAATCTTAA
Organism: Mytilus edulis; assembly: GCA_019925275.1. Lineage (NCBI taxonomy): Eukaryota > Metazoa > Mollusca > Bivalvia > Mytilida > Mytilidae > Mytilus > Mytilus edulis. The sequence goes on from CM034354.1 coordinate 91,777,862, forward strand.
ATGGTTTTTTTTTAAGAGTGATGCGAATAAATCTTTGGTCTATATTTAGAGTTAAGATTAAATAATGAGGCACTAAGGTTAAAGAAATAAAAGTATTACAATTGGTAACAAGGTAAAATATATTTTTTTTTATTAAAAAAAGGTTTCATGTGTATCATGTAGGTGTAGGGGTTACATGAAATGATTGATTAACTTATTTGATTGTAAATTTATATATAAATATATATCTTAAGTAATGAATAAATAAACATATCTTGTTTTTATTAGGTAGATTTTCTCAAAATTGTAGAAGTTGTATACAAGATTTATTTATTTATTTATTTTTTTGTTGTTGTTCTAACCAGATGACTTGATAGTTTTTTGATTTATACAAAGAAAGTGTTTTATCAAATTTAGCTAGGCTTGAATAATCAAGAGAACTAAAGGAGATTTACCAGACGATTGATAATAATAAAAAAAAAAAGAAATAAAGGGGAAGTTGACAATTTTTAGTTTTCCAAATTGAAATAAGTTTTAATTTATCAGTGGGGTTAAGGTGCGATCTTCATTGGAATAGCCATATTTTTGTACTGTTAATTTATTAGGAATATATCTTGGTTAGCCAAAAAGAAGGGTGCGAGTTCTGGTTCTAATGCCACGAACAGTTGGCACAACATGGTGTCAACGCAATTGGTTGGAACAGATGTTACTGCTTCCAGAGAGACTGATGTCTTCCTCTGCGCCATTGATCAATGCTCAAGGATGAAACTTAACCCAATGACGATGTTATTAACAGCCTCTTAAGAAGGACGAACTAACCAGCTAGATGGGTCAACTACTTCGTAATGAAGATGATGATGACTGACACTTGTACAAAGATTTGCGCCCTTTCCAGTAGTTAATGAACATTATACTATGATGGTGACGGAAATAAAACATGAACTATGTATACCGAAATATTAAACTTATGATTCGAATGAACTATGTGTAAATATATCCAGATATTAGACTAGATGAATGTGATGAACTTATTATATTATGATATTGGACTTATAGAACTTTATAAACTTAGATATGTGGTGATGGTTACCGGAAACCTTACAATAGCTATTAAAATAATCTACAGGAAGAAAAACTACCGTATTTTATTGAACTTTCGTTCTATTTTGGATGGAAGGCATAATATGTAACACAATTTGTGTTTCATATCATTAATTATTATTATTATTACTGGAGTATTAATTAGGAAATTCATTAAAAAGGAATTAATTACAGCATAACCGAACATTCAATGAAATGTACTCTTTGGACACTTAATAACGATCTGTACGAATATTATAGACATATAACCTGCAGCCAATAAATGACCATGTCTACTGTGAAATAACATGTATCCTTCAGGGGTTAATTGCATAGTTTGACAATTAACCATAGACTAGAATTATCTAACATCCAGACTTCTACGTAACCGGCCATTAGCTAAGGGCCAATGTTTATGGACAACTGGACTATATAAGATCCAGCTTTGGACTTGGAAGGAGGACAGATTGGAACAAGAGATTGGTACCGGAGATTCCGTCAAGGTCTCCCCCTCGTGGGTAGGCTGGAACTCATGCGCTTATTATCCGAAGTACTCTAACATGAACGAACAGTTATACTATACGATCACGTGCCCGTGTGAGATATTGAACATTCGAACAATTCAACTTTAAAGACAGTTTGTGAACATTCGAACATTTGAACTTTAGAATCTTTCTTGACTTTGTAATCACATAATAAATTATTTAAATCACTGACTATATTACACCCTTCCTAAGGTTTACAGACCCCATCATGAATTGATTGACCGTTATGGAATAACCGTTTCACAGATGACATCGGATATGTTCCTTACGTCGTAACTACAATCCCCTTCCCTTTCATGAATTTGACCTACCTAATTAGACTATTTAACGGATTTGTTATAACATAAGCAACACGATGAGTGCCACATGTGGAGCAGGATCTGCCAAAAACTGAGGCAGATCTCAGGTGCTACGGAAGGGTAAGCAGATCCTGGTCCAAATGAGGCACCCGTCGTGTTACTTATGTTATTACAAATTTGGTAAAATTACAGTATTACCCACAAAAATAAAATGAACACAAAAGATTGGTTTAAGCATAGATTTATTGCACTTTAAATACATGTTTACATCCAAGCATACAAATTACACAGAATATGTGGTTACCTGATATTCTCTTATAATTTAATCAGAGCAGAAAAAATCAAACCATAAAAACACAATACAATACAGGGATACATGTCATTTTTTTAATAATTTAAAATTAATCACAAAAAAATGTAAGTCACTAAACATTTATTCAAAATTTGAAGAATTATATGCCAATTGAATTGTATCTATAGTAACACACCATGCAAGACAATATTTAATATATTTCAACCTTGTTTACAAAAATTAATTGAAATATGAAAAAAAAATATTAAAAGAAAAAGACAATAACAAAATAAAAATTGCAACAGAACAACAACAAATGCTTTTATTTGATAAAAGAATAATAAAAGGACAAGCAACTTATATCTAAGATATATAAATGCTTAACAAATGATTCATAACAGGGGAATGGAACAAATGATATGTAACAAAATAAAAATAATCAAAAACAATACACAAAGCAATACACAAAAGTTCATTCCTGTTTCCAAAGCCACTTCTGTCAGGTTAGGAGTAGTTGCTATAACAAGGCACACTAGCAGATGATTCGATAGACGGACAGACAGATAGACAAAAACCAGGACAGGGTGACTATATACCAACCAAGATTTTATTTGCAAGGCTAATAATAAAGAAAAATAAATGTTTTAGTCAATTGACCATAAAAATAGCAAACCCTTTAATAATGCCATTTTCATATACTAAACCATAGTTGAAAAAGCAACCCCCTTTTTTCACCCTTTCATCAGAATACTCATACACTATTTATTAAGGTTGTAGCATTGAAAGGGCTAGATTATTCCATGTATTTCTCCTCTCAGATGATGCTGAAGTTAACCCCTTGTAAATATCAAATATCTACTTCCAGCAATTGCTAGGTAAATTATTTATGCCATTGCCTAATTTTATGCAGTCGAAGGAAATTGGATGAAAATTGTTTTAAAATTATAATGAACCCATTCAAGCAAATACACATATCATGCAAATACAACTCCTTACAAAAACAGTTATATACCGGGTAATAACACATATTACAATCATAGGGGACTACACAGACGGGTAATAACACATATTACAATCATAGGGGATTACACAGACTAGATACTGAGACGTTATAATTAATAAAAATTGATATTACAATAGTAATAAAATTTCTTATTGGTTCAAGACCAAGATCTGTGTGAAGCAGTTATATTATGCTAATTCCATCAACCTTAGAAAAAAATTTAAAAGCACATATATTGAGCTGCATGATTCTAATAATCTACCAAAAATATACTATGTGTATTTTACATTTACTATGTGTACTTTACATATATTATGTGTACTTTACATATACTATGTGTACTTTACATATATTATGTGTACTTCACAGATACTATGTGTACTTTACATATATTATGTGTACTTTACATATATTATGTGTACTTTACATATACTATGTGTACTTTACATATATTATGTGTATTATACAGAGTATTGACATATTAGGCAAGTTAACAATCTCTTTAACACTGTATAGTTATATAGTATAAAATGAATAATTTTTCCTTTCTATGTCTATTTTTCCATAGAATTCCAATCTTGTTCCATCAAATTTCACAGTTTATTTATGTCTGTTCATTGCTTCTACTATCTTTCCATGAACATACTACAAAATAAAATAGAAAAATGTTTTGATCGTTGTTTGCCTTATGTCCAGTGGCAAATATTTCATGCATACTGAATTTTTTTGTAGGACTAATTCTGAACCCAATAATAAGGTTCTTCAAAGACATTTAACTTAAAGACATAAAGAACCATGAGATATAACTTAACCCTTTCGCCGATGAGTCCCGGTTTACCAGGATTGGAAAACCGCTTTTATATTTCTTGCTCAAAACAGTGCAAACACGAGTTATCTTTCTTTGTTGAATACCCGGATAATAGTGTAAACATGCCGCTTCTGTTTGTTGAAAACCGTGTCAAAATCAGAGGAAATATACGAAATTTACGAGAATTTGAAATTAGGGAACATTTTTTTTTTAAAAGAATATGGAAGAATTGAAGCCAAACTAGTATACTATTTTGACATAAAATGTCCTTTTATGTATAAAACACTTGGTATGGACATCGTTTCAGTGTAAGGAATTTGTACAGCCTCATTAAATTTTTCAAAATTTTGCGGTTTTGGGTTAAAAATTACGATTTTGGGTCAAAGAGCAGAATTTTGAGAATTTCACCTAGATAATGCCGAAAATTTGAAAATTTGAATATTTTATGATGAAAAAATTATTAAAACATGAACAAAACTGTGAGCATGGTGTTAGTAAATGAACATGATGAAATAAAGATACAAATAACTACAGACAAGTTTTTATTGACATTTATTATGAAGATCTCCCACTTGAGTAATAGTAGTTAGGGAAGCCATCGGCTTAGAGTAGCTTCTGTCTGGGCAGCTATTGGTGAAAGGGGTAATATGAAAACATTTAAAAAGAATTGTCCATTCTTACTAACAATTATTGTAATAAGTTACAAAAGAGAGGTGAAAGACGTCAAAGTGACATTCAAACTTGTATGTTAGCAAGAATTTGTCCATAGTACATACAGTTGGGTGCAGACCAAGCATTACATAAAGTAAACGCAAGTTAACGCGGCGTGCACATATTTCATTAGTTAACTTTAAATTTCGCGTTTACTAGTAAACGCCCGTTTACTTCATTTACGTTAACGCGGTCAAAAAGGAAATTTCTAATGTCTACTCGCGTTTACTCTGTGTTCGTTTTGTCAGTAGTAAACGGCCGTTTACTTCAGATTTCACAAAATTAATTTTACGTGGACGTAAAAGTAAATAGGCGTTTACTACAGATTTTTCAATTGTATGTTTACGTGCACTTGAAAGTAAACGCGTGTTTACTTTTCGCGTTAACTAATTGTGTATATTATAAAATTATCGTTGTGTGCATTTGTACGTTTATTTATGTTGTTAAAATGACTTAATATTTTACGTTTATGTGTTTTGAACCTTAACATTCAAAAACACTTTTTATTAGAAATATAAATATTTATTAATTGCAAAAAAAAGTAGGTTCCAAAAACTTTGAACAGCTGATTTTCTATTTTTTCTGTTCTGAACATTATCTGATCGTATCAACTCATCTCTAACTTCAGTAATGTTTTTGCCAGATCTTTTTAAACTGAATATCCCCTCACGAATGTAAACTGAAAGGCTTGTAGGTTTTACAGTTCCAGGACGAATTTCCATTTTGTTCTTAAATGCAATGATTAATTTTCAATAAATTAATAAAAGAGGTGTCATTTCATTAAATGCAATCGTCAATATGTTGATTGAAAATGGACAGATGGATATTTTGATGTACCTTATCATGTGATATATTAGATCAGTGTATCCAGGATACGAGGACGATCTGCGTTAACGCGCGTTTACTACAAACAGTAAACGGGCGTTTACCCTTTTTTACAAAATTAGAAGACGCGCGGTTTTCGCGTTAACGCGGAGGTAAACGCGAAAGTAAACGCCCGTTTACTATTTATGTCTACTAAAATTTCGGAGTTAACGCAGAGTTAACGCGGCGTTTACATGAAGTGCACGCGAGTAAACGCCGCGTTAACTTTTTAGACCCGTTTACAAGTAATGCTTGGTCTGCACCCAACTGTAGGTGCCCCACTCGCACTTTCATTTTCTATGTTCAGTTGACCATGAGATTGCAGTTAAAACTGAACTTTGTTTTAAAATTAGAAATATAATATCATAGGGGATGTGTACTAAGTTTCAAGCTGATAGGACTTCAACTGAATCAAAACTATCTTGACCAAATACTTCAGCGGGACAGACAGAAGGACAGGAAAATGAATGGACAGAGGAATGAAAGAACGATCAGACACACAGACAGAAAAACATTATGCCTCTATGTGGGGCATAGAAATAAACTTATGATAAAATGGCTAATATCGAAAGAGACCAACAGATAAACAACAGTACACAAAACACAACAAAGATAACTGAAGACTAAGCAACATGAAATCAGTCTATTTGGTCCTGCCTTTTTTTTTAACTCAAAATCCTGTCCTGCCTTTTTTTTCAAATTTCATGTATTTCTATAAACTTACATCAGCAGTCTGTGGATTAAATATATGGACATCTTTCTTGGCAGAACTACTTCCAAAAGGAAACTTTCTCTTTTCTTTCTCCTGTAAGAAATAAAAATAAATATTTATTAAACATATTGAATATCTCAAGTCTGGTAATGTTTTTTTTTTAATTTTCAGTTGTGGTTTTTGTATCTTTTTTTTTAAAATGCCAACCATTTGTATGCAATCTTGTTTCACCTGTTCATACGACTTTTCCCTTCCCCATTTCATATTGTATTCTACAGATTATTAGAAAAATTCCTCAGTGTTTTTTTTTAAATTGTTTTTTTCAAGTACTAGTGATATCATTCTAGATTTGACTATTTACAACAACTCAAAAACCCTCCAGATAGCAAATTGCCCCTTCAATATATATAAGTATTGGAAGGACTTTTTTCATGAAATTAGAATTGAGCCTTTTAATTTGAAAAATCAGCCAGTTAAATCGTCATGTATTAATGAAATCAGGGTTTCATTATATGGTGATGCAGACCCCCTTTTTTTCATGGGCATTCAGGATTTGTCTTTTATTTTCCTCTGGAATTTAGAATGAGACCTACTCCTTCTACCTTCATCATAAATTATTTCGTACATGTACATGTATATCTAATATTTTCTACCCCTATCATGTACATGTATATCTAATATTTTCGACCCCTATCATGTACATGTATATCTAATATTTTCGACCCCTATCATGTACATGTATATCTAATATTTTCGACCCCTATCATGTATATGTATATCTAATATTTTCGACCCCTATCATGTACATGTATATCTAATATTTTCTACCCCTATCATGTACATGTATATCTAATATTTTCTACCCCTATCATGTACATGTATATCTAATATTTTCTACCCCTATCATGTACATGTATATCTAATATTTTCTACCCCTATCACACCAATCACAGTAAAAGATACTAACCTTCAGAACTATTTCAATGCCTTTTGGATTTCTTTTAGGTGTCTCTTTAATCTCTCCCCAGGTATAGGACCACTCAGCACCCCACCCCTATCCCTGACCAACAGTAAGATATATTTACCTTCAGTACAATTTCAATGCCTTTTGGATTTCTTTTAGGTGTCTCTTTAATCTCTCCCCAGGTATAGGACCATTCAGCACCCCCCCTATCCCTGACCCACAGTAAAAGATACTAACCTTCAGTACAATTTCAATGCCTTTTGGATTTCTTTTAGGTGTCTCTTTAATCTCTCCCCAGGTATAGGACCATTCAGCACCCCACCCCTATCCCTGACCCACAGTAAGATATATTTACCTTCAGTACAATTTCAATGCCTTTTGGATTTCTTTTAGGTGTCTCTTTAATCTCTCCCCAGGTATAGGACCATTCAGCACCCCACCCCTATCCCTGACCCACAGTAAAAGATACTAACCTTCAGTACAATTTCAATGCCTTTTGGATTTCTTTTAGGTGTCTCTTTAATCTCTCCCCAGGTATAGGACCACTCAGCACCCCACCCCTATCCCTGACCCACAGTAAAAGATACTAACCTTCAGTACAATTTCAATGCCTTTTGGATTTCTTTTAGGTGTCTCTTTAATCTCTCCCCAGGTATAGGACCATTCAGCACCCCACCCCTATCCCTGACCCACAGTAAAAGATACTAACCTTCAGTACAATTTCAATGCCTTTTGGATTTCTTTTAGGTGTCTCTTTAATCTCTCCCCAGGTATAGGACCATTCAGCATCCCAGTGACCAAATATCTCACCACGGTTAGCATATATGACTCTCCTACAAAAAAAAGACATTTCTTTTTACATAAATTGAATGAAGTACGAATGATATTAGTATCTCTTTCTTTTCATATCTTATATGAATAATTATTGAAATAATTTGAACTTACTGGACATATAAAATTTATGAAATACTAAATGTTATAAAATTTGTGACAAACAAGAATGTGTCCATAGAAGATGGATGCCCAACTCAAACTATCATTTTCTATGTTCAGTGGACCATGAAATTTGGGTAAAAACTCTAACTTGGCATCAAAATTAGAAAGATTATATCATAGGGAACATGTGTATAAAGTTTCAAGTTGATTGGACTTCAACTTCATCAAAAACTACCTTGACCAAAAAATTTAACCTGAAGCTGGACAGACACACGGACGCCAAATCGGAAAACATAATGCTCTTAAGTGGGGCATAACAATGATGTTCAATCTGTTCTATTTATAACTTATTTCCTATATTTTGACTACTTACTTATCAGTTATAATGAGAACATGTCTGCCGTCTTTACTAATCACTGCATGGGCCACATAATGATCTGTTGAAGAAAACTTTCCTTTCTCTGTCTCCTGAAATAAAAAATGGCAGTACATGAAAGCTTTTTCATTTTATTTAAGGAATGACTGTAATATTTTTTCTGTTAATGAAGAAAAAACATAAAAAATTTGGTGCACACTGAATAACGTGTGTAGCAGGTTATTTAACAGTGCACCACATTTTTTATGTTATTTCGAATAGACAGAAAAAATATTACAGTCATTTCTTATAATTTAATTCTAAAATCCATTTTAAACCGTAGATAACCATTCAAAAACGTTGATGAAGTAACAATCACATGACTAAATTATGTCTATGGATAACAAAATAACGTCAGCCAATCAGAAGATGTGTTACATCCAAAATTAGATTATTCAATGACAATCTGGACTAGAACATTTGGATGAGATATAAAACCTGCCTGACACTAGAAAAATGCAGATCCAGATTTTTTAATATGATATATTATAGCTCATACAATTGTAAGCACACAAGACTTTAAAAATTTCACAGCTTCTCAGTCGTTATTGCTACTCCTCAATGCCAAATTCTTTTGGAGAAGCAGCAAATTCTAATTCTAAAATCTTTGCATGATCTGGCTCCATCAAATTGATAACATCCTGCACTTGAAAACATTATTGATTCCCATTTTACTGCATCAGGGCTGATATGCATAAAGCTTAATTTAAGATCTGTTCCTTGGACAAGTTAGCATTACTATTGGATATCTGAACTTTATGGTGAGTTATTGGGGTCTAAGCTTGAATCGGGATTGGCTGATTTTTTTTAAGAGTGACATGTGAATGTCGAAATAATTAAGCGTGAAAACAGGAAATCAAGTCAGGCAGGACATGGGGAAATTACATGTGCTATTACTGCAACTAGAAGCGGGATATGGGATTATCACTATACAATAAGCGGGATCCAGAATCAGACCCCCATTGAATCCCCCTTTATGCACATTAGCCCAGGTGTGCATTTGGATTCAATGATATTCAAGGCCAAAATATATGAAAATTCAAAAGGTAATAGTTAAAGGTTGTCGATTGCTTTACACTGCATCACCAGTGTATGAGGGAGATGCATTTCTTATTTGAAATGATTTCAAAATGTCAAATTTTAATAAAACAATATCCATATTTTTGGGTTTCTTGACTGGCAATACCTTTGTTCCTTAACTCCTGTAAGCTACCAATTAAGAAACCAAGATGCAGTAAGAATAAACCATATTTATGATGATTTTTGTAACCTTACACATTCTCATAACTTACTTGTAAGATCATGTAGCCATCAGCTTCACGTCTGTTGTACGGTCGTATAATTTTATCACCGCTGAAGATTCTTGGATTTCTTAATCTTCTGACCTCAACTGACATGTCCGCTATTCTATAAATCAAAATCACATTCTTATGACTTGGAAATAAATAAAACAAGAAGTTGCATGCAGTTTTGTGCAAAGAGTACCCTACTAGTGACTAAAAATTTACAAATATTTCCTTTCTTAACCCTTTCCTCCATGGAAATATTTTTTTTTACATACTTGATTTGCATAGGATTTTTTCAATAAAAAAATCATCAGGTTTAAATTATTAATGCATTGCTAAAACGCATATTTCATGAGTGAAATTCCAATCAGATATTCTTTTTATATTAGATACAATTTTTTAAAGTCTGATAAAGTTTTTTCATAGGTAATACCTTTCAACTGAGGCACTACACAGGGGTCGAAAGGCGTCATTATGGAGTTAAGGGGGTGGTGTCAAAAGGCATCATTATGGAAGAAAGGGATAATGAGTATATAAAACTGCTTAGTATCAAACAGGAAGTACTAACAGACAGATCTGAAATCTGTTAATGCAGTACAACTCAACATTATGAAGTTTCAATAAAATATCATAGCATTTCTTTCTATAGAATCTGATAACAAAACAAAAACTTCCATGCATAGTGAGTTTAATAAATATACAAAATATTTAAAAAAAAAAAACCCGCATAATTTATTCAAGGGTGGCACAGCAAGGATACCATTGGTGGTGTTAATCATATCTGAAATGATTTTCTGTATTAGAATTTTGCTATTTTTCAGTAGTCCCTGTTCAATTTATTTACAACATTACCATAGCTATCTCATTGATGTATACTCAACATATCTTTAACTATTTATAATAACATGCTTTTTTGCACTAAGTGCACTTTTCTAAAGAAATAGTCCTCAAGTGAAATATGTGAAAATAAGCATAAAGATAAGAGCACATATGCTTTTTTATTATTATTTTATAAATTTTGTATTACTTTTACCTATAATTATGTATTAAACACATAATGCAAATAAGATATTAAATTGACCTACATCCATTTCTTCTGATTTACCTTTTAATGCCTTCAAAAGAGCTACTGGCAAAGTCTATTACACCACTGGTAGGTCTTGTCACAACACCAACCAAACCTTTACCCAAACCTGTGGAAAAATGACAAATGTAGGAATAATTACATTATAAAATTGAGAATGGAAATGGGGAATATGTCAAATAGAAAACAACCTGACTAAAGAGCTTAAAACAATGGCTCTTCAACTTAGCAAGAAAATCCTGTATCCAGCAGTGGGCCTCAGCTGGCTCCTAAATAAAGATGTGTACTACGTCTGTGAAAATTTACTACCGGTACTTTAAAAGATGAAATAAATTGAACCAAAATATTTTTGAAGCAAGATGTAGAATATTGTTCGACTTGTTGAATTAATATTTTACATATACACTTCAAATGTTCTTATTCAAAAACTGTGGCGTTGCAGAAAGATTCATTTATAAAAGGGATATATTAAACAATTTACCTTTGAAGAATCCACCCACACCTTCTGTTTGAGCGCCCTCTATAGGCTTCCTAACAATTCCTGTTACTCCATCAAATACACCCTACAAAGATATAACATAAATACATACTAGATATTAAGTTTATAAAGACACACTCATTTCTTTGCTATTATCTTATCTTCATGAAAAAGTCGTTTAAATACATTCAGGAATATTACTACAATGTATGTGAAAAAATATTCAACACAGACAGCTGAGTAGCAGAGAGATGATAATGAAAGTTGAATGATTATAAAAACAAGAATGTGTCCATAGTACACTGATGCCCCAATCCCACTATCATTTTCTATGCTCAGTGGACCATGAAATTGGGGTCAAAACTCTAATTTTGCATCATATCAAAGGGAACATGTGTACTAAGTTTCAAATTGATTGTACTTCAAACTTACCAAAAACTACTTTGACCAAAATATTTAACATGAAGTGGGACGGACGGATGAACGGACGAACGGTACGACACACAGACCAGAAAACATAATGCCCATAAATGGAGCATAATCAGTAGATGTGGTATAATTGTCAATGAGACAACTCTCAACTAGAAACCAAATGGCTTACACATTGCAACTAAGGAGCACCATACAGACTTCAACAATGAACAAAACACCTCCTACTTACCATAACTAGTCCTTTACCACCTCTAGCAAACCCTTCTCTGACATTGGCTGGACGTTTGTTCATAGCTTCTTTCCGTTTCTTCTGGTAGTCGTCATCCAAGGTTAATGTTGCTATACCTTTTCCCAGAGCACCAGTTATTCTGGATACAGCTCCTGCAGCGCCACCTAGGAAACAACAAATGACAAGTAAGTAACTAAAGGACCATAATATCTCATCTTTCGTTAAAAAAACTTAATGGTGACAAGGTCATCAGTTTTAAAATTTTATAATATTGTAGACTCAGAATTATTTAGAGTTTGAATCTTTTGAAGTGAAGACCAGTTCCTGCCCTATAGATGCCTTTTGATTATATTTTGTCTTTGGGTTTCCTATATTGAACAGAAAAAATTCTTGTTTCATATTTTGAATTTTGGTGATTTAAAAAAAAATACAACATATATATATATACAGTTCTTCAATTTATGTAGAAAGTGACAGTTAACTGCTTATTTTCAACATATACATGTAAATAGTATTTTCAATCATGAACTTAGTATTTGTCAAAGACCATATATTTATGAGTTATAACAAAATTATTTTTTGTACATCTTTATTTATAGATAAGATATGAAAATGATATGAAAATAATAAAATATATATTAAAACAAATTAGTATTTGTCAAAGATTATTATACATACCAACAGCATGACCGAACAGACTTCTAACTCCCAGAGCTAGACCTTCGGCAAACTCTTCAGGACCCTGTATAGCTCCCTAAAAAAACAATTTCATATCAAATTTGAAAAATCCACAACAAATCTGACATTTTGTCTTCCTATTTTTCTTTCCAAAGACAATTGTTGATAAAAAATAGACTTAAATCTAAAACCATTCAATTTTTTCATACTTTATTATTATCATTCATCCAAACAATTTTTATTTTACTGATTTTCAATCTGTAAATATAATATTCAACAAACAGTTTTCCTGTTGAGAAGCACTTTTAAATCAATGAAGTTATACATCTTATTTGTATTTGGTCATGTATAATTCACATTTTTTTACACAAAATATGAAGTTGGTACATTGGGTGCGTATTATACAAAACTGTAGACGATTTTTTTTTAAATTAAAAAACCAACTTAATATCATTTTTCTTTATCATTGCATATTCTACTTACTGTGAACTAGACTTTTCATATATATTTTTAACTTTTTCTTTCAACTTTTTTTTTAACATCTTGCATCCTTTTTTTTTTTAACTTGATTTCCTTTTCACGATTTTATTGGGGATAAAAACTAAGTGGATTTAAAACACAACTGCATACTACACACAACCAAATACGGTATGTAATGAATCTTTTTAATGAATTAAATTTTTGGGGGTTTACTCCAATTAGCTTTATCACAAAGGGCCCAAAAAAGCTTGTTGTTCAGTGAGCCAAGGCTCCAAGTTGAAGGCTGTACATTGACCTATAATGGTTTACTTTTATAAATTGTTATTGGATGGAGAGTTGTCTCATTGGCACTCACATCACATCTTCCTATATCTATAAACAGAAAATTGTTTTGGTGTTTTATTTGTACTTACTTGGTAAGGTTCATAGAAGAGGTCTTCTATTCCCTCCGCCATTCCTCTAATCAGTCCAAACGGATTTCCTAATACATCCAAACCTAACACCAACACGTACATCTGTTTAATGGCCTTCAATGAGAAATAACAGACTGTATTTGGCAATGTTTTCTAATAACTATGATAAAGATAGATAAGAATTGCATTAACAAATTATTGATTTAAATTAATCCAACTTTAGACTTTAGATTGCTGTGTAGTTTGCTAATTGCTGATATATGTGCACAGTAAATGACCGATAAATTAAAAAAAATCAAATGACATCTTTTGTTTTCTAATAAAGCATTTGGCTAGAACTAAACTTTGTGGTGATTTCATTTCGAAAAATTTTCTTGAAGTATTTATATAAAGAAGATCTGAGTTTTACTAATTCACAATGATTTACATTTGCATTATTTTTCTTCTCGCAAAAGTCAGGAAAATATATCAATCCAGATAATTACTGTTTTTTACAATACAATATTTATGTGTTTAAATTCAGTTTTGTCTATTTATAAATCAGTTCACGATTTTGCAGGGTTTCTTACAATAAAATCCTCTAAGGTGTACGTTTATATCCTGTACATCTAATAATAATGTAAAACTTAGAAATGGGAATTTAGTGTTTTAATGTCAGGAACATACCTGTGAAGCATAATGTCTGGTCATTTCACCGGTCATTTGACTCTGGTTATAAAACTTATGCTCTCTCTGGAAATATCCCAATCTATAAATAGAACAATTTTTTCTGTTTTACTTGAAGACGGCACTTTAAAGAACCTTTGTTCTCAAAAGAAACTGGTAAAAATTGACCTAAATTGTTAACATCTCAGCATTACATTTATACATACAAAATTTCAAAATAAATAAATTCTGAAAAAGTAGGCATGTCTTCTTCTTTCATTTGAAAACAAAAGTATGTCTAGAATCTATACTGTTAAACATTACAAGGGAATTTTTTTCAAATACATTTATTATTAAAACTTTTTTTTCAGGAAATTGAAACATTTAAAGTTACTTTTAGTGAAATTAATGTAAAACTGTTAAGGATATTGATTTTAAGGTGTTTCCCTTAAAAGAGGTATATTTACTTGAAGACAACATCTTGTACATCGGTGAGGACCACTCCAACACTCTGTAAGAATATGTTGATAACATCAGACTGGATAGCTGTCTGTTTACCATCACCTCCACCTCCTTGTAAGGAGAAACTTAGATGGACCTACAAAATAAGAAAAGGTTGAAATTAACAGTATACCTTTCATTACTTCATGTACTTATCCTCAAACTTAAATTGAAGAAATGATATATATGTGTTGTGATTTAAAGCAGATTCATGCAATTTCATGCTGTCAGCTTCAAATCAATATAAAAGAACAAAAGTGCAAATGTCCCAAGCATTGCACTTATTCAATATATCCAAGGAACATAACTCTCATAAAAAAGTCAATGGTCCACCATATTGGAACTTGTCTGATATTTTACTGATATTAACCTATAGTAAAAGTTTCATAAAAATCTGGCATGAATTGTACCTGTGTGAGCACTAACAAGGCCCTTTTCCATGAAGTTAATATACTCAAGGGGCATAACTCTTTTTTAAAAGTCGATTTTAAAAATAACTTGTCCAAGATATTGCTGATATTAACCTATAGTATAATTTCTTTTTAAATCTAACAAGAATTGTACCCATAAGAGAGCGAACAAGGCCATTTTCCATAAATTCAATATTTCCAAGGGACATAACTATTTAAAAAAAAGAAATTGTGTACAAACCTTAATTGGAGAGAAATGAAGATAATCGTAGAAGTTTTTCTGTTCCTGTGCCAGAGACAGACCAGCGTCCTCAATCAATGTCACATGTACTCTCTTGTAATCTTCTTCCATTAGTGTTGTCTGAAACAAAGAAAACAACAAAACTTTACAACCCCATATGTGTAAATAAAGAGTCTGCATTGAATATTTCAAGTATAAAAATGCATGAAAATTCATTACTAAAAACCTGTAAAATTAAGATTTACTTCACTCATCATTTCTTAAATTTTGATAACAAATTAAAAGCTATCAACTAGATATTGACGACACTACCTAATTGTAGTTGATTTTATCGTCTGGTCATAGTTAATAAAGATACGGAAACAGACAAGTGTTAAATACAGACTCACTATTATTCTAATTATTTCTGATAATATCAATAAAATGTCATTCAAACTAGTAATATAGTAATGCCAGTGTATCAAACTTGTATTCAGTCACTTCAAATTTTTTAAAATGGCATTCATTTCATCACAGAATGATGCAGAATGCAAACAGGGTAATAAAAAAAAATGGTGGCGACGGGGACAAAATATATCTTCTTTATGATAAAACTTGTATTAATTTACGATTAGAGTTATGTGGTTAATCTATTAAGCAGTTCTGATAGTTTCTCAGGCAGACACTATCAAAATCCATTAATCTCGCAAAGTCTTGGGAGTCTGAGATTTTAACAATTTTATACCGAAGAGCCTATCAGATTAATTTCCGGTTAGATATGCTGTTCCTATTAGCAGCATATATCAACAAACAGCATCAACTGATAATTGTTGACTTTTTGTTTAGGGCATACTGGATTAGGGTAAATTCTCTTGATTAATTTACCTCCTGGTCTCGGGACACACTGTCTGATGAGGAGAAAAGTTCTATCAGTTCATTAAGGAAGCCCTGGTCTACTTTTAATGTCATTTCTTGTGTCAGCACCTTGAAATATCTAAAATAAAATATTTAATTGTATCAATAAACCAATTCTTTGAGACGTTCTTCAGTTATAAAAGGATAAAATAAAATAATTAAATACTATGAATGTTAGTTCTGACACCAAGACTTTTCACTTAAAAAACCTCAAATAAACTTGAATATATTTAGTTATTACAAGTAAGATGGGAAACCACAAATTAATACAAAGTTATTGAAAGACTCATCTTTGGGTGTGTGTTTCTGTACAATGAAAATGTTAACAGTAATTCTAAAACAGCCTCTATAAATGGTAACCCCACTTTAACAGTGCCTTTCTTGGTAACATAGAACACCCCATAGACATTTGTTTGCTTTTTGACTCATTTATTACCTTTTTATATTATTTTTGTCAGCCTTCTAGGTTTTTTATAACACTTTACCTGCTACTGTGGATTCATTAATATTCCTTGGATACCAATTTTCATGGATTTCGTGGGAACTAGAAAACCATGAATTTTAATGTTTCTATAGTAACGTATGCAGACTTTGCCAAATTCACAGAATAAGATATCCACGAAAATGCAAATTTTTTTCGCAAACCATGAAAATTGGTATCAACGCAAATAAATGAATCCACGATATATAAAATCCTAACTACCTAATATAACATTTCATACTTACTTGAACTGTGACATTTCAATGTGTTCATGTTTTCTCTGCATCATACTCAACTCTGTAAATGGTTTTGGTACTGTAATATAATGAAAAATATTATTAGAGTTTCACATAGAAGAGATGCTTCAAACTAAAAAAATATAAAATAACTGATCCAAAAAAAATTCTGAATTTTTTTTTCTTGTGTCTTAAAATTCTGAGAACAACATGAAAATAGAAGTATTAGAATTTCCATAGCCTTTTAAGTAAATACTTTATTATCAGGGTACTTCAAAAACTTATTGCATTTCAGCTCCTAGAAAGTTAACTTTACATAAAACAGCCCTTTATTTTTATGCCAGTCCCTTTTATGTAGAAATATATGGTGGAATATTATGATTGTTTGTTTTCTGTCAGATATTATATACATACTACTCTCTGCTGCTATAGACTTAGCCAGTGGTGTAGGGGCTAACACTGTCTGGAATGTGGCATCACTCATTTGGTTGTCTAACTAGAAAAATATACAACAACTTTAATCATTAGTCATTATCAACATAAGTAATGCATCAGTTCATTTAAGAAAAAATTGATGCAAGCTATACTTTATTGTAGTTTTAACATGGGTAGACATTTTAGCGATATTGAGGGCTAAAATAACAGAAATATAATGCCTACCCATGTTAAAACTTGGAAAAATCTGCAACTTGTAAAATTACACATCATTATACCATTTATTTTCAAATAGCATATTAAAATTTAGAAAAGATTTATAGGGTTTTGTTTTGTAACATCTTGTTCTTACCTGAAGCCTTTGTATTTTAGCATGTAATTGTATCTGATGAGGTGATGTTTTGTATTGCAGCCATATTCCCTCCTGGAAACTCCTTCTAATCTGTCTTTTGTTTGGTTTATACATCATCATTTCATTCCAGTCAACCTGCAATGAAAAGACTTATGTGGTAAATTTTTCATTAATTTAGAATCTTGTAAATTATTTAACAGTCTAATAATTAGATATCTTATTTTTCTATTTAGGCAACAAGACATTTGTGAAAATGATTAAAAAACTAAAAATTCTTTATTCTTTGCAAACAAAATGATGAACCTTAAAATAAAAGCATTTCCACTTACAAAAGATTTTGGTACCATGCTTAAAATATCTGAAAATTTCAAAAGCAAAAAACAGTTAATAATGGCCTGATTTTTCTTCATAAGATTCAAATACTATACACACAATTAAATAAATTAACAAGCTTAGTTATCTCCCCTTAATTTTTTTAGTCCAACACCATTTTGGCAATTCAAATTTTAGTGACTGTACTGCTTTTGTCTCTGTTTTCATTGAAATATCCCAACACATAGGAGCAGGACTAAAGATTGGAGTCACACAAATGAGTAGGATTGAATATCATTAAACTTGTAAGCTACATAAATAAAAAGAAAATGCAGTTTGACTGCCAATGAGACAACTCTCCACCAAGCTTAAGGTGACCTATAGTCGTTTATATCTGTGTCAATTTGTTTCTTGTGAAGAGTTGTCTCAATTGTTATTATACTGCATCTTCTTATCTACAGTCAGTCTAGTATATAACAAATTTTAAGACTATTTATTATTCTGAATTGCATATATATGTCTTTTTCTGTTGGACATGAACAGCCTTTAATTAACTTCATTATCCAGAGTTGTTTACATTAACAAAGAAAAAATGCTATTTTCACACTGACCTCCACTTTATTTTCCAGATGAACTTTAGATGCTGGAGTATGACCTGCCTCTAACTCATTAGCATATTTCTGGTAGCCTTTCTCTAATGTCTCTCCAGCCTTGACAGTCAGAGCTCTAAATCTCTTTCTCTTTTCTTCCCATATTATTCCTGAGCTGAAAGCAGAAATTCATACCAACATAATTAGAATATATATACATTTTTTGAAAATGATGGATTACTCCATGTTTCAATACAAGAACACACAAGTAACCTCTCTATAGCGTACAGTTATTTGTTGAACTGAACAAAGAATTCAATAAGGATGAGTTAAAAATTGTAGCCATTATGAAGATTTGGATTAATAGGCTAACTTCGTATCATCTTGGTCAACATAGATAGATATCTAGAGAAAAGCAGCTAATCTAACGGGTGATGATAAGGCATGCAAACACTGCAATATACAGTGTACAGGGAGTAAAACATCATGTGAGAAACGGACCAACCAAAATCAAGATTTTTACACAGATGAGTAAAAATTCAATAAGTATCTTAGTGAACAGGCTACAAATAAAAGTATTAGAAATTTATGAAACTGATTGTTATTTATGGGAACTTTTTCTTTTTGTTTGACAACTTACTGGACGAGAACTGATCTGAACATACCTTGTTATTCCTAAATAAGCGACTTCCTTCTGTTTGTAATCATTGACAAGAGAAAGGCCAAGACCCTGTATACAGATGTTAATCTCTTGTTCTATACGTTCTAATTCTCCTGCCTGAAATATAGAATGCATGCTTGGTTGTCTATGGTGAGAGACAGACCCAGACCCTGTATGCAGTTTTATATGTATAATTAGCCTGCCAGAAACACACAAATACATGCTGGTAAATTGTTTTGCATAGCCAAATTAATGGCGACCAGTAACTTTTCTTAATGATTTGTCCTTTAAAACTGGTCAAAATAATAACTTAAAAGTATACTATTGGGTGCTTAAATCTATCTCATTTGTACTGAAATGGATAGCTGTCTCATTGGCAATCATACAACATCTCCTCTTTTTTTAAATATTATTTATTGAAATGGTTTGTGAGAATTTGTTATTGATAGCGGATCTGTGAAAATCTGTTAAATTTTGTACATAACTTTTCAGATGGGGGTGATTAGAAGGCTTGCAGGATCATATAGACATGGTTCTATTGTTGAACAATGTTTAATAGTTGACCTTAAGATGTCTTCAGGTAATTTGTGTAATCAGTTGAGGAGCAGACGGACTGTTTTTGAGATGTCAGGTTTAAGCCTTTATTTTTGGGGGAATTCAGGATTTACATCTATTTGGATTCGGGAATTAATAATTAATTTTTCGGGATCTGGGATGATACCCCCGCCTACCCTCCAGCTTAGGTATACATATTTACCTCCTGAGCTATAGTTGCCAAGGCCAGGTCTTCAGTAAACAATAGAACACGCTGCATACCATTGAGAAACGAGACCCAGTAAATCTTACTGTCAGAATGGGCAAAGAACTCTCCTATTCCATCCTGTCAATACAATATGTTAAGTATATAAATAGTATACACTAAATCATAGATAGAAGTATACAATTAATCATAGATAAAAGCATGCAAATAGTATACAATGTATCATAGATAAATTCACATGAAAGTATAAATAGTTACTTCTGAATTTGTGCATTTTCCAGTATATTTCCTGATTGTTTCATGATGTTATTTATAGTGATTGACCTCTGGTCAACCAGTGTTAATTATTCAGAAAAAAAAACCCATCTCAAGATTGGTGTAAAAAGTCCACTGCAAAATAGCACTAGTGCTAAAAGTGTCATTAAAAACCAATCAATCAATCAATACAAGTGTAAATAAAATTTAAATTTGACAACATTAATATGGCCAGACTAATTCTAAACTGTTTGTTTTACCTACAAAATAAATGAATACTGTACCTGTTGTAAATCATTTTTGGTGTCCTTTTTCTCTCCACATGACCAGATTACCTCCCTTTTGCCAGTAGCCATCTCCCAGGTGTACAACATATACTGCTGAGCATTAAGTACATGTTCTGTTTTCAAACCACTAAAAATTTATAAATGATGTTGTAAACGATAACATTAAAATGCTGTCTTATATCAAATGGGCTATCACATCAAATCACATCATTTTACAGTGATGTTCCTCATTAGTGATGATCTTAAAAGACAGTTCCAAAATAAAATTCTACATCGGATTCCAGTTGTGGTGGATTTATTGTTATTAATGTATAAAGAAACCAAGATTATAAGTGATCAGCAAAGTACAAATTCTTTAATTTTGATGACTGTCAATTTTGCTGGATTTAAGATAACTTGCATGCTTGTGTCATATAACGGTGTTGACAATTTTTACTTTGATGAACATTTAACCCCACTGACCTTTAAAAGACCAAATCCACATAACTTGGTATTCAAAGAATAATATTGAATCAAAAACAATTCTTTGTCTGATTATTATTTGCTTGATGCCTAATGGGGAAGATTTAAACAGATGCAATTCATTTTCTTGAAAATCGCACAAATACATATTAGATCTTTACCTTTGATGGAAGTGTATCATTGCTTTCTCTGTATGGTTGACCAGTAATACTGTGGCCATACCTTCACTGTATTCACTTAACGTTACAACAGTAGCTGACTCAGTCACTTGACAATCCACATTCAGTCCACCATGCTGTAAGAGAAGTTATAATTTTCATGTTAATCAATTATCTGACATTGTAATTCTTTGATTTGCTTGTGTACATAATAACCTTTGTTAGTCTTGTATGTTTTTTTAATTTTAGTTCATTTAGTGTTTTAGAATTAAGTGTGATGTCCATTTTCTCTGTACAAGAACACATTTTTTTTTAGGGACCAGCTGAAGCACGCCTCTTGGTGCCGGATTTTCTTGCTGTGTTTATTTTATGCTTTGGTTGGCTTGTTGTCTATTTGACACATTCCAAATTTCCTTTCTCAATTTTATATTATAATTTTAAACATAGCCAGAACGAAGCTGCACTCATTGATGTTAATTAAATAATATCGATAAGATAGTTAAACAATTTATAACTTCTAAAACATTGTTAAAACCGGAAAAAAATATTTGATGTGCACAGTTGATTTATAGTCTGGATAGTTGTCTCATTGGCAATGATACCACATCTTCTTTTTTATATCTACTTTCAAAATTAAACAATCAATGGTAACTATATCAGCAAGGTAATTTATTTGTATTTAAAAATGCCTATTTTGTTAATGTAGAGACACAGCAAAAAGGGTAGATCTCTAATAGAAGACAGTAATTATCACATATAGCTATTTTTATTTGAAAGACAGATAACAGTTGCGAAAATACAAGCTCATTTTCAAGATATTTATCTGATTATATTTCTCTCTCTTGTGATTACATATATATATATAGCATTGCATATTTTCTATATTAATCTGTATAATTTGTATGTTTTCTCTTGTGGTACAAAAACACATTGGGACATCTGCAAGAACTCATACACAGCTACTTTTGCATATGTGCTATTTCTATACTTAAAATCTGTAGTACTGGAAATTTACCTTGAATATTTAGTATACTATTTCTCTACTTTAAAGTTATTGTGATATTTAGGCATCAGTATATATTTTACAGTACGTGATTTGTACTTAAAATTTTGGTACAGAAATAATACCAACAGTTATCACAATATTCCATGTTTGAAAATCATAAATTTTAGAGGTTTGAAAAAGACAAACTTTCCAAAAAGTACAAACCAAGTACTGTAAAATACAGGTACCTAAATAGTACAATAATTTTAAAGTTACAAAATATTACTGCATATTAAAAGTAGATTTCCAGTACTTCAGATTTTTGGTACAGAAATAGTACCTATGTAAAAGTAGCTGTGTAGACTTGTATTTAAGCTCTTATTCAAATCAGCAAACATAGCTACTTAATCTTTTTTTATCTAGCAACTACAACCCTTCTCCTTGAGAGACAGTCCAAAACAGAATACATTTTAAAACAAGTGCATTGTTTGTCCTAGGTATTATTAATTGAATTCATTATTAATCATAAGCAAGTGGGTTTCCTGTGTGTACAGGAGAACCACAATTTTACCAGTGGTTAGCAAATACCTTGTACAAATACACTTAAGGGTTCTGCCCCTAATCATATAACTTTTTTATAAGCATTAAACTAAATATTCCTGTATCAACTTTAAATCTCAATCCTTGAATCAGATCACAAAATGTATGCAACACTACACTAGGCCACAAGTGCCCTTAGGTTCTAAGAAATAAATATCCTAACATTAAAAATGAACCTCTGTAATGTAAAACAAAAATTAAGTTGTTTAATAGTTTTTCTTCATGAATATTCAGTTCAAATGTTAAAATGAAGCAATGTCAAATACGACAAATTGGTGAAAATGGACAAGTAGCTTTTAGAGTGAATTAAAGTTATCATTAAGGTTAGCACTCATTTCAAAGAAACACTTGAAACATCAGTGAATCACAAAATATTTTACTACATTTATATAGCTATGAAATTTGTGTTGTTAATTCAGAAACAGTGAAGCTACAAGGGAAGTAATCTGAGTATGTCCTCTTGTTCACCTATGTGTCTGAGGTTTGATTTCAAATATTTTCTGTAGATTGAACCTTTTGATTATATAAGAGGTGCTTGGCTAAGCATGTGAAATATATTGATTATTTAAAGTATGATAAATATTTTAAGTAATGTATTTTTTATAAAGCTCCAAATTAGCCCTATACTCCAAATGTGTGCAGAAATATGGCTAAGACACTTCAAAAAACGGGTTCTTTAGAGCCACGATTCCAATGTTATAATCTTGAAAAGCAATACTGGTAGAATTTATTTCATGAAGCTCCAAACTTTTTTTGACTTGTTTTTACTGTGAATCTATGAAAAGTCACCTTTTCCAAATATTGTTGTTACCAACAACAAACAGATGAGAAAGTGCTTTTTTTCTAACCTTTAAAAATATTTTTCACTGCAAATTACTTTCAGAGGCCTATTGATCATCAAAGGCTCTTTGGTAAGATAGACTTTATTTGCACGCTCATAGTTTTGTTATAAAGCTGAAGGAAATTGGCAACTGAATATAATTTTTCCTTAATATCTGTTTTTACTTTAATCATAATATTTGTCATATTGGGAGTATGCGAGTCAATTTGGACATGCTATACATATAACTGATTATAAATTTCACTAACGATATTTCATCACGGTATATAATACCATTGAGTCTATGCTGTATTAACATTGATCTGATATTTGAGCTTGTCTCACAGAAAACCATGCAAAAGTGTCCAGGAGTGAATTTTGCGGAATCTCTTTAAATTTGGTACACACAATACTTAGGTCATCCCAATATCACTTGCAAAATTTTTTGCTTAAATTTTATTCGATAGCCGAGTTTTGTAGCGCCATCTATTTTCATCATTTTTTTACGGGAAAATTGCCAAATTCAAGGTTTTTTTTATGAATTTAATTTCAACAAATTATCAATTCCAGCCATGATAAATATTCTTTTGACCAATGCATGTGATAAAGCATTATTTAGGAAATAAAAAAATGTAAATAATAAATATATATTTGATTTTTTATAGTAGGGCCTCTATATTTAAAATACAGGTGTTTAAGGAATTAGCTATTTTACAAAATTTAGGACCTGAAGAAATGCTAAAATATAGAAAAGGTGAAGCTGTAATCAAAAGATGAATATATCAAAATGTACTACTATGATATCTTAAAGAAATATAAAAAATCCACCCACGGCAAATATTTTGAAATATATTTATTATATATCATTGTACAGCTATTTTTTATAGTATTTTTATAAATAAATTCATGAAGCAAAATCTGTTTCTTAACACAAAGCCAAAAATCAGGGTGAAATTCTTGTCAAAATGAGTGATTTTATACTTCAACTGCTGTTTCTTTTCAATAAAAAAGCAAAATCATAGTGAAAATGACAATCAAAGTACTAAAAGCTCTCACAGAAAGCTCTATTTCACAAATTAAAAAAAAAGTTTGATCGAAAATCCAAATTCTCAAATTTGAAACTGCTAATTGCATGTTTTGTCTTTAATCTGTTTCCATGAGTATATCTAGTACCTGCTTTTATAAGAACTTTAATAATCATAATGAAAAATAAGCACAGAAATATGCTGAAATCGCATATTTATGCAAATGTAGTCTTGTTAGAAATTTTACATGTTACTCATGAACATTCATTTGTGTGTAATTATGCATGTTATTCAGTAATTTGATCCAATAGTACCTGATATTGAGGCTATCAAATTAGAAAAACACAAATAATATCATTAGTTAAATTGAAAAAAAGTTTGGTTACATGTGTA
This sequence comes from Mytilus edulis, assembly GCA_019925275.1. Taxonomy (NCBI): domain Eukaryota; kingdom Metazoa; phylum Mollusca; class Bivalvia; order Mytilida; family Mytilidae; genus Mytilus; species Mytilus edulis. The sequence goes on from CM034354.1 coordinate 91,803,053, forward strand.
GGTCAGGTTTGAAAGGTGATGACAGAATATTTTTTTGTAAATTTTGAAAAAAAAACACCATTAGAAAATTTTTTTCCAGTGTAAATTACACAAAATTTAGGTTTTTTTTGTTTGTTTTTATACAATAAGACACTGAATCCTTTACATTTCTTTTTAATAGCCCATAAAGACATTCAAATCATTATCATGATTATAGAATTTTTAGTTCATAAAATCATTGATACCAGCTGACTCGGCAAAAACTTTCAGTTTACAGAAAAAGTAGCTATATCATTGCCCTTGTACTATTCTGTGAATTGCCGCTTCCATTCTAGATTATAATTATCATTGTATATTCACAAAAGCAAGATCAACACATTTAATATCTTCTTTTAGTTTGTTAAGTTGTCAATCGGTTTCCTCTTTAACAAAGTATCCAACTTAGGCAACTATTGTAGTTTATGTAATTTGGAGCTTCATTCTGACAATAGCTAATTACCATGATAATATAATTTTTTTCCAGTTTCACAGATAAATGTATAAGTTGTTTAGGACTTGCAGTGTGAATCATCAATCTTAATACTTTTCTCTTACTGCGATATAGCCATTCCAACTCCATTGTTTAAATATCTGCTGACAATTTTATTCAGTATTTATGCAACTGCTAAGTTTAATATAGCGACCATATTCACATATGAATATTTGCACTTGGAATCCTGGAAATTCAGTCTTGTCCTATCCTGTTAAACATGTACTTTAATTTTTATCCAATTGAAACATTTTGTAAATGTTTTTTTCAAGTTTAAAATTTCTCCATAGCTTCTATCATGATTTATGCAGATGAGGACATGAACAGAAAAAAACATGTGCGTCATTCTAAATAGCTTTGACTACTGAATTTTCATTCATAGGCGGCTTGTTTTCTTGTACATACGGGTTATACTACACTAGCAATGAATAGCTTCAGAAGTATGTGCTCACTAAATAGCATGGAACACCTGAAACATGAAAACACTACATTGTTTAAAAAAATACAAATATAACCCTTTTGAACAGAAACCAAATTTTGACAGAAAGAAACAATATTTTATATATATAATTTAAAACAATTTCAATACAATCATCAACAAGAGGCTCTCAAGAGCCTGAATCGCTCACCTGGTAAACAATGCCTTATTGAACATATTGAACCATGCCAGGCAAACATGTACAGCCAACAATTCTTCAATATTACAAATATATATGACTTACTGTTTATAAATAAAGAAAATGAGACCAAAACACAAACACTTAAAACTTAGCAATGGACTGTGAAAATGAGGTCAAGTTCAAATAAAACCTGCGTAACCGACATATAGATCATAAAATATTTTCATACACCAAATATAGTTGACCTAATGCATAAAGTATTAAAAAAATAGACCAAAACTAAAAAAGTTAACTTTGACCACTGAATTATGAAAATGAGGTCAAGGTTAGATGACACCTGTCAGCTAGACATGTACACCTTATAATCATTCTATACACCAATTTTAGTAGACCTATTGCATATAGTATAAGAAAAACAGACCAAAACACAAAAACTTACCCCTATGTTCTATTTAAAGTAAGGGCGGCCATGTTTTTTGACGGATCAAAAATCGAAGCACACACTTTGTGCAGGATAATCTAAGGAACTATCATGCTAAGTTTCATCCAAATCCATTCAGTAGTTTCAGAGGAGAAGATTTTTTAAAGTTAGCAAATATGATGAACAAATTGTGAAAAATTGTCATTAAAGGACATTTACCCCTTAAGGGGTCAATTGACAATTTTGGTCATATTAACCTATTTGTAGATCTTACTTTGCTGATCATTTTTGCTGTATACAGTTTATTTTCATCTATAATAATATTCAAGATAATGACCAAAAACTGCAAAATTTCCTTAAAATTACCAATTAAGTGGCAGCAACCCAACAATGGTTTGTTTGATTCATCTGAAAATTTCTGGGCTGATAGATCTTGACCTAATGAACATTTTTATCCCATGTCAGATTTGCTCTAAATGCTTCCGTTTTTGAGATATAAGCCAAAAACTTCATTTGACCCCTATGTTCTATTTTAAGTAACGGCGGCCATGTTTTTTGACGGATCAAAAATCGAAGCACACACTTTGTGCAGGATAATTTAAGGAACAATCATTTTAAGTTTCATTCAAATCCATTCAGTAGTTTCAGAGGAGAAGATGTTTGAAAAATTGTTAACGACGACGACGACGGACGCCAAGTGATGAGAAAAGCTCACATGGCCTTTTAGGCCAGGTGAGCTAATAATGTTGAGTTGCTGTCCCATTGACATAAAAATGTATAATCCACATCTCCTTTTACTCATGTGCATGATGTGAACAAAACAATGATGTACATAACTATATACATGTATATATTTAGACCCTTCTACAATGAAATTTGTTTTACATACACACGTATTCATAGGTTTGAACGTAGTCTTCAATTTTGACTTGTTTATATTTTTTCGTTTGGGCTTGTATCATATTTTTCCTCCGGTTGATATGATCCTTTCATCCTATATTGACTCTTAAAATTCAAGAGTCTATCTTAAATTGATGGTAAATTATATGGCCTTCCAAATACCGTTTCGATCCCCAACATCACTGAAGAGACATATATTGTAGAAATCTAGATCTAGTGTACAAAAAATATATTCACACCTTATGTTTGTGGCATAACATCTGGGCCACAAGTTTATTGTTTTCTGTTAAGTATTAAATTTATATTAAGATCCATTTTGTTACATCTCGTGATCAATTTATTTGGCAATCGCCAATGGCAGTCAGCAGGGTTAAAGAACATCAGTTGTTCAACCTGTTAGTCAAATGCGTTTTGTTTAAATAAACTTTTTCACTTTTTTGGTCTTTTGGAAAATGTTGTTTGTGCTGTATTTAGACCCTTCTACAACGAAATTTGTTTTACATGCACACGTATAAAAATTGCTGTTTTTATCCAACGCAATCATAGGTTTGAACGTAGTTTTCAATTTAGACATGTTCATGTACATGTATGTACATACTAAGTAAGTTTAACATGTTGACTTTAAATAATTAGATATCCAAATTGCAACCTTAAGAATACATGTATTCCGGCCCTGAGAACAATTTAAATTTCGCCTGCATGGTTAACATTGTAATGTAAACTGAATTGGTTAATTTAAATTTTAATTTACTTTTACTCATTTTTAAAATAATGAATTTCAATCATGACAATAATTATGAGAGTGACAGAGTATAGTATCATGCCTGGCAATACATAGTCCCCTCTCGGTTTAAATGTCAGTATACTGGAACAGAATTTTATTCTTAATTTAATCTTTAACTTGGCATGATCATGATGTAATGTAATAAATGTCAAGTCAATATCTACAAGCATAATAAAAAAAGGTGTAGAAACTGATTATTTGACATGTTTGAGTGAATCAGACCGAATAAGATTTGTACTTGATCTGTAACCTGTCATTAGAAAACTACATACATGTACTTGTACCAATATATAAAAAAAAAGGTGGGAAACTGATTATCTGGGTGAATGTTATAAGAACAATGACCATTACTTGGCACAATATTATCAGACCACAACAAAATTCTAACTTTTCCTTACTTGTCATGATACATTTTGCAACACTATATACCAATGATAAAATCAATATCTTCAAGAATGAATAACAAATGTGCGGAAACCTGAATATTTGAATGAATTTAATAAGTCTACTCCATTGACCATAACGCTGGACAAAATCATCGTTCATAAAAAAAATTCTAATTTGATCTGTAACTTGTCAGGATGAAAATAAATTCCAAATATCAAATCAATAATTTCAAGCCGAAAGAAAAAATGGGGAAAACTGATTTCCTGAACTGACTGAGAGACAGACAGACAGACAGACAGTGTAAAATTTGACAGTTGAAACCGAGGGATTATTAGCTGATCGTTATAAAAATAATAAGAAGACTAGGTATGATTGCCAATGACACAACTATCCGCCAAAGTTAACATGAAGTGCATGTAAGTAATAATAGACAACCATTCGACCTTCAACAATGAGAAAAATCCATACTCAAACAGAATAGTTGGTTATAACGAAATCCGCGACATGAAGAATTGATGTCAACTGAGAAAACTGACAGCATAGTTTCATATCAAAACAACCAATATATACATGATATATATTGGCAGACAAGAACCAATGACAACTACTGTTTCTGTTAAATTTATTTTTGATAAGGAACAATTTAGAGCTTGACATACATTGTAGATGATACATGTACTACACCTGCTATTGTAATCTGCATGTTGATAATACATACGAAGGATATATATCAGCAATGTTTTCAATTTGGTAAACTTTTGTCATTAGGTTGCTGACTTTTATACCCCTTTTACTTATTTTATGTATTTGATTGTAACTTACTTGAGCCCTTTTTATACAGAAAAAAATCTTGAAACATTATTGATCCAAAATTATACTGAAATGTTATGCCTAATATTGGGTTTTAGTACCTATTTTTTGTATGTGTGCAATGTAAGAGGCACATGAACACCTTGGCCATGAGCGCATGTTGCTGTTTCAAAAATGAAATATATAACTTTTCAAAATTAATCTCAATGCCATATCAGACAGACAGATGGACTTACAGACACAGTTATACCATAATAAGTCAAAAAAGTAAAATTACATTCATGATATTAATATTAATGTAAATACATGATGGTATATGTATTTGTCATAGGCGGATTTAGGGGGGGGGGGGTTGCAGTGGCGGATCAAGGGGGAGGGTTCCGGAGGTTGGAACCCCCTTTTTTTGGACGATCAATGCATTTGAATGGGGACATATGGTTGAACCCCCCCCCCATTTATCCTGTGTTGGGAACCCCCCTTTTTAAAATGGCTGGATCTGTCTCTGGGATGATTATATAAGGAATCACTGAAGCATGACTGGAGCGATCCCCCTTATGTCAAGTCAGTGGGCCCCCTTTATGAAAAGTCCTGGATCCGCAACTGGCATGGACTTTCTATACCAACAAAGTATAGACTGTCCCTGGTGATTGTTACCCAGGAAATCCCACCTGGGAGAGATTTTCTTAATTTGGTTTGTCAGACTCTTGACTTGGAATCCGGAACTGTAAAAGGATTATATATTACAGCTGCGGTTAAATTTCATTTATACTATAGATATTTTATCACAGGCCCCGGCCCATAGCCAGGAATTTCCAAGGGGAGGTTACATGGACTTGTGATAGTCATCCAGGAGGAGGGGGTAAGGTGACTTTCGTACAAATCCCTTGAACCCCCTTGCTATGATTGGTATGTATTGGCAGACCCTTCTTTAGTTCTTTATATAAGATATGCACAGTGATTCATTTTTTATATTTTATATTTTATTATTTACCTGATGTACATGCTGTTTGCGTCTGATTAGTTGTCTGTACGGAAGTTCAAGACCTGCTTTAAACTTGACGTTCGTTGTGGTCATAATAGCAACAGCAAACTAAATTCCTTCTCCACTTAGCCTCATCATCTCTCGGTGTCAGCTCTAGCCTCTACGTTTCTGTAACATCTCATTATCAGACACTCAGTCTGTCAGTGTCAGTGACAGGACATTGTAGGACTGAAGCACTGAGCTGACAAAATGTGAGAAAACTCCAGACTTGTCACTACATATTGCAACATTGACATCAATACAAAGTTAGATGTATCTTTATGCCACTCATAGAGCTTATGTAAGGTCGCACTAACAAAAAAAGTTTAGTTGCTAGTTCAGGGAAGTCTGCATCTGAACAGTTACCTTCTTTATAGTAGTGTGGAGAACAATTTAATGGGAGATAACTCATGATAACAATTATTCAGTGAAAGTTACAATATTTTATTTTTTCAGATGTTATACATTTGCAAAGTATTTTATATTAATAAAATCTTTAAAATAATCAAAATTGAACATTTGAAATGATGATAACATCATATTTTGTTCAATATATAACCAAAATTGGTTTAGTAAAAAATGTGGGAAAAGGCTAGAGGTGGGGTTTTAAAGAAGAAAATAAGGATATTTTTACTAATTTGCCATGGGTGGATTTTTTATATTTTTTTAATCCAATAAAAATTTGTGGAATGAAATTTATTGCATGTATTTCTGTCTTCACCTTTTCGAAAACCAGCAACTTGAACTTGGCTAGTAAATGACATATACAAAGTAAGGCATTAAAGAGAGGACCCTTTAAGTGTGCAAAAACATAGAAAATGCTTTATAAATGCTTAATTTATGATCTTTTACATATATTTCCACAATATAAATGGCTAGAAACCCAAGAGAACTAATTTGGTGACTTTTAAAGTACTTTCAAATAAACATATATTTGAAGGAATTTTTGGCTAATTTTGTCCAATTATGCAAATTAGCTCGTTACTAAAAATAGACACAATTCAGAGAAGTATCAAATATATTTTCTGGTTTCCATTGAACCTAAGATATGAAAAAACTTCATTAGCTGGAAAAGTTTTAACCAACCTCCTGGACGATTTTTCAAATTTTGCATGGTTTTCTGTGAGACAAGCTCTTAAACAAAGAATTCAAGAGTAGGAGCAATGATTGAATAATCTAACTGTGCTATGTCGGCAAATCATTTTGCCATTCATAGTACTAGTGTTAACACTAAAACAAAAAATCTTATTTTGTACTAATTGGGTTTATACGATTCATAATTAGTTCTTATGAAAGGGCAGTGCAACATTTTCCTTAAAAACTTAAAAAATGTTCATCCATTATATATATAGAATGCCTTTTTCTTGTAATATATACTATAGAAGTGCTTTAATTTTTCTGTCGAAAAAGTCTATAAAATCTAAAAGCTAGCACTACCACATTACTTTCATAAATATTTTGTATGTTAATTAGCCAAGTTGAAGCACTCTAATCAAACCTGTTCATTTGAAAAATCACAAACTCTAAAATATCTTACCCGACATTTTTCAAACTAAAAATGAAATTAAATATTGACAACAATTCTTTAACTAATGCAAACAACCTAGACAAATAAATAAAGAATAATACTACATCACGGTTTGTTTAAAATTTTCTTCTTTATATTAACTTTTAAATGCAAACTTAGTTTGATATTTTTATAAATCATGCAAAAATAAGAATTTGAACTAAATAGAAAAGTTTATGAAATGATTTCTAAATTTTGATTGTTTTTTTTAATTTAATTTTTAAGATTGAAAATCACAAAGCGTCTCTTAACTACGTGATGGGGGTAAATGGTTGTTTTCTAAACTATAAGATGTAAGAAAGGGAGGTAATTGATTATACAAACCTGATCTAATAGTTTCATCAATGTTGTATGTGGCTTACTGAAAAGGAACTGAGATGTTTCCACAGCTGATCCTGAAAACTTAGCTTTCATTGTCAGATCCTTCCCAGACTGCACTGGCCAAAATGGCTTACACTGAAATACAAATAATGTAGATTAGTTTCACTAAAATTTAATTAAATGATTGATAGATTTGAACAAAAAGGTCCATTTTATGGACACCATTCTGACTGACCAATGGTTCATGATAAATGTCTGAGGACCATTCTGACTGACCAATGGTTTAGGATAAATGTCTGAGGACCATTCTGACTGACCAATGGTTTAGGATAAATGTCTGAGGACCATTCTGACTGACCACTGGTTTAGGATAAATGTCTGAGGAGGGTAAGAACATTAAATGGAAATTACTTAAGAAACCAAATAAATCCTGCATAAAAATCCAACTAACAAGTAGACAGCGTGTTCTAAAGCTGTAAAATTTTACAATTCAAATTTTGCATTCACTGGTGAGTCTCAATACAACCAAAAAGTTTATAAAATCAGACACTGTCTTCATGGAAATCATACCTGATCTCCTTATTTTACATAAAATGTTGAAATCTAAACCTGTGATTACTGGTTTTATATATATCTATGAAATACTGTTACTTTGACTTTCAGTGGCTAAGATTTATTGAAAGAGGTGGATATTCTTCTCTAAAACATCAGTATAATTATAATACACATACCTCTTTAGAAGCAACTTGTATCCAGTCATCTCCTTCTTGTCCTGTTTCTTGACACATTAAGGAATACTGAAACATGTACAATTATGATTTAGCAAATGAAGCTTTCAATACAAATAAACTGTTGCAGACCTGCCAACTTTTGAAAATCTCCATGGGGGATTTAGCGCGCGACAAGATTTTTAAGGGTTATAATTTTAGCGACTTTTCTGTGAGCATTGTTTTTTACTCCTAAAATAGTCTAAGTTTCTCTCTTTTTTCTTTTGGTATACTAATGATGAGCTTATAGGCCTTGATTGCTTTTATTTGCATGATTCTTGTACTATTAAATTATAAAATTGACAAAATAACTGAGGAATAGTAGAGAAAATGGCATTAAAAATATAGGATTCAAAGTAGAGACCCCCCTTTCCCCCCTCCAAAGACCTTCTCATCTATGAACCTTGACTCAAAACACCTAAAACTACATGTCCTAAAGTAAGAAGGATGAAGACAGATTTTGATTTAGTCTTACTCATGGTCTTGTCAATATCAATGAGAAAATGGATAAAATTTGAGTTATCTTTCTTTGTATTCAGAGGTGCTCTTACCGGCGGAGGCTTATACAGTAACACAGTAGAAGTGTATACAAAATGGCGTCGATTTTAAATCAACAGACACACGATGTCTGATTTCAAAAATTAAACAAATTTCAAGATAAACGATGTTTTCTTGAGAGTTCTTTACAGTTCTCATCTTTCAATTAATAATGATTTTGCTGTGGAACTACGGCAAATGTTGCAAATTGTGCTTGAATGATAAATTGATTTAAATTGAAAGGCTGTTTGACCAAATTTGTATACAAATTAATTTTGAGGACTGTTACGACCCATTAGGTAATCTGATTACATACAACCACTAATCATGACACCTGTTGTGACTGGGTCATTAACTTGTCATAATATGTCCCCAGGTAAAATGATTGATTTTTTAAAATTGATCAGAAAAACTTCAAAATCGGTAAACAATAATTTTTTCGGGTATATTTGTTGAAAATCGGGATTTTGACTAATTTTACGATCCCGATATCGGGATTCGGGTTGAGGGGTAAAAATCGGGATGATACCGCGAAAATCGGGATAGTTGGCAGGTCTGCTGTTGACACAGAGATATGTCTTGCCTGTCATTGTAGGCAAAAAAAAAAAAAAAAACGAAAAAAACCCAATCTGATGGATTTCTAATTAAGATAAATTTCAAAATATTATTGATCTATTATAAGCAGTTTCTATCAAACTGCCTTAAATAAAAAAACAAAACAACTTACCATTCAAAATTGATTATTAATTAGAGATTGCTGGAATATGACCTCTGGGATAGGGCCTCGAAATAGTTGTTAAACTGATAGTAATGCAACATTATAGAAATTATCCTTGATTTGTCACAAATTGTTTCTATCAAACTGACTATATCAGAAAACTTAACAATTGTTGACATTACCTATAACGAGGTCTCTAGAACAGCAACACCTGCTTTCCACAACTTTAGGCAAAAGCCAGAAAAAAATATGTTCAATTAGAGTATACATTTGGTATTTGAAAAATTTTATAAAAATAACTAAAACAAAGCATGTTTGTTTCCAAAAATATACTATAAACATACCTCAGAAGTGTTCAGTAACATATAGAAAGGTGTAAATGTACAAATCTTGGTTAAACCACTACTGGACAGGGTAATCTTACCTCAGAAGTGTTCAGTAACATATAGAAAGGTGCAAATGTACAAATCTTGGTTAAACCACTACTGGACAGGGTAATCTTACCTCAGAAGTGTTCAGTAACATATAGAAAGGTGTAAATGTACAAATCTTGGTTAAACCACTACTGGACAGGGTAATCTTACCTCAGAAGTGTTCAGTAACATATAGAAAGGTGCAAATGTACAAATCTTGGTTAAACCACTACTGGACAGGGTAATCTTACCTCAGAAGTGTTCAGTAACATATAGAAAGGTGTAAATGTACAAATCTTGGTTAAACCACTACTGGACAGGGTGATCTTACCTCAGAAGTGTTCAGTAACATATACATGATATAGAATGGAGTAAATGTACAAATCTTTGTTAAACCACTACTGGACAGGGTAATCTTACCTCAGAAGTGTTCAGTAACATATAGAAAGGTGTAAATGTACAAATCTTGGTTAAACCACTACTGGACAGGGTAATCTTACCTCAGAAGTGTTCAGTAACATATAGAAAGGTGTAAATGTACAAATCTTGGTTAAACCACTACTGGACAGGGTGATCTTACCTCAGAAGTGTTCAGTAACATATACATGATATAGAATGGTGTAAATGTACAAATCTTTGTTAAACCACTACTGGACAGGATAATCTTACCTCAGAAGTGTTCAGTAACATATAGAAAGGTGTAAATGTACAAATCTTGGTTAAACCACTACTGGACAGGGTGATCTTACCTCAGAAGTGTTCAGTAACATATACATGATATAGAATGGTGTAAATGTACAAATCTTTGTTAAACCACTACTGGACAGGGTAATCTTACCTCAGAAGTGTTCAGTAACATATAGAAAGGTGTAAATGTACAAATCTTTGTTAAACCACTACTGGACAGGGTAATCTTACCTCAGAAGTGTTCAGTAACATATAGAAAGGTGCAAATGTACAAATCTTTGTTAAACCACTACTGGACAGGGTAATCTTACCTCAGAAGTGTTCAGTAACATATAGAAAGGTGTAAATGTACAAATCTTGGTTAAACCACTACTGGACAGGGTAATCTTACCTCAGAAGTGTTCAGTAACCTGTAGAATGGAGTAAATGTACAAATCTTTGTTAAACCACTACTGGACAGGGTGATCTTACCTCACAAGTGTTCAGTAACCTGTAGAATGGAGTAAATGTACAAATCTTTGTTAAACCACTACTGGACAGAGTGATCTTACCTCAGAAGTGTTCAGTAACATATAGAAAGGTGTAAATGTACAAATCTTGGTTAAACCACTACTGGACAGGGTGATCTTACCTCAGAAGTGTTCAGTAACATATAGAAAGGTGTAAATGTACAAATCTTGGTTAAACCACTACTGGACAGGGTGATCTTACCTCAGAAGTGTTCAGTAACATATACATGATATAGAATGGTGTAAATGTACAAATCTTTGTTAAACCACTACTGGACAGGGTAATCTTACCTCAGAAGTGTTCAGTAACATATAGAAAGGTGTAAATGTACAAATCTTTGTTAAACCACTACTGGACAGGGTAATCTTACCTCAGAAGTGTTCAGTAACATATAGAAAGGTGCAAATGTACAAATCTTTGTTAAACCACTACTGGACAGGGTAATCTTACCTCAGAAGTGTTCAGTAACATATAGAAAGGTGTAAATGTACAAATCTTTGTTAAACCACTACTGGACAGGGTAATCTTCACTCCAACCTATAAATACATACATTGGAATTCAGTAATGCTCTATAAAAATAATGTGAATGGTAGTTTAGTTTGTTGAAATATGTGAAAACTGGGTGTTTTAATTTAAACCTCTTAATATTAAGCATGCTGATTTTTCAAAAGGGAATATCACATGGAAAGATGACATCAAGAGTACAAAGCTCTACTATTTCATCAATATCACATGGAAAGATGACATCAAGAGTACAAAGCTCTACTATTTCATCAATATCACATGGAAAGATGACATCAAGAGTACAAAGCTCTACTATTTCATCAAGATTACAAAGCTCTACTATTTCATCAAGAGTACAAAGCTCTACTATTTCATCAAGATTACAAAGCTCTACTTTTTCATCAAGAGTACAAAGCTCTACTATTTCATCAAGAGTACAAAGCTCTACTATTTCATCAAGAGCACAAAGCTCTACTATTTCATCAAGATTACAAAGCTCTACTATTTCATCAAGAGCACAAAGCTCTACTATTTCATCAATATCACATGGAAAGATGACATCAAGAGTACAAAGCTCTACTATTTCATCAATATCACATGGAAAGATGACATCAAGAGTACAAAGCTCTACTATTTCATCAAGAGCACAAAGCTCTACTATTTCATCAAGATTACAAAGCTCTACTTTTTCATCAAGAGTACAAAGCTCTACTATTTCATCAAGAGTACAAAGCTCTACTATTTCATCAAGATTACAAAGCTCTACTATTTCATCAAGAGTACAAAGCTCTACTATTTCATCAAGAGCACAAAGCTCTACTATTTCATCAAGAGTACAAAGCTCTACTATTTCATCAAGATTACAAAGCTCTACTTTTTCATCAAGAGCACAAAGCTCTACTATTTCATCAAGATTACAAAGCTCTACTATTTCATCAAGAGTACAAAGCTCTACTATTTCATCAAGAGCACAAAGCTCTACTATTTCATCAAGAGTACAAAGCTCTACTATTTCATCAAGATTACAAAGCTCTACTATTTCATCAAGAGTACAAAGCTCTACTATTTCATCAAGATTACAAAGCTCTACTATTTCATCAAGAGTACAAAGCTCTACTATTTCATCAAGATTACAAAGCTCTACTTTTTCATCAAGAGTACAAAGCTCTACTTTTTCATCAAGAGTACAAAGCTCTACTATTTCATCAAGAGTACAAAGCTCTACTATTTCATCAAGAGTACAAAGCTCTACTATTTCATCAAGATTACAAAGCTCTACTTTTTCATCAAGAGTACAAAGCTCTACTATTTCATCAAGAGTACAAAGCTCTACTATTTCATCAATACAGAGCATAGTTCCTAGAAATGAGATTGCTTAAGATTAAGGATTTCCTACGATAAGTTGTGCTTTAAAAATGAACATTCTGTCTTGGAATCTATGGACATTTTTTGCTTCTTCCCTTAACAGTGAAATATACTGTTTCATAAAAGCCAACAGGTATATTACAAATGTAAACACTTTCTAGACAATATTTAAATATCAACAACACTCGGACCCATATGGAATATAGAAGAAGTAACTTACACTAAATGTTTGTTTCTTGGTGCTCTTACATTGCACATCACCAGAACTCCCTACAGTGTCCAAGGAGAACTTGTCTGACCATTCAGAAGTGGCTATCTTCAAAGATGCCTGAAAAAAGATACACATTTAATTCATTTGTGAGAAGTTGACATTTTACCCTGTTTTTCTGGATACAGATACAAACCTAAAATGGTAAAACTGATATATGAGAAAGAAGCTTAGGAAAATAATATTCTTACTTTTTTCAATGACCCCAGAAAATACATACCAGTACATATATTTCATTCATAAGAAGTTTACATTTTTCATCCCCGTCTTTTTTTTTAGTCAGATGCAATACACAAATAGTAAAAGTGACATATGAGAAGATGGCTTAGAAAAATAATTCTTTCCTTTTTGTCTATGATGCCCAAAAATAAATACATTTAAGAATTGAATGCTTCTTTTTGTAAATTTATTGGGGTCTAAAAGAGTTGACCGAAGTACATTTTGTATGAAGCGCTTCCGTGCTTCATTCTAAAAATGTGTGCATGGTCAACGCTTTTACAACCCTATAAAGTTACAAAAAGAAAACACGAATTTTATATATTTTTTTATTTAATTCACCTGTGCACTTTATTGTTGGACCACGTGTTATCATGAATGAAAAGTTGTATTGAGCAATGCAACTGCTTACGGAATAACACTTTATGTGCAGTTAGCCAATCAGAATACAGTATTATAATGAAACATACATCTAATGTAATTATTTATATATATACGTTAACATTTTTATATGCTCCCCTCCCCATTCCTGATATAATACTTAAAAGGTATAAATTTTATACTGGAAGATTGATTAAAAAGGATAATTGCAATGAAGCTTTAAAATACATACATATAAGTCATTTTGTTAACATTTTGATCCAACTGTTAGGTCAGATAAAGTACAGACAAACAGGATAACAGTCAATCATGATACTTTTTTACTATTTTTGCAAAATGACTGTTTCTAAGTATTTTCCATTGACGCAATTTAGAATTCAAGTAAGACTGGTTGGACATATTATTTTCATATACTGTGACGTTTAATCTTGTCAAAACTAAACTCTGGGTGAACTACAACCCTGAATTTTCAAAACCTGGCAAAAGTCTGTTATCAAGTTTTACGTGTATTTTTACAATGAAAATTTTCTAAGTAAGACACTTAAACCTTCACAAAAACATTAAATGGCTTGCAGTATGTTCAATCAAAATGAAATATTACACAAAAGGAAAAAATCATAGTCTTAAGCACACATGTACAATACAATAGTATAAATAACAAAATATTGAATTTATAATGATTTCAGGCCTACCGGTATTTAAAAACTCATCAATACAAGAACTATATGGGATCTTTTTATTTTGGCTTTTGATCCCAGAAAAAGCCAATAGTTATCAAAGGTACAAGGCTTATAATTTAATACGCCAGGAGGGTGTTTCATCTACATAAGACTCATCTGTGACGCTCAGATCAAAATAGTTATAAAGCGAAACAAGTAGAACGTTGAGGACCAAAAATTCAAAAAAGTTATGTCAAATAGGGCTAATGGTAATCTATGTCTGGGATAAGAAAATCCTTATTATTTTGAAAAATGCATACTTTTGTAAGCAGGAAATTTATAAAAGTGACCACATTATTGATATTCATGTCATCACGGAAGTGCTGACTACTGGGCTGGTGATACCCTCGGGGACAAAATGTCCACCAGCAGCAAAACTTTTCTTCCTGCTGAATTTTTAATAAAATTACCAAAAATTCAGAATAAACCAAGAATAAATTCCTGTATGTTAGTTAAGTAAATACATGCAGAACTGCTCTCCCAAGATAAAGTATACAGATCATGAAATGTTTAAAAATCAATTCTTAACAAAACAGAACAAAAAGATACAGTGATACTTAAGCATACAAAACCATATTGACTGAAAAATAATGACAAAGTTAAGTAGACAGTTTATAACAGAGCAAAATAAAACATGCCAGAAGTCATGTGACATTTGTTCCCCTTACCTTCCTTCCTTTAGGAATATGTGTATGTTTTTCCTGGTGAGCAGTCAACAAAAATATTTACACTATATGGTACATGTATAAAATACCTATGTTTACAGCAGAAGTCAAACATTCTGGTGATGTCAGTTTGAATTATAGAAAGCGCTTTTTTAAACTTTTATCCACATTGGCATGAAAAACAGGTATATTGACCTAATGTTCTTCCCTTTTAATACAAAATTTTCACCTTTGCTGTCATTTTCAGGATAATAAATACCCTGACCAACACCAACAGATTCTTAAGAAGGTTTAACTTCCTTTGCAAATAAGATATATGTATATCCATTACATGTTAAAAGTGGTTATTGGGATAAAGCAAAAATACATATTCAGCAAAACAAAATATTACACACATGAATAAATATATTAACATAATTGCAATACATATATAAACTAAACAAGAATGTGTCCATAGTACACAGATGCCCCACTCGCACTATCATTTTCTATGTTCAGTGGACCGTGAAATTGTGGTAAAAACTTTAATTTGGCATTTAAATTAGAAAGATCTTATCGCATCGAACATGTATACTAAGTTTCAAGTTAATTGGATTTCAACTTCATCAAAAACTACCTTGACCAAAAACTTTAACCTGAAATTTGCACGACCAAAAACTTTAACCTGAAATTTGCACTATCATTTTCTATGTTCAGTGAACCGTGAAATTGGGGTCAAAACACTAATTTGGCATTAAAATTAGAAAGATCATATCATAGGGCACATGTGTACTGAGTTTCAAGTTGATTGGACTTCAACTTCCATCAAAAACTACCCTGACCAAAAACTTTAACCTGAAGCGGGACGAACGTACGGAAGGACGAATGAACAGACACACAGACCAGAAAACATAATGCCCCTCTACTATTGTAGGTGGGGCATAAAAACAAAATAGATGAATGATAAAAATTTTACAAGACAATCAGAAAATTTCATGTATTTATTCTGCCAAATAACCTAATCTTCAAGGACTCACAGCGGCTGGTAATTGTAGTAATAAGTGTTTTAGGTTTTAAGTGTAATAAAAAATGTTTTGATTGGTTAAGTATGCGCTTGAATTCCAACTTAAATCATTGAATGTCTGTTTTATTTTTCAGCTTTATAAAAACAATGAAGGACTTCAAGAGATATATGGGCGTCTCTGTGAAATTGCCAATCAATTGGGAAAGTTAGCTGTTCCAAAATTATAATTAAGAAATAATTCATGGAGGCTTGAATATATCGTGATATTACCACGGGTTGGCCCTTTATGACAAATATTTTACTCGAGCGATAGTGAGGGGTAAAATATCGGCATAAAGGGACAACCCGTGGTAAAATCTAGATATATTCAAGCCCCCATGAACTATTTCGATTCTGATAAGACAAATACGGCAATTCTTTTGGATCGAAGTGCTCTAGGTGGAGGCAAATATTTGTCGTTCCCATAGATAAACGCACTATTAAATTGGCGTAAAAGAACGTAGCTAACTTAATTAGTGACATGCTTAAACTATTTACAATAATGTATTTAGATCGTTTTGGATGAATTTAAATGATAATTTACATATATGTCTTATATGTTTTAAAAAAAAATGGCTTATACAACATTTTAGCATTGTTTGTTTACATTTCCTTGTTGTGATGATTTTCGGTTTCTGAAGTGTGTATTTTCCTGCAAAATGCTTATATTCTTACATCATCGTTCTATGACGTCAGGAAGCTCATTCATAAAAAAACATATGATGTGGGAGTACGATCGGAACAGCCCAGGAAGTATATTCATATTTTACCACAGGTGTGTACTCAAAGTGTTTGAAGGACCTCATGTTAGAATCAACTGCTTTCTAAAGCAACATTTTTTTTTGCTTTTTGCATAAAAAATCTCATACAAAGTATTAAATAAAGCAGAAAGATATAAAGTCTATGTCACCAATATTGTTTCAACCATTGCCCACACTAAAGCAAAATAAAAATATGTAATATCAACAAAAAGGAAAACAAGATACAGTGGTTATATTGTATAATTAAAATAATAAAAAAAATACAAAATAAATAAAGCAGAAATACTGCAAATAGTATAACAGTTATTTTAACCATGGCCCACAAAAAAGCAAAATAAAAATATGAATTTTAAAAAATGGAATAAAATAATGTGTTTTTTATTATACAATGAATAAACAAATGATTTAAAATAATAAATAAAGCAGATATAAGTCCAATAGTGTAAATGTTTTTTGAACCATGGCCCACACATAAGCAAAAATAAAATTAGCAATCTGATATAGACAATACAAAAGTGTGGTGTTTGTCATACAAATATATGATTCAAATAATAAAATAAAGCAGATATATTTCGAATAACAGCTAATCAAACCAAGACCCACACATAAGCAAAATGTAATCAGCAACCTAGAATGGGGTAAATAAATAAAAATAAGGGGAGACAACCATGCTCTGACTTACTTTCCCACTTTGTTTCCATTCCTTTGTTTTCTTTTGGTCTGGTTCCTTTCCCTTAGCAGGTTCCTTGCCCTTAGTGGGTTCCTTGCCCTTAGCATCCTTTTAGGAATTAAAACATTGTCACATATATTATGTTTTCAAAATACACTATATCTTGAATTAATATTTAAAAGAAGACAAAAAAAAAATTCAAATGAACAAATTTCATTGAAATCTGACATCAATCATTCCATGTTTTCTATGAAAAACTAATTAACATCTCTGGAATCAAAACATAAAAAACTATAGGTAATTAAAAATTGAAAAATAAACCTTTAAAAAACTGACTTAGAAACACAAACTAATTATTGCTTAGCCAGATATAATCTCCAAATCTTTATTAAACACACATTGTGCAGTGAAAGATTATATATTCAAAAGTCACACTTGATAAAATTAGAAGCAAAGAACTTTTAGTATCGCTGTGAAAATTCTACATCTTATAGGTGTCTCTTGGGTATACCATAATTCTATAATATTACCTCTATTTTAAATAATTCTATAATATTACCTCTATTTTACATATTAAGTTCCAAAATACATATATAGTTCTACCACTACATCTAAGGAAATATAATTCTTTCAAATCCCTGAGATAAAAATTCAAAATTTAGAAAAAAAATATAGAAAACTGTAGTCAGATTTGATAAAATTTATTGACTTTTTTCTTTAATTTATATTGAAATGAATTGCTCTTCCTCAGTGTTACCGTAAACAGTATAAGATTCCTGAGAAAAAAAATCAGATCAAATTTAATTTTTTCTTATTTTAAATTTTCTTGTCAACCGTTTAATTTTTCTTAAAGATCTAGGATAGGTTATAACCGTAAGTGGAATTCACTATAAAATGAACAACAGTGGACAAATGCATTTGCCTGAATGATTTGCTATTAAAATAGAGCTTTTGAGGTCAACTTTCCACCAAGTAGTGAACAAGATAACTCTAAATTGTTTATAAAAAACAAAAAGGAAAATTTGAAGTGTGAGAGAAAACAAGTAAGAAATACATCATTCAATGCTTTGGAAATTTTTTTTTTTTTTTTTTTTTAAATATTTATAACTGAAAAATGTATAAAATATTTGTTCAAGAAATTTATAAGTTTTAAATTATAGATCTACAGCAGAAAAGATTAAGGAAAAATATATATCTACAGTTTAATCAGTTTAAAAAATAGTATCTATACATATAAACATCTACAACCTTAGGAGGAACCACCCTTTTTAAAAAACATTTCTGAAAGTCTGACATTGGATTATCAATATATCATGCCTTTTCCTAGACTTCCTAGGAAATCTTACTGACTGATTGGCTTACAGCCAAGCATGCTATGGTCAGAAGAACATAAGAAAATAAAGAGACTTTTTTCAGATTTAAATATATCAAATATTATTCAATAATTAGCAAGGAATAGTTACTTCACACTACTGCTTTTAATCAAACTGGTTCTATTTCTAAAACAGGACAGTTAGTTGTATCTAATAATAATTTTAGAGTCAAATTCGGTTACAGAAATGATTTTCAGGTAAGGGTTGTGAATATGCACAGAGACATATATACACAGAGATTGGCAACTGTAACAGTGGTCAGCGAAATCTAATCCAAACATCCCATCACGCGAGACTTTAACGAGATCGCCATTTTGATTCTATCACGACAAGTACACCACCTCGCTTCAATTTTTATTTTACATTAAGCATTTCAAAACAGCATAATGTAAGTATATATTTCAATTTCGTATATGAAGTACCTTGTTTTATTCAGTTTGTAGTAGTTATTAGTTAAAATATTGCGACGATTAACGTTTTATTGCAGTATATAATAAAGGAAGCTTGGCCGACATGCACGTTATGAAAATTTTTAACCCCTGTCTGTTTACACTTTATAAACTTTTCCGTCTTCAGAGAAATATTGTACTCAGCACATGCATTACTTTTCTATGACAAACTGGATTGGTATATAAAGGTTGTTTTATTCATATTTTCAACCACTTTGATGCAATTTACAATTAAAAATCAGTATCATAGCGGCCATGTTTTTTTTTTGCTTCAATATCAAGACAGGCCCCTGTCTGTTTACACTTTATAAACTTTTCCGTCTTCAGAGAATTATTGTACCCAGCACATGCATTACTTTCCTATGACATACTGGATTGGTATATAGAGGTTGTTTTTTTCATATTTTCAACCACTTTGATGCAATTTAAAATTAAAAATCAGTATTATAGCGGCCATGTTTTTTTTTTGCTTCAATATCAAGACAGACCCCTGTCTGTTTACACTTTATAAACTTTTCCGTCTTCAGAGAATTATTGTACCCAGCACATGCATTACTTTCCTATGACATACTGGATTGGTATATAGAGGTTGTTTTTTTCATATTTTCAACCACTTTGATGCAATTTACAATTAAAAATCAGTATCATAGCGGCCATGTTTTTTTTTTGCTTCAATATCAAGACAGGCCCCTGTCTGTTTACACTTTATAAACTTTTCCGTCTTCAGAGAATTATTGTACCCAGCACATGCATTACTTTCCTATGACATACTGGATTGGTATATAGAGGTTGTTTTTTTCATATTTTCAACCACTTTGATGCAATTTACAATTAAAAATCAGTATTATAGCGGCCATGTTTTTTTTTTGCTTCAATATCAAGACAGACCCCTGTCTGTTTACACTTTATAAACTTTTCCGTCTTCAGAGAATTATTGTACCCAGCACATGCATTACTTTCCTATGACATACTGGATTGGTATATAGAGGTTGTTTTTTTCATATTTTCAACCACTTTGATGCAATTTACAATTAAAAATCAGTATTAAAGCTGTAGGTCATGGTGTTTTGCTTCAATATCAAGACAGACTCCTGTCTGTTTACACTTTATAAACTTTTCCATCTTCAGAGAATTATTGTACCCAGTACTTGCATTACTTTCCTATGACATAATGGATTTGTGTATATAGGTTGTTTTTTTCAGATTTTCAACCACTTTGATGCAATTTACAATTAAAAATCAGTACTCAAGCTGTCGGTCATGTTAATTTTCTTCAATATAAAGACAGACCCCTGTCCATGGCTACAGGTTATAAACTTGTCCATCTTTATAGAAAAATTGTAATCATCACATGATTTAATTTCACAAGACATACTGATACTGGATTTGGGTATAAAAATTGGTTTTTTTTCATTATTTCCACCACTTTGATGACATTTACAATTTTATATATATATTTACATTCAGTATCTGACAGCTTTTTTTTTTTAACAGGATCCTGCACGTTATAAAAGAACAAAGATGTTGATCAAATTTACCTAACAGTGCAGCATACAAGAGATAAAATATCATACATGTGCTGAATGTAGGACTCCCAAGTCTTTCTGATTGAAATTAAGAATCCCTGGCAAACAGGAACAACTATTAATGATGACTTTATCCGAATGTGATGGCACTGTCATGTAGTGGACTGATTACTACTATAAATGTGATACTTAACAATGGTTTTGTAAGAGAGAAAATTACATGTGCTTATCCTGACTGTAAAAACACCATACTATTGTAGTTCATATGCCAAACTTGATGTACATGTGTATGCGATTTTTGTGCAATTGATGGCGAGACCATTGAACTAAAAACAAATACAAGACTCTGCATTCAATCTATTGAATTTGAAGCAGAAGTGATACAGTGGCAGTTGTGCAGATGGATAAAAAAGCAAATAAATATCTTGTGTTCAACTTCATTTGTCTTCTTTATGTTTACAAAGTTTACATGTACATAGTTTTTACATGTACATGTATAACAATATGATGATGTAGTATGATTGCTAATGAGACAATGATTTACATGTATGACTATCATTGGAAGGCCACTCTATAATATCTTTGTACATCATGAGAATGGAAAATGTTACCCTTGTAGCATAAAGGTAGCATAATGTAAAAAAAGAGAAACTGTTCATTTATCTTACAACACCCCTGTGATATATCTTGACAGTACTAAATAGCAAAATATTTCGTTTCACAAATTCCTTCCTCTCCATGGAAAGTAATATATTTAATTGTTTACATGAAATGACAAAATGTGTAGAAAATGAAGCAAGAAATGTCCATTCTATTACTGTACACTAGTCGCTCACATTGGTCACCATCTATGTTTGTTTCAGTCCTTTAACAAATTGTCAATGGTGCTTATTTATATTTATCTGTTTCAGTTTTCCATGTCCTCATTCTGTGATCACTATTTCACCTCTCCTGTTTTGAAAAAATTGTTTATGCTAATATTTTCTGCAATAAATTGAAAAGGCACAGATCGATGCTATGACTAAACAGAAATGTGAGGTATATGTCAATGAGACAACAACACAACGACAACAATATTCTTTGCACATCTATGAATGTTTAAGAATTCTTGTGAAGGTCAAAAGCACATAACGTGTATTTATATATCCATAACCTGGTACATGTATGTACCTATTGATGCATTCCGTCCTAAACATAAGTTGTGTGAAGAGACCAAGCAGTTTATATGCTTATAAAAAAAGCTGATATTAAAATGAATTACTGTATAACAAATTCCGGGAATGAAACTATTTTATTTAAAATAGATAACATCTGTTTTAAATAAAAGATATTGGTGGAAAAGGTTTAAACAGAAGCAGGAGATGTCAAGGGGTAATACAAAAAGTACAAGGTCGTGTAACACAGAGGAAAAAATAACAAATGAAAAGAAAATAACTGCACCGAAAATTACCTTGAACAACATAAACCCGCAAAAGATCAGATAAAACTTGTGCACAATTTTAAATCTTTCTAATTTCAAACTCAAGTTTCACTACCCGATAGGAAAGAGTAAAGATAAGAATGTTGTAGTACTCCGGTGATCTATGAAACAAAACATTAAAATTATACAGCTCAGCAGGGCATTTTATGTACTTATGTTATGATACAAATTGTTTTTAATCAAAGTCTGTGATATTATAAAGTCTTAAAAAAACCTACAAATAATGACAGATTCATATTCAATATTTCATGGCAGCAAAAATAGTGATTTCGACAACACTATAATGTACGTTCATTTAGGAAATTTATGCAAAGGTTCCATAAATAATTTTATTCTAGGTCAATCGACAATTAAAAATATAATTAAATTAAAACAGATATAAAATCAGTTTCTCACGATACAAAATTCTACTGGCTACACATTTTTTATATATGAAAAAGTTGCTTCATTTCTATTTTTGACATGTTAAACATGTTAAAAAACTTTTTGTGTTCCTGATTGAATACTAGTATTGCCCAGTGCTTCTGTTAAAATAAAGTTTTGGTCATGGTTAAAATAATATGTCAGAATTTGTTTAGTTTTAAAAACAATTACCAAGTAATAATCCATAAAGAACTTCACCTCCGGCAAAATTCAAGTGATCGGAGGGCAATAAATTGCGTAATCGCACACCTGTGAATCAACAGTCACAACTCTAAGGGACTAATTACCGGAAAATCGGACACACATAATTTCACTGTGTAATTAAGGAGCAAACTATTGCAAAGATATGCGGTAAAGAAAAGTTTTTTGTAATAACAATTGATCATTACCAGATTTGAATTTTTAAATTATATGAA
Source organism: Mytilus edulis (assembly GCA_019925275.1). Lineage (NCBI taxonomy): Eukaryota > Metazoa > Mollusca > Bivalvia > Mytilida > Mytilidae > Mytilus > Mytilus edulis. Next base: position 91,826,283 of record CM034354.1, read on the forward strand.
ATGCAGAAAAAAATATTTTTCTCAATAAATACATAAAAATGAATATAACGATTTCAAGTATTTTTTTTTTAGAAAAGAAATTATAAATGATCTGAAATAATTTTCCCATTGCTTTTCTTGATTATCTATCGAGCTTATTCATCCCTGACTTGATTACATGTTCTAATATTTATCGACGAGAATCTCATCCCGGGCCGCGATCTTTAACGGGATTTCACGGAGTTGCCAATCTCTGTGTATATATGTCTCTGATATGCACTATGGACCATTCTTCCCAGCATATGATTAAAAAACAAATTTAACTGTTCAGACAAATTGTTTAAGTGAAATATAGTAACCAGTGTATTGAACACTCTGGAACATTGTTATTTGAAGCTCACTGTCTGTGCATTATAATGATTGAATGAATTGTTATTTTTGTTACAATAAAAATGAGTATACTAGTTAGATTAAGGAATAGAAGTTACGTCAGAGGACTGGAATTGGGGAATTTTTTATTTGATATTAGATGTACAAATTTATTGTTGGTGTTTAATGCATTTTTCAACACTTTTGGCTATATCATGGCTTTATATATATAGGTGGAGGAAGCCAGGATTCCCCAAACCCTTATAGAAAACAAAATTGTGAAACACATCCTGATTAGAGCAAGATTAAAACTCACAAGCTCATTGGTGATAGGCTAATGATCACTGTTGATGAACTACTAAGACATTTAATCACCAAGGCAGGTTTATAAGAAATTTTCAATACAGACTTTGAACAGACCAACAGACACAATATTTTTCTTTAAATCCCATCTTCAGAAAATAAGGCTTTATAATCTTAATAGTAGTAAACCAGGTGCTCCGCAGGGCGCAGCTTTATACGACCGCAGAGGTCGAACCATGAACAGTTGGGGCAAGTATGGACAAAACATTCAAGCGTGATACAGCTCTGAATTTGGATTGTGATCAAATTTTTGACATTACATTGTTTTTTTTTTACACAAAACAAATGTCAAGATTTTACAAATCAATTAAAGATTTCTTCTTCAAACTTATTTAAATCTAAAATTAAATAGTTGACACAGCATAGGTTTCTGACACAGAATGAATGTGGTCTAATGAACTTAAAAATTTTTTTTTGCCTTTGAGCAATTCACTATGCTGTTGAATATTAATCCTCTCAAAAAAATGTTTGAAGAAATTTTCTTTTTATTTATGAAATCTGAAATGAGAAAAATTTAACCCTCCCCCCCCCCCCCATTTTTTTTTCCACATCCCCGTTTCCCTTTTTCCAAAACTAATATCAATTCAAAATTCTAATGGAGTTTGCAACAATAACTACTCTTTTAAATACATCATAAAATATTAAAATGTAAAATAAAGTGCTTGTTATCACTGAATGGTAAAGATTGGTTGGTAGTAAAAGTGAATATGCATTGTTTATTGTATAAAACAATAAAAAAAACTTCATCAGCAACATTTTATATTGGCAAATTTCCAATGAAGTTATTTACATAAAGTTATTGGCAAATAAAAATAGAAAATGACATCATAGTCATGTCTGGCAAATGTCCAACATACATTATCTAAAAACATTTTAGATAAGATAAGGAAAAAAAGCTTCATCAGCAACATTTTATATTGTCAAATTTCCAATGAAGTTATTTACATAAAGTTATTGGCAAATAAAAATAGAAAATGACATCATAGTCATGTCTGGCAAATTTCCAACATATATTATCAACTACTATTCTATACAAAGAAAGATAACTCCAATTGAAAATTAATTGCTATTGCACAATATTGTGCCATTAGATATTTCTTGCTATTGTGCAATACTGTGCAATTAAAAATTTCTTGCTATTGCACAATACTTGATATGGAATCCTGATTTGCACCAACTTGAAAACTGGGCCCATAATCAAAAATCAAAGTACATGTTTAGATAAAGCATATCAAATAAGCCCAAGAATTTAATTTTTGTTAAAATCAAACTTAGTTTAATTTTGGACCCTTTGGACCTTAATGTAGACCAATTTGAAAACTGGACCAAAAATTAAGAATCTACATACACAGTTAGATTTGGCATATCAAAGAACCCATTTATTCAAATTTTGATGAAATCAAACAAAGTTTAATTTTGGACCCCCATTTGGACCAACTTGAAAACTAGGCCAATAATTAAAAATCTAAGTACATTTTTACATTCAGCATATCAAAGAACCCCAAGGATTCAATTTTTGTTAAAATCAAACTAAGTTTAATTTTGGACCCTTTGGACCTTAATGTAGACCAATTTGAAAACGGGACCAAAAATTAAGAATCTACATACATAGTTAGATTCGGCATATCAAAGAACCCCAATTATTCAATTTTTGATGAAATCACACAAAGTTCAATTTTGGACCCTTTGGGCCCCTTATTCCTAAACTGTTGGGACCAAAACTCCCAAAATCAAACCCAAACTTCCTTTTATGGTCATAAACCTTGTGTTTAAATTTCATAGATTTCTATTTACTTATACTAAAGTTATGGTGCAAAAACCAAGAATAATGCTTATTTGGGCCCCTTTTTGGCCCCTAATTCATAAACTGTTGTGACCTCAACTCCAAAAATCAATCCCAACCTTCCTTTTGTGGTCATAAACCTTGTGTTTAAATTTCATTGATTTCTATTAACTTATACTAAAGTTATTGTGCGAAAACCAAGAATAATGCTTATTTGGGCCCTTTTTTGGCCCTTTATTCCTAAACTGTTAGAACCAAAACTCCCAAAATCAATCCCAACCGTCCTTTTGTGGTCATAAACCTTGTGTCAAAATTTCATAGATTCCTATTCACTTAAACTAAAGTTATAGTGCGAAAACCAAGAAAATGCTTATTTGGGCCCTTTTTGGCCCCTAATTCCTAAAATGTTGGGACCAAAACTCCCAAAATCAACCCCAACCTTCCTTTTGTGGTCATAAACCTTGTGTTAAATTTCATTGATTTCTATTCACTTTTACTAAAGTTAGAGTGCGAAAACTTAAAAGTATTCGGACGACGACGCCAACGTGATAGCAATATACGACCAAAAAATTAAAATTTTTGCGGTCGTATAAAAATGTCAGTAAATCAGAAGGGTGATTTTCACCCTCTCACACACATCTCTGGTACCCAGACCGAAGTTTAAACTAGCATGGGTACTATGGGGGCCTCGGTTGGTCAAAGTGGTCCCCGACTTTGACCTGGAGATCAATCTGCTGATATCTCTTCAGTTTGTCTGTTGCCGCCGAGCAGCCTGGTGGTTTTCTCCGAGTACTTCGGCTTCCTCCACTATAATAACAGACCCTGCCCAGTGTCCTAACACTCCTTGTTAATGGGGTGGGGATTGTCCTTGTAAATATTAAACATTGTAAATACGTTAGTGACACATCTCCATTAATTCCGATAGGGAGTGTACACGGATTCCACTGTACCCTCGCAGCTCTCGAGGGGTTCTTCGGATATCAGAGGAATCTACACGTACATACATACAGTTATTCATTGAATAAACATACATTATTAAAGTTAAATAACATGTCATCATTTTAGGTATACATCTTTTATGCTTTAAAAAACAAATGAAATAAGTTTGTAGAACTATATTTTAAAAGTACATTTGTAATTAAGGTTGCATTCTTAAAATAATAATAATCCCTTTCCTTTGCATAAATACAAAATATGTTCTTTGATCAACCAAATAACAGTACATATGGAAAAGCTTGAAGTATAATCCTCAGAACAGATGGACTAAGAATAAAATGTTCTTCAAATAAAAATCACCTTCAACCAACTCCTTTTTAATGAAGGAAAGAAAAGGGTAGCTGCAAGGATTGAGTCATTAATGGGGTTAAAATTACTTATTACTTATTAAAGTTTTCATCTTTACTTTACGAATATCATTTTGGGGACTTTAGAAATTCTAGTAAAATAGGAAAGCTATTTAACAGTATTAATCATTTTGTGAACACTTCAACTCATATAAGTGTTAACATATTTATTTGCCATTTGTCAGTTATATTTTAATCTTATAAGAAGCTATTCAAACCATTGTTAAGGATTGAAAACAATATAGCTGATTTATATCAACTTGGTTTTGGTGACTTAAAATTACCTGAGCAGTTTTGATTTCAATACCAGATATTTTACAACCAAAGACAATTTAAATTGAAATAGAATTGACCACTCACAAACAAAAGTGTTAACATTTATATGGGTTTAGCTATAATATCTATTTTAGTTTACCAGCGCAAGTTTACTTTCAATATCAGATAATTTTATATAAAAATAAAATAGAATTGAAAACTCACAAACAAATAGGTTAACACTTACATGATTTTAGCAGTAAAAAGTTATAAAACGTGCATAAAAAGCACTAACTTGAAACCCATGTGACCAAACTGCTGGGAAGATCTGGTTAATACAAGCAAGAATTGTCTCCCTTTACCTTCCATTTCATTTGTTTACGATACTCCTTGATTTCCGACGCTGAGAGTGTAGACTCAGCAAGATAAACTGGCTCAGCCAAAGCTGACTTCAAATTGTGTTTATTTTTCTGTCAATGTATTTCACTTCATAAATATTAATGCATTTATACTTATTTCTTGTAAAGACTTAATTTCAATAATTGTTTTGAAGAAAAGAAAATTAGAAGTATTTTATGACATGTTATATATGTCAACCAGGAACATATATATATATATTGACTCTTTATTCAAATTTATGAAGTCTTGTAAAGTCCAAGATTTTATCAATTTAATATTGAAAAGCCTATCAGATTAATTTCCAGTTAGATATACTGTTCCCAGTGTCAACATATACATGATAAAAGACTATTTTTTTTTAAGAAATATTTTGTTTTTATTTTAGAAGTTTAATGTCATTTGATTTCATTCACAAACTTTACAGATATCCTTTTATCTAGAGCTTGCTATATGGAGATGGTGCATTTCTATTTTGACCTTTAAATGTCTAATATTTGTAAACCTGTGGTTAAGGGTTGCTGTCTTATCAAAATTCACACCACAACTCCCTTTTCTATGTTTGCAACTATCGTTGCAACATGCAACTTTTGCTGTAAATGTTAAAATCTGTGGCAAATGTTGAAATGTTTTCAACCACAAAATGGTCAATACTTCCTGTATAAGATTCTGCAATATACTGTCGTTCAGAAATTATTGTGAGGTTTTTATTATGGCAAATAATGCGACTGGTTGTGTATCGCAATAATATGAACTCACATTCTGGTATCAGATACAAACATCTTTATGAATGTTTTCTGTAAAATCATCCCAATAATTAATCTTGCATTTATGTCCATTCTTTAAAATTCGCAATCATAATTGCACCCAATAATTTCTGAATTGACAGCAATTCTTTTTTAACTTCAACTAATAAACCGAAAGATAGAAAAACTGAAATAGAAAACACCATGCATACCTGCAGTGGAACAGTATAACATAATAAACGTGATAACAAGGGAGATAATTCTGTAATACAAACAATTACCCTTTCTTCCATTGTTACAACAGCAGGCAAAGATTCGACATCATTAGATGAGTCAACATCGTGTAATGCCAATGATTCTACCTATATTTAATATATTAAATATGAAAGTTTGAGTTTCTTTTTCGATTGCTAAGTTTGTATCTAACCTTATGTTCAAAATAGAACATGGTTTAAATAATTATTTGGATAAGGGAAGTCAAATTCATTGACAAATGTAAATGTGAAAAGCGAATTGATAATTTCTCGACCTATCCTTTGACACTTATGCCCTGTTCAGTGTTGGAACATCATAATCTATTTTCATTGATGGTTAAAACAAAGTGCCCCTGACAACCAACAATCCTTGTGCCTGACAAATTTTATAAAACACTTGTGCTCTAACCTAACCTTTGAAATGCTTGCAACAAGCCCAAATTAAGACTCAAACTGTTTTTAACTTATCTCAGTTTAATTTGAACCCATGAAAATCAATGAATCCACTGTACCTAAACCACCCTGACATCTTGACCCCATGATCCCATACCCAAATATACAGAGATGCTATAATTTATTCTGCAAAAAACAACACAACAAAATTTCCATCATATATAATGAATCATTTCCTGGTACCCAGCTCTTGTTATGACTAAATGGTACCATGCACTATTCCAAATAACATTTATATCACATGTCATTTTGTGTTCTACAATGTAAACATCAACATAGCTCAAAATCTAGAACCAAACCATATAAGTATCTATACTAATTCAAGACTTAATATCCATGTGTACATATATTTATTGTTAGATATAATTTTCAGGGTAATGTCTGTATATTGTATGTATAGATTTTAGTCTACAAACAAATATTTCCCTGAATGAATCTTGTCAAATAATATGATGCAAACACATTCACTGTTTATTGTAAAGTATATACTTACTTTTTTCTTTGTACTGAAGAGCGTTTTCTGTTTGAATGAGAACATCACTATATCTAGGTTGTCATGGCCATGTGTTGTAAAATCTTCTCCGTCACTTGCCTGAAATTATAAAATACCATCAACATTGTTATGGGGATGTTTAACAAATGTAAGGGACTAAAAAAACTGATCTTATAAGAGAGGGGACTTTTTCTTTTTTAGACATGGCGTTGTCATTTTATTTTCGATCTATGAGTTTGACCTTCCCTTTGGTATCTTTTACCCCTTCTTTAAATGAGAATCCAAATGAATTACAACATTAGGAAAAGAAGAGAGTTACCTGATCAGACAGAGATTTTGCTTAAATTTTCAAATATTTTTTAAAAGGCATTCAAATCGCAGAATAACGACCTGTAAAAATATCTACAATTACAGTAAGATTTTATGTGTTTACAAAGAGGGGTTACTACCAAGAAAGTAATCTAAATTGATCAAAGAAAAAAGAAAGGCAAATAACATTCATCAAATGTCTAAAGATTGTTTAAACACTAACATTACCTGTAATCTGGTGGTATTGTAAGGTAGGCAGTTTCTAATGCAACAGGGGTAATAATGTTATGATACAACCAGCAATTAAAAACTCTGGTTATAAGACACATCTACTTATAGCATTTACCTTGTAGTAAAGGTCCTGCCCTGTTTTGTTAACCATCCAGTAAGGACTGTAGACGGATATGTCCATACATCCATCATTCTTTTTACAATGTAAACCTAGATTCTGAAATTTATCAATACATTCAAATTAATGAATACAGGTTTATAATTATGAAAAGTTCATGTTTCTTTTGAACACTATAGCAGTTATAGTAGAAAGACCAATACCTTCAGCAATACAGGTAGAAAGATCTACCATTGCTAAATAAATCAATAGACCCAAACTGATTAATTCATTGATTGGGGTTTGACATTATATCCCTCAATGTTTGTTTTTGCATTTTGTTCACAATTACAAACTTTATTTTATTAATTCAATGAAAGCAATATTCAGGGGAAAAGAACATACACAATTTCAAAATCATTTTAATACTTAATTTGATTTTTGTTTTCTACTACTGCTGCCCAAGGTCATATCTTACTTGTGTAACTTGTTGAGCACCGTCATAAGCTTCAAATGTCAGCATGGAGAGTTCTGGTAGATCATTTGTTATCAATCTGTGTCCTACCCATTCTTTACCTTCATAGATCGGAATCTAAAATGTTCACATAATACTGTAATTTAAAGTTTTAGAAGACAGAAAAATTATAAATGGAACCGGACTAAACGGAATATGAATTAAGGAGATGTGAGATATACTGTGGATTCAGTTATTTTTTGTGGTATACTGTGGACTGTATTCATTAATATTCGTTGGATACCAATTTTCGTGGGTTTCGTTGGTACAGGTGAACCACGAATTATGATGTTCCACGAATAACATATTTTCAATAGGCTTTGTATGCAGAGATTGGCAAAACCACAAATTCAAATATCCACGAATATGCAAGTTTTCAGCAATCCACGAAATTTGATACCCACGAAAATAAATGAATCCACAGTACCAATTTTCATGGATTGAGGGAAACTTGTATTTTCATTGATATTTGAATAAATGGATTTGCTAAAATCAGGAAACAATCCTTTAGAAAATTGACACTTTGTTTTACATTTAACTTAGGTGGGTCTAACTATACCCTAGAAATCAACGAAAATTGGTATAAAAAGAAAAACAATGAATTCACAGTATGTCAAAGAGACAGCAACCCACCAATAAACATAATCAAAAAGATATCTCAAGGTCAACCTCTGGGGGGGGGGGACCACATGTACAAGGTGATGGGGCATGCTGCTGGAAAAGGTCACAATTTCGAGCTTGAAAATATGTAAATAGGCAAGGAAAACTATCAGAAATATATGATAAGTCAATAAAGGTCCCAATATTTGTTATATGAAGAGCTCTCTAATTTTGTGACAGCCAAAAGTAAACATTAAATAAAGAATTGGAACCTTAGATATCAGCTATGAGCAGCAAAGGTGATGTTTTCTCAATTATGCCAGAATGTGATTCTCAGAAATATGTTTTTAATACATTTTTACCTAGGCAATATACATATGAAAAGGTATACATCTTAAAAATCTAAATTATATGAAAAGTGCGGGGTAACAGAATCCCAGCAGCACCCCCCCATCAATTGAGTATTGAAGTGTCCCCCCCCCCTGATCTCAAATTCAACCACCATCACCACCACTCTCTCTGAACACTTACCACAATTTCTACATTAGATTTGCCAACACAAGCATTTAGAAGGGCTGTGTTCTTTCCTTTCTGTAGAGTTGTGTGATCTTCTGTACCCTGAAATATATTTTCATTCGTTTTATATAGTTGCTGTCAAAAAGAGAACAACATTCAGTGTCAAAATTTCAGTCAATATTTCACTATATATAGAGTTCTCACGGGAGTCTGCTCAAACTTTTATGCTAATATAAATAAATGTGCAAATTTCTAAATGTGAATTTCCTACACTATTTAAATTTGTTGCCATGGTAACTTATGGAATGTAAAATATACCAATTTCCTGAATACTACAGGACTTCATTTTTTGTAATAAATTTATGATTTTGTATTTCAACTTCATTTTTGCAACATATTTTTGGGCAAATAAGGACCTAAGTGGATAGTCCTTTAATCTGGACCTACCAGAAACTAGAAAGATAACTTTGAAATCCAAAGTAATATTATTACTGAGGATAAATGAAACATGTATCAATATTGATGACTTTCATTTGCACTGTGAACTTTAACCTACCTCTAACTGGAACCTGATTGGATAAGGTTGGTGTGAACTTTAACCTACCTCTAACTGGAACCTGATTGGATAAGGTTGGTGTGAACTTTAACCTTAACCTCTAACTGGAACCTGATTGGATAATATAAGGTAAAAGGTTGTGTAGTATGACAGTTGGTGACAAATGGAATATGAATGATTTGACTGACATTGTGTCGGCACTGTGAACTTTAACCTACCTCTAACTGGAACCTGATTGGATAAGGTAAAAGGTTGTGTAGTATGACAGTTGGTGACAAATGGAATATGAATGATTTGACTGACATTGTGTCGGCACTGTGAACTTTAACCTACCTCTAACTGGAAACTGATTGGATAAGGTAAAAGGTTGTGTAGTATGACTGTCGGTGATAGATGGAATATGAATGACTTGGCTGACAATGTGTCTCCGACATCAAAATATACATTCTCTATCTCGGCTCTCACCTAACAAGGAAGTAAAAAAACACTCTTGTAATTGTATATTGGATAACTACAGTGTACTGGGTTTATAGTTACTACATGTAAAAAATATTACATAGCATGATTCAAAAAAAATTTCCATGAGGCCATTCCAAATACATCTATATCTAAAAACATGGAAAAACAAGTGACATTTTTTTCTGTATTTGCAAAAATTCCTGTACAGCCTAAAATATGCATTTGGTAAAAACATATTGAAATTTAATTTCATCATAATAATCTTTCATGTTTATCCTTCGTGGAGCAAACTGTTATTTTTAATTTGAAAATTTCCGATTTGATTAAATAATAAATTGAAATAAAAAAGAGGCTTGTATTTGAACATATATTTTTTCTACAAATTTTATAATAAAGAAATTTCTTCACAAATCCTCGCCATAGTGGGGTTGATGTATTCCTTTTCTATGTAACGTTTTGTGAACTGGTTTTTCTATTTATCTTCTTCCTTTGGAACTTGGTGATGTCTGTGTTTACTCATTCAATTGGTTTTTGTTTTGATTCGCCACTTGCTGTCTTTTCCCAGTTTTTTTTCTCTCACCAAGTGTTTAAGATGATGTGTGCATGTTTCAAACACTGGTAAATAATTTTTAAATAAATATGTAGGACTCTAAAGTGCGATGGTACTCTATAGTGGGATGGTCACGCTAAAGTGCGATGGTCTACGCTAAAGTAGGATGGTGTCTCACGCTAAAGTGCGATGGTTGTTTGTATTCTAAAGTACGATGGTATATCACGCTAAAGTGTGATGGACTAATAGGGTAATTATAAGGTTTGAGGGCTTAAAACTTTAAATATTCATTTTGCAAAAGCTAGTATGCTAAGGTATAACATATGTGATAGGCTTTATAATTTACTGGTAGGCTTAAGTGATTGTTTCTAAATTTAGAAGACCAACCACGTTATAATTGCTAAAAAGGTAATTTAGGTGTCACAAAATACTATAGTTCCAGTATATGAATTTTAAACAACTAGGGCATATAAAATATTTGGATAATTGGTGTAGCTTGCCGTTCACACAGTCTATCACTTATGTGAACACCTCCCCTTACAGTCTTCGTTATTAATTACAAATTAATACAAAATTCGTTCAATGTCGGAATAAGTAACATTTATTTGCATAATCTTTAATTTAAATGCGAAAGAAAGGCGATGTTCGCCGAGCTCTCTCCTTTCGTATTGAGTACGCATTCATGTTTATACATTTTTCCTACAATGTACAAACTAATGTTTGGGCCGACAATTTACACTTGAAAACATGTACCTTTATTTTACCAACATTACTTTTCAATAAAATAAACAATATTTTTACGGGGACCGCAATTAGTAAACTGCAACGTAAACAATGATTTAAATGTAAATCTGTTCACTTCTAATAGAAGCGGGATACAGGATACTTATGCGTATACTATTTTGTATCTATATAGTAAAATGGTCGACTGCAGGATACAAGTCCTTCTTCCAGCACTCGAAAAAAAACCACCACATTTGCTTCAGACGACAAAGTACGGTTAGGTTTAAATTATTTAAGTCATGGACATTTGGTTTAAAAGATGTTAATCAAATATTTCTAATTTATCTTCCGGTATGTTCATTTTTAGTTTGTATACGACTGTTAAAGTCATAATCCAACTACGTTTCTTACGTCTATGCTTTCGTGGACCATCGGACTTTAGCATATGGAGGCATCACACTTTAGCGTAGACCATCGCACTTTAGCGTGACCATCGTACATTAGCGTCCCCATCACACTATAGAGTCCTAGATATATAAAACAGAAAGTTGCTTTTTTTGTATTAAAGAGTGTATGTATACAGTTATAACTAATATGCCAACTTACAGATATATAGAAAGGACTGTGTCCTGACTCCCCTTGACATGCCAATTGGACGGTCCCCAAATTCTCTGCACCCCTCCATGACACTGTTTCCTTGGATACTTGGTAGCTTAAAAGTAGAAGTACATTTGTACCGAATTATACAGTTTTTCTCCCTAAGTCTTCTTTTTTTGTCACTTCTTGGGCAATTTTAATAAATTTTCATTGCTATTTGTTTTAAATTGATACATACAGCTTATAAAAAATAAATACAGTGACTTACAGTTTATGAACATTCTTACAGCCTCCTATATTGTGCATTTGATCAAAATATATTAGGCTCACTGGCCCATTTTAATGTAACTTCTACATTCTGATAATTCACCATAAAATAATCATCAATTTTACGTTTCATGTTCTTGGACATCATGTTATGTGGTATTTGGACTTTTCTGGACCTTTTCACCCTGTGTTGTGAAATATGCGGTTATTTAGCAAAGCAGAAAATCCCCAACCAGTCGACACCTTGTTGTTTATCAATTTTAGACCAAACCAGTGCACCAATCTTTTGGCATGTGTATATGCAACAAAAAAGCATATGTTGTTACAGTTTTTTGCAATAGACAGCTCAAATAAATACAAGGAATGAGCTGTCAAATTGACAGCAAGACAGCAAACTGGGTTTTCTGTATTTTGGAAGGTGCTTTCAGGCTTTTTTGACCTGCCACATTCTATGCCTATTTTCCTTTCTATCAAGGACCAGAACTCCTGGACGGCAAAAGTGAAAATCATCAATATTGAACTTGACCTCCATTTTGTCATCAGTAACAACATATTACAATCTGAAAACCATTAGTAGAAGGGTTCATAAGTTATTTAACGGAAACAACATAAGGAGGTGCCATTTTCCAATGTTAAAGAACCATTACTTCTGAACGGTAAAAGTGAAAATTGTCAATATCAAGCTTGACCTCCATTTTGTCACTAGTATAAACATATTAAAATTTTAAAAGCATTGGTGAAACAATTCATAGGTTATTGCATGGACACTGTTGGCAGACGCCTGCCTGACCGTTGGCCGCCTACAGACCGCCATACTTCACCAATTTAATACCTGTGTTTTTCTTTCAGAAAATCGATTTAAAATAAAAAATCATTCATTCTTTAAATTGAAATACTATGTATATCTTATATATATATAATAATTATTTCTGTGACTGCATCTTATGATCCTTTACGACAGATAATTTAGCTAATCTGCAATCAATTTGATCTTCAGGCCTGATATATCATGTACTGTGTTACAACTCTAGATTCTACTGACGAGGAAAGGTAACACTAGGCGACCCAACTCTAGATTTTAAGTTCAGTCTAGGTGGCCGAGTGGTCTAGAGCGTTGGACACAGTGCAAGGCGGTGTTGTCTCAATATTCCAATAGCATGAGTTCCAACAAAAATTTGCTTCCGCTAATTTGCAGATTTAACATTGTTGTGCTGATATTTAGAGTATTTATGTATATATACATATAGTTCGAATATACCATTGCAGGTTGTATATATAAAAACTTTTCAAAGACCTGTTTAAAGAGGAATTCTCCCCCTGGAGTATATACAGCCTGTAACGGTACACTGAAGTTAGAACTTACTTTTCATAGACAGGTTTAAAGAGAAATTCTCCCCATGGAGTATATACAGCCTGTAACGGTACACTGAAGTTAGAACTTACTTTTCATAGACTGGTTTGAAGAGGAATTCTCCCCCTGGGGTATATACAGCCTGTAACGGTACACTGAAGTTAGAACTTACTTTTCATAGACCTGTTTAAAGAGGAATTCTCCCCCTGGGGTATATACAGCTTGTAAAGGTACCCTGAAGTTAGAACTTACTTTTCATAGACTAGGTTTGAAGAGGAATTCTCCCCCTGGGGTATATGAAGCCTGTAACAGTACACTGAAGTTAGAACTTACTTTTATAGACAGGTTTGAAGAGGAATTCTCCCCCTGGGGTATATACAGCCTGTAACGGTACACTGAAGATAGAACTTACTTTTCATAGACTGGTTTGAAGAGGAATTCTCCCCCTGGGGTATATACAGCCTGTAACAGTACACTGAAGTTAGAACTTACTTTTCATAGACTGGTTTGAAGAGGAATTCTCCCCCTGGGGTATATACAGCCTGTTACAGTACACTGAAGTTAGAACTTACTTTTCATAGACTGGTTTGAAGAGGAATTCTCCCCCTGGGGTATATACAGCCTGTTACAGTACACTGAAGTTAGAACTTACTTTTCATAGACTGGTTTGAAGAGGAATTCTCCCCCTGGGGTATATACAGCCTGTAAAAATTAAAGGTACACTGAAGTTAGAACTTACTTTTCATAGAATGGTTTGAAGAGGAATTCTCCCCCTGGGGTATATACAGCCTGTAAAGGTACACTGAAGATAGAACTTACTTTTCATAGACTGGTTTGAAGAGGAATTCTCCCCCTGGGGTATATACAGCCTGTAACGGTACACTGAAGTTAAAACTTACTTTTCATAGACTGGTTTGAAGAGGAATTCTCCCCTGGGGTATATACAGCCTGTTACAGTACACTGAAGTTAAAACTTACTTTTCATAGAGGTTTGAAGAGGAATTCTCCCCCTGGGGTATACACAGCCTGTTACAGTACACTGAAGTTAGAACTTACTTTTCATAGACTGGTTTGAAGAGGAATTCTCCCCATGGAGTATATACAGCCTGTAACGGTACACTGAAGTTAGAACTTACTTTTCATAGACTGGTTTGAAGAGGAATTCTCCCCCTGGGGTATATACAGCCTGTAAACGGTACACTGAAGTTAGAACTTACTTTTCATAGACTGGTTTGAAGAGGAATTCTCCCCCTGGGGTATATACAGCTGTTAAGTACCTGAAGTTAAACTTACTTTTCATAGACGGTTTGAAGAGGAATTTCCCCCTGGGGTATATACAGCCTGTAAAGTACACTGAAGTTAGAACTTACTTTTCATAGACTGGTTTGAAGAGGAATTCTCCCCCTGGGGTATATACAGCCTGTAACAGGTACACTGAAGTTAGAACTTACTTTTCATAGACTGGTTTGAAGAGGAATTCTCCCCCTGGGGTATATACAGCTGTAACAGTACACTGAAGTTAGAACTTACTTTTCATAGACTGGTTTGAAGAGGAATTCTCCCCTGGGTATATACAGCCTTTTAACAGGTACACTGAAGTTAGAACTTACTTTTCATAGACTGGTTTGAAGAGGAATTCTCCCCTGGGGTATATACAGCCTGTACGAGTACACTGAAGTTAGAACTTACTTTTCATAGACTGGTTTGAAGAGGAATTCTCCCCCTGGGGTATATACAGCCTGTAACAGTACACTGAAGTTAGAACTTACTTTTCATAGACAGGTTTGAAGAGGAATTCTCCCCCTGGGGGTATATACAGCCTGTAAACAGGTACACTGAAGTTAGAACTTACTTTTCATAGAATGGTTTGAAGAGGAATTCTCCCCCTGGGGTATATACAGCCTGTAAAGGTACACTGAAGTTAGAACTTACTTTTCATAGACTGGTTTGAAGAGGAATTCTCCCCCTGGGGTATATACAGCCTGTAACGGTACACTGAAGTTAGAACTTACTTTTCATAGACTGGTTTGAAGAGGAATTCTCCCCTGGGGTATATACAGCCTGTAAGTACACTGAAGTTAAACTTACTTTTCATAGATGGTTTGAAGAGGAATTCTCCCCCTGGGGTATAACAGCCTGTACGTACACTGAAGTTAAAACTTACTTTTCATAGACTGGTTTGAAGAGGAATTCTCCCCCTGGGGTATATACAGCCTGTAACAGGTACACTGAAGTTAGAACTTACTTTTCATAGACTGGTTTGAAGAGAATTCTCCCCCTGGGGTATATACAGCCTGTAACAGTACACTGAAGTTAGAACTTACTTTTCATAGACTGGTTTGAAGAGGAATTCTCCCCTGGGGTATATACAGCCTGTAACGGTACACTGAAGTTAGAACTTACTTTTCATAGACTGGTTTGAAGAGGAATTCTCCCCCTGGGTATATACAGCCTGTAACGGTACACTGAAGTTAGAACTTACTTTTCATAGACTGGTTTGAAGAGGAATTCTCCCCCTGGGGTATATACAGCCTGTAACGTACACTGAAGTTAGAACTTACTTTTCATAGACTGGTTTGAAGAGGAATTCTCCCCCTGGGGTATATACAGCCTGTAAGGTACACTGAAGTTAGAACTTACTTTTCATAGACTGGTTTGAAGAGGAATTCTCCCCCTGGGTATATACAGCCTGTAACGGTACACTGAAGTTAGAACTTACTTTTCATAGACTGGTTTGAAGAGGAATTCTCCCCCTGGGGTATATACAGCCTGTAAAGGTACACTGAAGTTAGAACTTACTTTTCATAGACTGGTTTAAAGAGGAATTCTCCCCCTGGGTATATACAGCCTGTAACAGTACACTGAAGTTAGAACTTACTTTTCATAGACTGGTTTGAAGAGGAATTCTCCCCCTGGGGTATATGAAGCCTGTAACAGTACACTGAAGTTAGAACTTACTTTTCATAGACGGTTTGAAGAGGAATTCTCCCCTGGGGTATATACAGCCTGTAACGGTACACTGAAGTTAGAACTTACTTTTCATAGACTGGTTTGAAGAGGAATTCTCCCCCTGGGGTATATACAGCCTGTAAAGGTACACTGAAGTTAGAACTTACTTTTCATAGACTGGTTTGAAGAGGAATTCTCCCCCTGGGGTATATACAGCCTGTAACAGGTACACTGAAGTTAGAACTTACTTTTCATAGACTGGTTTGAAGAGGAATTCTCCCCTGGGTATATACAGCCTGTTAAGGTACACTGAAGTTAGAACTTACTTTTCATAGATGGTTTGAAGAGGAATTCTCCCCCTGGTATAAAGCCTGTACAGTACACTGAAGTTAAACTTACTTTTCATAGACGGTTTGAAGAGAATTCTCCCCCTGGGGTATATACAGCCTGTTAAGGTACACTGAAGTTAGAACTTACTTTTCATAGACTGGTTTGAAGAGGAATTCTCCCCCTGGGGTATATACAGCCTGTAAGTACACTGAAGTTAGAACTTACTTTTCATAGACTGGTTTGAAGAGGAATTCTCCCCTGGGTATATACAGCCTGTAACGGTACACTGAAGTTAGAACTTACTTTTCATAGACTGGTTTGAAGAGGAATTCTCCCCTGGGTATACACAGCCTGTAAAGGTACACTGTAAGTTAGAACTTACTTTTCATAGACTGGTTTGAAGAGGAATTCTCCCCTGGGGTATAACAGCCTGTAAGGTACACTGAAGTTAGAACTTACTTTTCATAGACTGGTTTGAAGAGGAATTCTCCCCCTGGGTATATACAGCCTGTAAAGGTACACTGAAGTTAGAACTTACTTTTCATAGACTGGTTTGAAGAGGAATTCCCCCTGGGGTATATACAGCCTGTTACAGTACACTGAAGTTAGAACTTACTTTTCATAGACTGGTTTGAAGAGGAATTCTCCCCCTGGGGTATATACAGCCTGTTACAGTACACTGAAGTTAGAACTTACTTTTCATAGACTGGTTTGAAGAGGAATTCTCCCCCTGGGTATACACAGCCTGTAACGGTACACTGAAGTTAGAACTTACTTTTCATAGACGGTTTGAAGAGGAATTCTCCCCCTGGGGTATATACAGCCTGTAACGGTACACTGAAGTTAGAACTTACTTTTCATAGACTGGTTTGAAGAGGAATTCTCCCCCTGGGGTATATACAGCCTGTAACGGTACACTAAGTTAGACTTACTTTTCATAGACTGGTTTGAAGAGGAATTCCCCCCTGGAGTATAACAGCCTGTAACGGTACCTGAAGTTAGAACTTACTTTTCATAGACTGGTTTGAAGAGGAATTCTCCCCTGGGGTTTATACAGCCTGTAAAGGGTACACTGAAGTTAGAACTTACTTTTCATAGACTGGTTTGAAGAGGAATTCTCCCCCTGGGGTATACACAGCCTGTAAAGGTACACTGAAGTTAGACTTACTTTTCATAGACTGGTTTGAAGAGAATTCTCCCCCTGGGGTATATACAGCCTGTAACGGTACACTGAAGTTAGAGCTTACTTTTCATAGACTGGTTTGAAGAGGAATTCTCCCCCTGGGGTATACACAGCCTGTAAAGGTACCTGAAGTTAGAACTTACTTTTCATAGACTGGTTTAAGAGGAATTCTCCCCCTGGAGTATACACAGCCTGTAACGGTACACTGAAGTTAGAACTTACTTTTCATAGACTGTTTTGAAGAGGAATTCTCCCCCTGGGGTATACACAGCCTGTAAAGGTACGCTTAAGTCAGAACTTACTTTTCATAGACTGGTTTGAAGAGGAATTCTCCCCCTGGGGTATACACAGCCTGTTACAGTACACTGAAGTTATAACTTACTTTTCATAGACTGGTTTGAAGAGGAATTCTCCCCCTGGGGTATATACAGCCTGTAAAGGTACGCTGAATTTAGAACTAACTTTTCATAGACTGGTTTGAAGAGGAATTCTCCCCCTGGGGTATATACAGCCTGTTACAGTATACTGAAGTTAGAACTTACTTTTCATAGACTGGTTTGAAGAGGAATTCTCCCCCTGGGGTATATACAGCCTGTTACAGTACACTGAAGTTAGAACTTACTTTTCATAGACTGGTTTGAAGAGGAATTCTCCCCCTGGGTTATACACAGCCTGTAACGGTACACTGAAGTTAGAACTTACTTTTCATAGACAGGTTTGAAGAGGAATTCTCCCCCTGGGGTATATACAGCCTGTAACGGTACACTGAAGTTAGAACTTACTTTTCATAGACAGGTTTGAAGAGGAATTCTCCCCCTGGGGTATATACAGCCTGTAACGGTACACTGAAGTTAGAACTTACTTTTCATAGACTGGTTTGAAGAGGAACTCTCCCCTGGGGTATATACAGCCTGTAAAGGTACACTGAAGTTAGTGTATCGGATCGATAAACATTATAACTTTGATTGATAATTAATTTTGGATTGTATGGCGATTATTTTAATCTGATAACTTTTCCGATATTAGTATATATTGATTTTATGACGGATTTATCCTGAATTGTTTATGTGATAAAGTACATTATACGTTAAAGTAGTGGTGCTCCAAATTATGGAGATATTATCATGAGTAGAAAGTACTGTATACAGACTCGTTTCTTTCCCTTTACTCGATTTAACACTGAAATGGTTTTTGAACTTCTTTGTTCATTCTGGAAAACCTACAAGTTAATAGCAAATGATTGATATGATATAGGCCGTCAATGCGTAAGTGATATGCACATTATTAGTTAACGAATGTTTGAACTGTTTATTGTGTCTAATTAACGGTTATCAATCGCGATGTCAACATATCAAACTTGTGACTTGTGTGTTAGTTGAATATTGTCATATTGTGTATTTTTAGGTTGAAACATCATTTACAATAAAAAGTTACAGCCTTTGACGAATTATCTTCATACATTTCAACGCAAGGCAAGATGTCTGTTGATGCCGATCACAAAAGAGTAACAAAGAAGAAAAGAAGTACGGCCAAAGGGAGATTTCATAGAATATATGGTCGCTTACTAGAAGGAATACAGGATGAGTCTGGGATAATTGTGGTTGAAAAAATACTTCAAGATTTGGAAACAGCTTACACAGAACTAGAAGCAAGACATGAGGTATTTTTAGAAACATTTGATTCTGAAAATGAAGAAGACAAACCAAAGATAAACGAATATAAATCATGATTTAACTGGTATGTACCGAGAACTTTGTAAATCAAGATCATTGTGTGAGAATATAAGACAGAAGATAAAGCATGAACAAGACAGTAAGTTAAAAGAACAAAACTCCATGAAGCATGCTAAGAAAAATAAAGATACTGAAACGTTTAGGGTAAAAAAATTAGAGGCTCCAATTTTTGCTGGCAGTATTCGTGATTATCCAAGTTTCAAAGTTGATTATGAAAGACACATGATATCGTCATACGGTAAAGATCCTTATGCTCTGAAGCAATGTTTAAGTGGTGAAGCCTTAACTGTTGTGAAAGGTGTTGACAATGATTTCGAGGAAATGTTTCGGCGTCTTGATATGAAATATGGCAGGGCAGAGAAATTGATTGATCACATATTAAATGAATTAAAAAGATTAAAGAAAGTTCAAGAAGGTGACAACATGAAGTTTATTTCGGTAGTAGAAACTGTCGAGAAATGTTGGCTTGATTTAAAACGTATGAACCTCGAATCCGAAATGAACACAGCAACTATGGTGAGTCAGATAGAAAAACTCCTACCCCCTATACAAAAACGTGAATGGGCATTGCGAAAACAGAAGACAGAATCGAAAAGTATTCCCCTGAGTTTCAAAGAGTTCTTAAATTTTTTGTTAGAGGAAAAAAGTGCTCTAGAGTACATGGAGTCTGATTTGCGTGAATATGGAACAGCAAAAGGAAAGATCAATACTTTGGATGCAAATGAATCCGAAAATGACGAAAATAATAATGATGTAGCTGTAGATCCCTTACAAGTACAATTACAAGAGAACCAACAAGTGATGAAACAGGTTGTTGAAGGTCTTGCACAGGTAGCCCAAGCAATGTCAAACAAACCAACAAGTCGATACAATGCAGACAAATATGCCGGTACAAATAGAAATACAGAAGGGAAGTTTAAATGTTGGTATCACAAATCAGATAATCATGAAATAGGCGATTGTTCTATATTTGCGAGATTAGATAGTCAGACAAAGGTTGATTTAGTGAGAAAAAATGGTGGATGTTTCAGTTGTCTAAAGATAGGACATTTGTCAAGACATTGTCACAGCCGTAAACCTTGTGACATACAAAATGAACTTCATCAACCATGTGGGAAAATTCATCACAAAAATTTGCACACTGCACACATGGATGGCATATCCTTTCATAACTCTACACAGGTGATAAACGATGACAAGAACAAGAATGGGGTACTATTGATGATCAGTTCAGTTCAGTGTAAGGACATGTCTTTGACAACACTTTGGGACCCTGGAGCAAACATGTCACTGATTACACACAAAACTGCTAAACGGTTAGGATTATCTGGACAAGATATAACATTATCTGTGACAAAGGTTGGAAATGTAACCGAACATGTACAAAGCAAAGAGTATGTAATACCGTTGACTGACCTTGGAGGTAATATATGGACAATAAAAGCATATGGCATGGAGGAAGTTACGGCCGAGGTTGCAAGAGTTGATATGAGTAGAGTCGAACAACTGTTTAAAAGTATCAACAAGAATGATATACGAAGACCAACTGGCCAAGTAGACATATTGATCGGCACAGATTGTTGTATTTTAATGCCTAATAAAGAAGAGCAAATTGGTAATCTACAGTTAATGAGAAATCAGTTTGGGTACTGTATTCGTGGCAGTCATCCTCTACTAGAAGTGCCAAAATTGTCAAACCATGGCATAGTTCGTATTTACTGGGCATCTGGAAAAATCATTCCGTTAAATGATATTCATGTTTTGGACAGAGACAGTATTAAAGACAAACTAGATTCTCTTTTTGACATAGAAGGGCCAGGAAAACAGACCACATTAAAATGTGGTTCATGTAAGTGTGGCAAATGTGCTGTGGGACAATCGCAACATAGTTTAAGAGAGGAGAGGGAATTAAATATCATTAAATCAGGCATGATACATGATGAAGAATCACAGCAATGGATAGTGAATTACCCCTGGATAAAAAATCCAAACAACCTACCAAATAACGTGGATTCAGCCGTATCAAGACTTGGATCTACCGAAAAACGACTACTCCGAAATTCATTAAAATATGCAAGTGCCTATGATGAACAGATTATGGATATGGTGAAACGTGGCATAGCAAGGAAATTGACCAAGGAGGAGATGGAGAGACATAACGGTCCGATACATTACATACCACATCATGAGGTATTAAAACCCGAATCAAAATCGACACCACTAAGAATTGTATTTAACTCATCATCATCTTATATGGGACACACTCTGAATGACTATTGGGCGAAAGGGTCCAATGTGATCAATGATTTGTTAGCGGTCTTAATTCGTTTCAGACAAGAATCTATAGCTTTGGCTGGTGACATTTCAAAAATGTACAATGCGATAAGACTTTCACCGTTAGATCAGCACACACACCGATTCGTGTGGAGAAATTTAGAAACACACAGAGATCCAGATCACTATGCATTGTTGACAGTTACCTTTGGCGACAGACCGAGTGGAGCTATTTCGACGCTTGCATTACATCAAACAGCACAAATGTATCAACACATCTACCCAGATGCATCAAAAATGGTGATAAGAAATAGTTATGTAGATGATATATTACAGTCAGTTGAAAGTGTAGATAATGCTCATTTGATAACCCAGCAGACCGAGAAAATGCTGGCATGTGGAGGTTTTCGCATTAAACATTGGATTATATCTGGGAATGAAAAATGCGGCAGTAATCTACAATCCCCAGTTAGTGGTGAATCCGTGGAGGTTGATTTAGATGAATTTGCGCATGAGAAAATTCTCGGAATGAGGTGGGATCCAAAACAAGATTTGTTTGATTTCAAGGTGAAGATTAATTTTTCTCCTAAGTACAAGAATGTTCGGAAAGGAGAAAATATAGCGAAGTCACAGATTGAAAGTAGCGTACCTACGTCATTAACTCCTCGAATGGTACTCAGTCAAGTTGCTAGTGTATATGATCCGTTAGGACTTGCTACTCCGTATACTTTAGCAGCTAAGGTTCTAATGCGAAAGCTTTGCATAGAAAACAATACAAATGACAAGACTATACACAATTCTCGATGGGATTATGCCATGTCAGCAGAATCACGGTTAGAATGGATGGATTTTTTCAAAGAGCTTTTCGACATAGAACAGTTGAAATTTCACAGATGTTTAAAGCCAAATAATGCTGTTGGGGATCCCATGCTAGTCATATTTTCTGATGGAAGTAAATTAGCTTATGGAACATGTGCATATGTCAGATGGGAAACAGCACACGGGGGATTTGAATCACGGTTAGTGATAGCAAAGAACCGTATAGCACCAACTAAACAGATGTCTGTTCCTAGACTGGAATTATGTGGAGCTGTATTGGCAGCTAGAATTAGACAAAAGTTAGTCGAGGAGATGGATTATAAATTTAGTCGAGTTATACACATAGTCGATTCAATGATTGTTAGGGCACAAATTCAACGAGAGAGTTATGGATTCGGCACATTTGTTGCTACAAGGGTAGCAGAAATTCAAAATAAGACTGAACCGTCCGATTGGTGGTGGGTGCCAAGCGAATTCAATGCAGCGGACCTCGCAACAAGGATTACATCTCCTAATGATTTGGTTAAGAACTCAATATGGAAAAATGGACCTAAATTTTTGAATGATCCAATAGACCAGTGGCCTTTAAGGCAAGATTGTAATTTAGGTAATGACGAGTTACCCGACACGATAGGTATTGTTATGTCATCTGATATCAAGAAGATGAATGATACAAAGTCTGGTTTAAATTTCGAAGATGTTAAACTGGAAAACATTTCATCATATTCAAAACTTTTGCGAGTAACATGCATACTGATGCGAATCGCCACTACAAAATCATTCAAAGGTGCTTCAATGGGTGTAACTGCCGAACGTCTAAATGCCGCAGAATTTGAATGGATTAGATATTTACAAAGAGACATTTCGGATAATTGGACAAAAACATTTCGAAGACTATCTCCAGAAAAGAATGACGCGGGTATAGTTGTTGTTGGTAAAAGATTAGCTGATTGGCTGAAATCCACTTGGAACAGAACTGATTTAATGCTGTTACCTAATAAAGGGCATTATGTGTGGTTATACTTAAAGTCAGTACATGATCAGGATCACGCAGGAGTAGACGTAACATTGGCTAAAGTGAGATCCAAATTCTGGATTCCAAAGGTGCGCAAATACATTTCTATGATTAGGAAAAAGTGCATTATATGTCGAAGACGAGAAAACAAATGTATTGGACAACAAATGGGACCATTACCTTTGGAACGACTTCAACCGTCACCAGCGTTTTCGTACTGTTCAGTAGACCTCTTCGGACCTCTTACAATTAAGGATACCGTTAAGGGGCGAACTCACGGAAAAGCTTATGGAGTGTTGTTCAACTGCATGAGCAGTAGAGCTGTATATGTAGATCTTGCTGATGGATACGATACTAGTAGTTTCATTATGGTTTTACGACGATTTACCTCTATTAGAGGATATCCTAAGAAGATCAGGTCGGATCTTGGATCACAACTAGTATCAGCTAGTAAGGAACTAAAGGAAGTAGTAAAAAGTTGGCATTGGGATACGATCAAAATGTTTGGGAACGGTAATGGCATGGAATGGGAATTCACGAAAGCAGCTGATGCTCCTTGGGAAAATGGATGCAGTGAAGCATTGATTAAATCCGTCAAGAAAAGTTTAAGTCTTGCCATCGGACAATCAATCATGACATTTTCTGAACTACAAACCGTGTTACTGGAAGTAGCCAACATTTTGAATGAGCGACCTATAGGAACTTCAACGTCTGATCCGAACGAGGGAACATATTTATGTCCGAATGATCTTATTCTCGGAAGAGCATCTTCGAATGTGCCAGTAGGACATTGGGATGAATCAGACAATTTCAAAAAACGTTGGAAATTCGTGCAACAAGTAGTTAATACATTCTGGAGAAAATGGCACAGGGATTATTTTCCATCGTTAATTATTAGGCAGAAATGGCATGTGAGTAAACGGAACCTTCAAGTCTTGGACCTTGTTCTTGTACAGGACAATAATTCGTTTCGTAGTAATTGGAAATTAGGACAAATAGTTGAAGCAAACTCAAGTAGAGATGGCGTGACGAGGGATGTAACCGTTCGATACAAGAACATTGGACCAGGAACTAAATACACCGGAACTCAGGACTTATTGATTCGAAGATCTGCACACAGAATTGTAGTGTTGCTTCCAGTTGAAGAACAATGTTAGTAACAAATGAGAGTTAATTTCACACAAACTTTATGGCGGGGAATGTATCGGATCGATAAACATTATAACTTTGATTGATAATTAATTTTGGATTGTATGGCGATTATTTTAATCTGATAACTTTTCCGATATTAGTATTGATTTTATGACGGATTTATCCTGAATTGTTTATGTGATAAAGTACATTATACGTTAAAGTAGTGGTGCTCCAAATTATGGAGATATTATCATGAGTAGAAAGTACTGTATACAGACTCGTTTCTTTCCCTTTACTCGATTTAACACTGAAATGGTTTTTGAACTTCTTTGTTCATTCTGGAAAACCTACAAGTTAATAGCAAATGATTGATATGATATAGGCCGTCAATGCGTAAGTGATATGCACATTATTAGTTAACGAATGTTTGAACTGTTTATTGTGTCTAATTAACGGTTATCAATCGCGATGTCAACATATCAAACTTGTGACTTGTGTGTTAGTTGAATATTGTCATATTGTGTATTTTTAGGTTGAAACATCATTTACAATAAAAAGTTACAGCCTTTGACGAATTATCTTCATACATTTCAACGCAAGGCAAGATGTCTGTTGATGCCGATCACAAAAGAGTAACAAAGAAGAAAAGAAGTACGGCCAAAGGGAGATTTCATAGAATATATGGTCGCTTACTAGAAGGAATACAGGATGAGTCTGGGATAATTGTGGTTGAAAAAATACTTCAAGATTTGGAAACAGCTTACACAGAACTAGAAGCAAGACATGAGGTATTTTTAGAAACATTTGATTCTGAAAATGAAGAAGACAAACCAAAGATAAACGAATATAATCATGATTTAACTGGTATGTACCGAGAACTTTGTAAATCAAGATCATTGTGTGAGAATATAAGACAGAAGATAAAGCATGAACAAGACAGTAAGTTAAAAGAACAAAACTCCATGAAGCATGCTAAGAAAATAAAGATACTGAAACGTTTAGGGTAAAAAAATTAGAGGCTCCAATTTTTGCTGGCAGTATTCGTGATTATCCAAGTTTCAAAGTTGATTATGAAAGACACATGATATCGTCATACGGTAAAGATCCTTATGCTCTGAAGCAATGTTTAAGTGGTGAAGCCTTAACTGTTGTGAAAGGTGTTGACAATGATTTCGAGGAAATGTTTCGGCGTCTTGATATGAAATATGGCAGGGCAGAGAAATTGATTGATCACATATTAAATGAATTAAAAAGATTAAAGAAAGTTCAAGAAGGTGACAACATGAAGTTTATTTCGGTAGTAGAAACTGTCGAGAAATGTTGGCTTGATTTAAAACGTATGAACCTCGAATCCGAAATGAACACAGCAACTATGGTGAGTCAGATAGAAAAACTCCTACCCCCTATACAAAAACGTGAATGGGCATTGCGAAAACAGAAGACAGAATCGAAAAGTATTCCCCTGAGTTTCAAAGAGTTCTTAAATTTTTTGTTAGAGGAAAAAAGTGCTCTAGAGTACATGGAGTCTGATTTGCGTGAATATGGAACAGCAAAAGGAAAGATCAATACTTTGGATGCAAATGAATCCGAAAATGACGAAAATAATAATGATGTAGCTGTAGATCCCTTACAAGTACAATTACAAGAGAACCAACAAGTGATGAAACAGGTTGTTGAAGGTCTTGCACAGGTAGCCCAAGCAATGTCAAACAAACCAACAAGTCGATACAATGCAGACAAATATGCCGGTACAAATAGAAATACAGAAGGGAAGTTTAAATGTTGGTATCACAAATCAGATAATCATGAAATAGGCGATTGTTCTATATTTGCGAGATTAGATAGTCAGACAAAGGTTGATTTAGTGAGAAAAAATGGTGGATGTTTCAGTTGTCTAAAGATAGGACATTTGTCAAGACATTGTCACAGCCGTAAACCTTGTGACATACAAAATGAACTTCATCAACCATGTGGGAAAATTCATCACAAAAATTTGCACACTGCACACATGGATGGCATATCCTTTCATAACTCTACACAGGTGATAAACGATGACAAGAACAAGAATGGGGTACTATTGATGATCAGTTCAGTTCAGTGTAAGGACATGTCTTTGACAACACTTTGGGACCCTGGAGCAAACATGTCACTGATTACACACAAAACTGCTAAACGGTTAGGATTATCTGGACAAGATATAACATTATCTGTGACAAAGGTTGGAAATGTAACCGAACATGTACAAAGCAAAGAGTATGTAATACCGTTGACTGACCTTGGAGGTAATATATGGACAATAAAAGCATATGGCATGGAGGAAGTTACGGCCGAGGTTGCAAGAGTTGATATGAGTAGAGTCGAACAACTGTTTAAAAGTATCAACAAGAATGATATACGAAGACCAACTGGCCAAGTAGACATATTGATCGGCACAGATTGTTGTATTTTAATGCCTAATAAAGAAGAGCAAATTGGTAATCTACAGTTAATGAGAAATCAGTTTGGGTACTGTATTCGTGGCAGTCATCCTCTACTAGAAGTGCCAAAATTGTCAAACCATGGCATAGTTCGTATTTACTGGGCATCTGGAAAAATCATTCCGTTAAATGATATTCATGTTTTGGACAGAGACAGTATTAAAGACAAACTAGATTCTCTTTTTGACATAGAAGGGCCAGGAAAACAGACCACATTAAAATGTGGTTCATGTAAGTGTGGCAAATGTGCTGTGGGACAATCGCAACATAGTTTAAGAGAGGAGAGGGAATTAAATATCATTAAATCAGGCATGATACATGATGAAGAATCACAGCAATGGATAGTGAATTACCCCTGGATAAAAAATCCAAACAACCTACCAAATAACGTGGATTCAGCCGTATCAAGACTTGGATCTACCGAAAAACGACTACTCCGAAATTCATTAAAATATGCAAGTGCCTATGATGAACAGATTATGGATATGGTGAAACGTGGCATAGCAAGGAAATTGACCAAGGAGGAGATGGAGAGACATAACGGTCCGATACATTACATACCACATCATGAGGTATTAAAACCCGAATCAAAATCGACACCACTAAGAATTGTATTTAACTCATCATCATCTTATATGGGACACACTCTGAATGACTATTGGGCGAAAGGGTCCAATGTGATCAATGATTTGTTAGCGGTCTTAATTCGTTTCAGACAAGAATCTATAGCTTTGGCTGGTGACATTTCAAAAATGTACAATGCGATAAGACTTTCACCGTTAGATCAGCACACACACCGATTCGTGTGGAGAAATTTAGAAACACACAGAGATCCAGATCACTATGCATTGTTGACAGTTACCTTTGGCGACAGACCGAGTGGAGCTATTTCGACGCTTGCATTACATCAAACAGCACAAATGTATCAACACATCTACCCAGATGCATCAAAAATGGTGATAAGAAATAGTTATGTAGATGATATATTACAGTCAGTTGAAAGTGTAGATAATGCTCATTTGATAACCCAGCAGACCGAGAAAATGCTGGCATGTGGAGGTTTTCGCATTAAACATTGGATTATATCTGGGAATGAAAAATGCGGCAGTAATCTACAATCCCCAGTTAGTGGTGAATCCGTGGAGGTTGATTTAGATGAATTTGCGCATGAGAAAATTCTCGGAATGAGGTGGGATCCAAAACAAGATTTGTTTGATTTCAAGGTGAAGATTAATTTTTCTCCTAAGTACAAGAATGTTCGGAAAGGAGAAAATATAGCGAAGTCACAGATTGAAAGTAGCGTACCTACGTCATTAACTCCTCGAATGGTACTCAGTCAAGTTGCTAGTGTATATGATCCGTTAGGACTTGCTACTCCGTATACTTTAGCAGCTAAGGTTCTAATGCGAAAGCTTTGCATAGAAAACAATACAAATGACAAGACTATACACAATTCTCGATGGGATTATGCCATGTCAGCAGAATCACGGTTAGAATGGATGGATTTTTTCAAAGAGCTTTTCGACATAGAACAGTTGAAATTTCACAGATGTTTAAAGCCAAATAATGCTGTTGGGGATCCCATGCTAGTCATATTTTCTGATGGAAGTAAATTAGCTTATGGAACATGTGCATATGTCAGATGGGAAACAGCACACGGGGGATTTGAATCACGGTTAGTGATAGCAAAGAACCGTATAGCACCAACTAAACAGATGTCTGTTCCTAGACTGGAATTATGTGGAGCTGTATTGGCAGCTAGAATTAGACAAAAGTTAGTCGAGGAGATGGATTATAAATTTAGTCGAGTTATACACATAGTCGATTCAATGATTGTTAGGGCACAAATTCAACGAGAGAGTTATGGATTCGGCACATTTGTTGCTACAAGGGTAGCAGAAATTCAAAATAAGACTGAACCGTCCGATTGGTGGTGGGTGCCAAGCGAATTCAATGCAGCGGACCTCGCAACAAGGATTACATCTCCTAATGATTTGGTTAAGAACTCAATATGGAAAAATGGACCTAAATTTTTGAATGATCCAATAGACCAGTGGCCTTTAAGGCAAGATTGTAATTTAGGTAATGACGAGTTACCCGACACGATAGGTATTGTTATGTCATCTGATATCAAGAAGATGAATGATACAAAGTCTGGTTTAAATTTCGAAGATGTTAAACTGGAAAACATTTCATCATAT
Source organism: Mytilus edulis (assembly GCA_019925275.1). Taxonomy (NCBI): domain Eukaryota; kingdom Metazoa; phylum Mollusca; class Bivalvia; order Mytilida; family Mytilidae; genus Mytilus; species Mytilus edulis. The sequence goes on from CM034354.1 coordinate 91,855,602, forward strand.
TCAAAACTTTTGCGAGTAACATGCATACTGATGCGAATCGCCACTACAAAATCATTCAAAGGTGCTTCAATGGGTGTAACTGCCGAACGTCTAAATGCCGCAGAATTTGAATGGATTAGATATTTACAAAGAGACATTTCGGATAATTGGACAAAAACATTTCGAAGACTATCTCCAGAAAAGAATGACGCGGGTATAGTTGTTGTTGGTAAAAGATTAGCTGATTGGCTGAAATCCACTTGGAACAGAACTGATTTAATGCTGTTACCTAATAAAGGGCATTATGTGTGGTTATACTTAAAGTCAGTACATGATCAGGATCACGCAGGAGTAGACGTAACATTGGCTAAAGTGAGATCCAAATTCTGGATTCCAAAGGTGCGCAAATACATTTCTATGATTAGGAAAAAGTGCATTATATGTCGAAGACGAGAAAACAAATGTATTGGACAACAAATGGGACCATTACCTTTGGAACGACTTCAACCGTCACCAGCGTTTTCGTACTGTTCAGTAGACCTCTTCGGACCTCTTACAATTAAGGATACCGTTAAGGGGCGAACTCACGGAAAAGCTTATGGAGTGTTGTTCAACTGCATGAGCAGTAGAGCTGTATATGTAGATCTTGCTGATGGATACGATACTAGTAGTTTCATTATGGTTTTACGACGATTTACCTCTATTAGAGGATATCCTAAGAAGATCAGGTCGGATCTTGGATCACAACTAGTATCAGCTAGTAAGGAACTAAAGGAAGTAGTAAAAAGTTGGCATTGGGATACGATCAAAATGTTTGGGAACGGTAATGGCATGGAATGGGAATTCACGAAAGCAGCTGATGCTCCTTGGGAAAATGGATGCAGTGAAGCATTGATTAAATCCGTCAAGAAAAGTTTAAGTCTTGCCATCGGACAATCAATCATGACATTTTCTGAACTACAAACCGTGTTACTGGAAGTAGCCAACATTTTGAATGAGCGACCTATAGGAACTTCAACGTCTGATCCGAACGAGGGAACATATTTATGTCCGAATGATCTTATTCTCGGAAGAGCATCTTCGAATGTGCCAGTAGGACATTGGGATGAATCAGACAATTTCAAAAAACGTTGGAAATTCGTGCAACAAGTAGTTAATACATTCTGGAGAAAATGGCACAGGGATTATTTTCCATCGTTAATTATTAGGCAGAAATGGCATGTGAGTAAACGGAACCTTCAAGTCTTGGACCTTGTTCTTGTACAGGACAATAATTCGTTTCGTAGTAATTGGAAATTAGGACAAATAGTTGAAGCAAACTCAAGTAGAGATGGCGTGACGAGGGATGTAACCGTTCGATACAAGAACATTGGACCAGGAACTAAATACACCGGAACTCAGGACTTATTGATTCGAAGATCTGCACACAGAATTGTAGTGTTGCTTCCAGTTGAAGAACAATGTTAGTAACAAATGAGAGTTAATTTCACACAAACTTTATGGCGGGGAATGTATCGGATCGATAAACATTATAACTTTGATTGATAATTAATTTTGGATTGTATGGCGATTATTTTAATCTGATAACTTTTCCGATATTAGTATTGATTTTATGACGGATTTATCCTGAATTGTTTATGTGATAAAGTACATTATACGTTAAAGTAGTGGTGCTCCAAATTATGGAGATATTATCATGAGTAGAAAGTACTGTATACAGACTCGTTTCTTTCCCTTTACTCGATTTAACACTGAAATGGTTTTTGAACTTCTTTGTTCATTCTGGAAAACCTACAAGTTAATAGCAAATGATTGATATGATATAGGCCGTCAATGCGTAAGTGATATGCACATTATTAGTTAACGAATGTTTGAACTGTTTATTGTGTCTAATTAACGGTTATCAATCGCGATGTCAACATATCAAACTTGTGACTTGTGTGTTAGTTGAATATTGTCATATTGTGTATTTTTAGGTTGAAACATCATTTACAATAAAAAGTTACAGCCTTTGACGAATTATCTTCATACAGTTAGAACTTACTTTTCATAGACTGGTTTGAAGAGGAATTCTCCCCCTGGGTTATATACAGCCTGTTACAGTACACTGAAATTAGAACTTACTTTTCATAGACTGGTTTGAAGAGGAATTCTCCCCCTGGGGTATATACAGCCTGTTACAGTACACTGAAGTTAGAACTTACTTTTCATAGACTGGTTTGAAGAGGAATTCTCCCCCTGGGGTATATACAGCCTGTTACAGTACACTGAAGTTAAAACTTACTTTTCATAAACTGGTTTGAAGAGGAATTCTCCCCCTGGGGTATATACAGCCTGTTACAGTACACTGAAGTTAGAACTTTCTTTTCATAGACTGGTTTGAAGAGGAATTCTCCCCCTGGGGTATATACAGCCTGTTAAGGTACGCTGAAGTTAGAACTTACTTTTCATAGACTGGTTTGAAGAGGAATTCTCCCCTGGGGTATATACAGCCTGTTACAGTACACTGAAGTTAGAACTTACTTTTCATAGACTGGTTTGAAGAGGAATTCTCCCCCTGGGGTATATACAGCCTGTTACAGTACACTGAAGTTAGAACTTACTTTTCATAGACTGGTTTGAAGAGGAATTCTCCCCCTGGGGTATATACAGCCTGTAACGGTACACTGAAGTTAGAACTTACTTTTCATAGACTGGTTTGAAGAGGAATTCTCCCCCTGGGGTATATACAGCCTGTAAAGGTACACTGAAGTTAGAACTTACTTTTCATAGACTGGTTTGAAGAGGAATTCTCCCCCTGGGGTATATACAGCCTGTTACAGTACGCTGAAGTTAGAACTTACTTTTCATAGACTGGTTTGAAGAGGAATTCTCCCCCTTGAGTATATACAGCCTGTAAAGGTACACTGAAGTTAGAACTTACTTTTCATAGACTGGTTTGAAGAGGAATTCTCCCCCTGGGGTATACACAGCCTGTAACGGTACACTGAATTTAGAACTTAATTTTCATAGACCTGTTTTAAAGAGGAATTCTCCCCCTGGGGTATATACAGCCTGTAACGGTACACTGAAGTTAGAACTTACTTTTCATAGACAGGTTTGAAGAGGAATTCTCCCCCTGGGGTATATACAGCCTGTAAAGGTACACTGAAGTTAAAACTTACTTTTCATAGACTGGTTTGAAGAGGAATTCTCCCCTGGAGTATACACAGCCTGTTACAGTACACTGAAGTTAGAACTTACTTTTCATAGACTGGTTTGAAGAGGAATTCTCCCCCTGGGGTATACACAGCCTGTAACGGTACACTGAAGTTAGAACTTACTTTTCATAGACAGGTTTGAAGAGGAATTCTCCCCCTGGGGTATATACAGTCTGTAACGGTACACTGAAGTTAGAACTTACTTTTCATAGACAGGTTTGAAGAGGAATTCTCCCCCTGGGGTATATACATCCTGTAACGGTACACTGAAGTTAGAACTTACTTTTCATAGACAGGTTTGAAGAGGAATTCTCCACCTGGGGTATATACAGCCTGTAACGGTACACTGTAGTTAGAACCTACTTTTCATAGACTGGTTTGAAGAGGAATTCTCCCCTGGTGTATACACAGCCTGTAACAGTACACTGAAGTTAGAACTTACTTTTCATAGACTGGTTTGAAGAGGAATTCTCCCCCTGGGGTATATACAGCCTGTTACAATACACTGAAGTTAGAACTTACTTTTCATAAACTGGTTTGAAGAGGAATTCTCCCCCTGGGGTATATACAGCCTGTAAAGGTACACTGAATCTAAAACTTACTTTTAATAGACTGGTTTGAAGAGGAATTCTCCCCTGGGGTATACACAGCCTGTAAAGGTACACTGAAGTTAGAACTTACTTTTCATAGACTGGTTTGAAGAGGAATTCTCCCCCTGGGGTATATACAGCCTGTTACAGTACACTGAAGTTAAAACTTACTTTTCATAGACTGGTTTGAAGAGGAATTCTCCCCCTGGGGTATATACAGCCTGTAACGGTACACTGAAGTTAGAACTTACTTTTCATAGACCAGTTTAAAGAGGAATTCTCCCCGTGGGGTATACACAGCCTGTAACGGTACACTGAATTTAGAACTTACTTTTCATAGACTGGTTTGAAGAGGAATTCTCCCCCTGGGGTATATACAGCCTGTAAAGGTACACTGAAGTTAGAACTTACTTTTCATAGACTGGTTTGAAGAGGAATTCTCCCCCTGGGGTATATACAGCCTGTTACAGTACACTGAAATTAGAACTTACTTTTCATAGACTGGTTTGAAGAGGAATTCTCCCCCTGGGGTATATACAGCCTGTAAAGGTACGCTGAATTTAGAACTAACTTTTCATAGACTGGTTTGAAGAGGAATTCTCCCCCTGGGGTATATACAGCCTGTTACAGTACACTGAAGTTAGAACTTACTTTTCATAGACTGGTTTGAAGAGGAATTCTCCCCCTGGGGTATATACAGCCTGTTACAGTACACTGAAGTTAGAACTTACTTTTCATAGACTGGTTTGAAGAGGAATTCTCCCCTGGGGTATATACAGCCTATAACGGTACACTGTAGTTAGAACTTACTTTTCATAGACTGGTTTGAAGAGGAATTCTCCCCCTGGGGTATATACAGCCTGTTACAGTACACTGAAGTTAAAACTTACTTTTCATAGACTGGTTTGAAGAGGAATTCTCCCCCTGGGGTATATACAGCCTGTAACGGTACACTGAAGTTAGAACTTACTTTTCATAGACTGGTTTGAAGAGGAATTCTCCCCCTGGGGTATATACAGCATGTTACAGTACACTGAAGTTAAAACTTACTTTTCATAGACTGGTTTGAAGAGGAATTCTCCCCCTGGGGTATATACAGCCTGTAACGGTACACTGAAGTTAGAACTTACTTTTCATAGACCAGTTTAAAGAGGAATTCTCCCCGTGGGGTATACACAGCCTGTAACGGTACACTGAATTTAGAACTTACTTTTCATAGACTGGTTTGAAGAGGAATTCTCCCCTGGGGTATATACAGCCTGTAAAGGTACACTGAAGTTAGAACTTACTTTTCATAGACTGGTTTGAAGAGGAATTCTCCCCCTGGGGTATATACAGCCTGTAACGGTACACTGAAAGTAGAGCTTACTTTTCATAGACTGGTTTGAAGAGGAATTCTCCCCCTGGGGTATATACAGCCTGTAAAGGTACGCTGAAGTTAGAACTTACTTTTCATAGACTGGTTTAAAGAGGAATTCTCCCCCTGGAGTATACACAGCCTGTAACGGTACACTGAAGTTAGAGCTTACTTTTTCATAGACTGGTTTGAAGAGGAATTCTCCCCCTGGGGTATATACAGCCTGTAAAGGTACGCTGAAGTTAGAACTTACTTTTCATAGACTGGTTTAAAGAGGAATTCTCCCCTGGGGTATACACAGCCTGTAACGGTACACTGAAGTTAGAGCTTACTTTTCATAGACTGGTTTGAAGAGGAATTCTCCCCCTGGGGTATATACAGCCTGTAACGGTAACTGAAGTTAGAATTTACTTTTCATAGACGAGTTTGAAGAGGAATTCTCCCCTGTGGGTATACAAGCCTGTAACGGTACACTGAAGTTAGAACTTACTTTTCAAAGACTGGTTTGAAGACGAATTCTCCCCCTGGGGTATAACAGCCTGTAAAGGTACACTGAAGTTAGAACTTACTTTTCATAGACTGGTTTGAAGAGGAATTCCCCCCTGGGGTATACACAGCCTGTAAAGGTACATGAATTTAGAACTACTTTTCATAGACTGGTTTGAAGAGGAATTCTCCCCTGGGTATAACAGCCTGTTACAGTACACTGAAGTTAGAACTTACTTTTCATAGACTGGTTTGAAGAGGAATTCTCCCCCTGGGGTATATACAGCCTGTTACGTACACTGAAGTTAGAACTTACTTTTCATAGACTGGTTTGAAGAGGAATTCTCCCCCTGGGGTATATACAGCCTGTAACGGTACACTGAAGTTAGAACTTACTTTTCATAGACTGGTTTGAAGAGGAATTCTCCCCCTGGGTATATCACAGCCTGTACAGTACACTGAAGTTAGAAACTTACTTTTCATAGACTGGTTTGAAGAGGAATTCTCCCCCTGGGGTTTATACAGCCTGTAACGGTACACTGAAGTTAGAACTTACTTTTCATAGACATGTTTAAGAGGAATTCTCCCCTGGGGTATAACAGCCTGTAACGTACACTGAATTTAAACTTACTTTTCATAGACTGGTTTGAAGAGGAATTCTCCCCCTGGGGTATATACAGCCTGTACAGTACACTGAAGTTAGAACTTACTTTTCATAGACTGGTTTGAAGAGGAATTCTCCCCCTGGGGTATATACAGCCTGTAACGGTACACTGAAGTTAGAGCTTACTTTTCATAGACTGGTTTGAAGAGGAATTCTCCCCCTGGGGTATATACAGCCTGTTACAGGTACACTGAAGTTAGAACTTACTTTTCATAGACTGGTTTAAGAGGAATTCTCCCCCTGGGTATACACAGCCTGTAAGTACACTGAAGTTAGAACTTACTTTTCATAGACTGGTTTGAAGAGGAATTCTCCCCCTGGGGTATATACAGCCTGTAACGGTACCTGAAGTTAGAACTTACTTTTCATAGACTGGTTTGAAGAGGAATTCTCCCCCTGGGGTATACACAGCCTGTAACGGTACACTGAAGTTAAAACTTACTTTTCATAGACTGGTTTGAAGAGGAATTCTCCCCCTGGGGTATATACAGCCTGTAACGTACGCTGAAGTTAGACTTTACTTTTCATAGACTGGTTTGAAGAGGAATTCTCCCCCTGGGTATATACAGCCTGTAAAGGTACACTGAAGTTAGAACTTACTTTTCATAGACTGGTTTGAAGAGGAATTCTCCCCCTGGGGTATACACAGCCTGTAAAGGTACACTGAAGTTAGAACTTACTTTTCATAGACCTGTTTAAAGAGGAATTCTCCCCCTGGGGTATACACAGCCTGTAAAGGTACACTGAAGTTAGAACTTACTTTTCATAGACAGGTTTGAAGAGGAATTCTCCCCCTTGGGTATACTACAGCCTTTTACAGTACACTGAAGTTAAACTTACTTTTCATAGACTGGTTTGAAGAGGAATTCTCCCCCTGGGTATATACAGCCTGTAACGTACACTGAAGTTAGAACTTACTTTTCATAGACTGGTTTGAAGAGGAATTCTCCCCCTGGGGTATATACAGCCTGTAACGGTACACTGAAGTTAGAACTTACTTTTCATAGACTGGTTTGAAGAGGAATTCTCCCCCTGGGGTATATACAGCTGTAACGGTACACTGAAGTTAGAACTTACTTTTCATAGACTAGGTTTGAAGAGGAATTCTCCCCCTGGGTATATACACCTGTAACGGTACACTGAAGTTAGAACTTACTTTTCATAGACTGGTTTGAAGAGGAATTCTCCCCTGGGGTATATACAGCCTGTAACGTACACTGAAGTTAAACTTACTTTTCATAGACTGGTTTGAAGAGGAATTCTCCCCCTGGGTATATACAGCCTGTAACAGTACACTGAAGTTAGAACTTCTTTTCATAGACTGGTTTGAAGAGGAATTCTCCCCCTGGGGTATATACAGCCTGTTAAGGTACCTGAAGTTAGAACTTACTTTTCATAACTGGTTTGAAGAGGAATTCTCCCCCTGGGGTATATACAGCCTGTTAAAGTACACTGAAGTTAGAACTTACTTTTCATAGACTGGTTTGAAGAGGAATTCTCCCCCTGGGGTATATCACAGCCTGTACAGTACACTGAAGTTAGAACTTACTTTTCATAGACTGGTTTGAAGAGGAATTCTCCCCCTGGGGTATATACAGCCTGTAACGTACACTGAAGTTAAACTTACTTTTCATAGACTGGTTTGAAGAGGAATTCTCCCCCTGGGGTATATACAGCCTGTAAAGGTACACTGAAGTTAGAACTTACTTTTCATAGACTGGTTTGAAGAGGAATTCTCCCCCTGGGGTATACACAGCCTGTAACGGTACACTGAAGTTAGAACTTACTTTTCATAGACAGGTTTGAAGAGGAATTCTCCCCCTGGGGTATATACAGTCTGTAACGGTACACTGAAGTTAGAACTTACTTTTCATAGACAGGTTTGAAGAGGAATTCTCCCCTGGGGTATATACATCCTGTAACGGTACACTGAAGTTAGAACTTACTTTTCATAGACAGGTTTGAAGAGGAATTCTCCACCTGGGGTATATACAGCCTGTAACGGTACACTGTAGTTAGAACCTACTTTTCATAGACTGGTTTGAAGAGGAATTCTCCCCCTGGTGTATACACAGCCTGTAACAGTACACTGAAGTTAGAACTTACTTTTCATAGACTGGTTTGAAGAGGAATTCTCCCCCTGGGGTATATACAGCCTGTTACAATACACTGAAGTTAGAACTTACTTTTCATAAACTGGTTTGAAGAGGAATTCTCCCCCTGGGGTATATACAGCCTGTAAAGGTACACTGAATCTAAAACTTACTTTTAATAGACTGGTTTGAAGAGGAATTCTCCCCCTGGGGTATACACAGCCTGTAAAGGTACACTGAAGTTAGAACTTACTTTTCATAGACTGGTTTGAAGAGGAATTCTCCCCCTGGGGTATATACAGCCTGTTACAGTACACTGAAGTTAAAACTTACTTTTCATAGACTGGTTTGAAGAGGAATTCTCCCCTGGGGTATATACAGCCTGTAACGGTACACTGAAGTTAGAACTTACTTTTCATAGACCAGTTTAAAGAGGAATTCTCCCCGTGGGGTATACACAGCCTGTAACGGTACACTGAATTTAGAACTTACTTTTCATAGACTGGTTTGAAGAGGAATTCTCCCCCTGGGGTATATACAGCCTGTAAAGGTACACTGAAGTTAGAACTTACTTTTCATAGACTGGTTTGAAGAGGAATTCTCCCCTGGGGTATATACAGCCTGTTACAGTACACTGAAATTAGAACTTACTTTTCATAGACTGGTTTGAAGAGGAATTCTCCCCCTGGGGTATATACAGCCTGTAAAGGTACGCTGAATTTAGAACTAACTTTTCATAGACTGGTTTGAAGAGGAATTCTCCCCCTGGGGTATATACAGCCTGTTACAGTACACTGAAGTTAGAACTTACTTTTCATAGACTGGTTTGAAGAGGAATTCTCCCCCTGGGGTAATATACAGCCTGTTACAGTACACTGAAGTTAGAACTTACTTTTCATAGACTGGTTTGAAGAGGAATTCTCCCCCTGGGGTATATACAGCCTATAACGGTACACTGTAGTTAGAACTTACTTTTCATAGACTGGTTTGAAGAGGAATTCTCCCCTGGGGTATATACAGCCTGTTACAGTACACTGAAGTTAAAACTTACTTTTCATAGACTGGTTTGAAGAGGAATTCTCCCCCTGGGGTATATACAGCCTGTAACGGTATACTGAAGTTAGAACTTACTTTTCATAGACCAGTTTAAAGAGGAATTCTCCCCGTGGGGTATACAAAGCCTGTAACGGTACACTGAATTTAGAACTTACTTTTCAAAGACTGGTTTGAAGACGAATTCTCCCCTGGGGTATATACAGCCTGTAAAGGTACACTGAAGTTAGAACTTACTTTTCATAGACTGGTTTGAAGAGGAATTCTCCCCCTGGGGTATATACAGCCTGTAAAGGTACGCTGAATTTAGAACTAACTTTTCATAGACTGGTTTGAAGAGGAATTCTCCCCCTGGGGTATATACAGCCTGTTACAGTACACTGAAGTTAGAACTTACTTTTCATAGACTGGTTTGAAGAGGAATTCTCCCCCTGGGGTATATACAGCCTGTTACAGTACACTGAAGTTAGAACTTACTTTTCATAGACTGGTTTGAAGAGGAATTCTCCCCCTGGGGTATATACAGCCTGTAACGGTACACTGAAGTTAGAACTTACTTTTCATAGACTGGTTTGAAGAGGAATTCTCCCCCTGGGGTATATACAGCCTGTTACAGTACACTGAAGTTAAAACTTACTTTTCATAGACTGGTTTGAAGAGGAATTCTCCCCCTGGGGTATATACAGCCTGTAACGGTACACTGAAGTTAGAACTTACTTTTCATAGACCAGTTTAAAGAGGAATTCTCCCCGTGGGGTATACACAGCCTGTAACGGTACACTGAATTTAGAACTTACTTTTCATAGACTGGTTTGAAGAGGAATTCTCCCCCTGGGGTATATACAGCCTGTAAAGGTACACTGAAGTTAGAACTTACTTTTCATAGACTGGTTTGAAGAGGAATTCTCCCCCTGGGGTATATACAGCCTGTAACGGTACACTGAAAGTAGAACTTACTTTTCATAGACTGGTTTGAAGAGGAATTCTCCCCCTGGGGTATATACAGCCTGTAAAGGTACACTGAAGTTAGAACTTACTTTTCATAGACTGGTTTGAAGAGGAATTCTCCCCCTGGGGTATACACAGCCTGTAAAGGTACAATGAAGTTAGAACTTACTTTTCATAGACTGGTTTGAAGAGGAATTCTCCCCCTTGGGGTATACACAGCCTGTTACAGTACACTGAAGTTAGAACTTACTTTTCATAGACTGGTTTGAAAGAGGAATTCTCCCCCTGGGGTATATACAGCCTGTAACGGTACACTGAAGTTAGAACTTACTTTTCATAGACTGGTTTGAAGAGGAATTCTCCCCCTGGGGTATATACAGCCTGTAACGGTACACTGAAGTTAGAACTTACTTTTCATAGACTGGTTTAATGAAGAGAAATTCTCCCCTGGGGTATATACAGCCTGTAACGGTACACTGAAGTTAGAACTTACTTTTCATAGACTGGTTTGAAGAGGAATTCTCCCCACTGGGGTATATACAGCCTGTAACGGTACACTGTAGTTGAACTACTTTTCATAGACTGGTTTGAAGAGGAATTCTCCCCCTGGTGTATACACAGCCTGTAACAGTACACTGAAGTTAGACTTACTTTTCATAGACTGGTTTGAAGAGGAATTCTCCCCTGGGGTATATACAGCCTGTAAAGGTACACTGAAGTTAGAACTTACTTTTCATAGACTGGTTTGAAGAGGAATTCTCCCCTGGGGTATATACAGCCTGTAAAGTACGCTGAATTTAGAACTAACTTTTCATAGACTGGTTTGAAGGAATTCTCCCCTGGGGTATAACAGCCTGTTACAGTACACTGAAGTTAGAACTTACTTTTCATAGACTGGTTTGAAGAGGAATTCTCCCCCTGGGGTATATACAGCCTTTTACAGTACACTGAAGTTAAAACTTACTTTTCATAGACTGGTTTGAAGAGGAATTCTCCCCTGGGGTATATACAGCCTGTAACGTACACTGAAGTTAGAACTTACTTTTCATAGACGTTTAAGAGGAATTCTCCCCTGGGGTATAACAGCCTGTAACGGTACACTGAATTTAGAACTTACTTTTCATAGACTGGTTTGAAGAGGAATTCTCCCCTGGGTATATACAGCCTGTAAAGGTACACTGAAGTTAGAACTTACTTTTCATAGACTGGTTTGAAGAGGAATTCTCCCCCTGGGGTATATACAGCCTGTAACGGTACACTGAAGTTAGAGCTTACTTTTCATAGACTGGTTTGAAGAGGAATTCTCCCCTGGGGTATATACAGCCTGTAAAGGTAAGCTGAAGTTAGAACTTACTTTTCATAGACTGGTTTAAAGAGGAATTCTCCCCCTGGGTATACACAGCCTGTAACGGTACACTGAAGTTAGAGCTTACTTTTCATAGACTGGTTTGAAGAGGAATTCTCCCCCTGGGGTATATACAGCCTGTAAAGGTACCTGAAGTTAGAACTTACTTTTCATAGACTGGTTTAAGAGGAATTCTCCCCTGGGGTATAACAGCCTGTAACGGTACACTGAAGTTAGACTTACTTTTCATAGACTGGTTTGAAGAGGAATTCTCCCCCTGGGGTATATACAGCCTGTAACGGTACCTGAAGTTAAAATTTACTTTTCATAGACTGGTTTGAAGAGGAATTCTCCCCCTGGGGTATATACAGCCTGTAAGGTACACTGAAGTTAGAACTTACTTTTCATAGACTGGTTTGAAGAGGAATTCTCCCCCTGGGGTATAACAGCCTGTAAAGGTACACTGAAGTTAGAACTTACTTTTCATAGACTGGTTTGAAGAGGAATTCTCCCCCTGGGTATACACAGCCTGTAAAGGTACACTGAAGTTAGAACTTACTTTTCATAGACTGGTTTGAAGAGGAATTCTCCCCTGGGTATAACAGCCTGTTACAGTACACTGAATTAGAACTTACTTTTCATAGACTGGTTTGAAGAGGAATTCTCCCCCTGGGGTTATACAGCCTTAACGTACACTGAAGTTAGAACTTACTTTTCATAGACTGTTTGAAGAGGAATTCTCCCCCTGGGTATATACAGCCTGTAACGGTACACTGAAGTTAGAACTTACTTTTCATAGACTGGTTTGAAGAGGAATTCTCCCCCTGGGGTATATACAGCCTGTAACGGTACACTGAAGTTAAAACTTACTTTTCATAGACGGTTTGAAGAGGAATTCTCCCCTGGGGTATATACAGCCTGTAACGGTACACTGAGTTAAACTACTTTCATAGACGGTTTGAAGAGGAATTCTCCCCCTGGTGTATACACAGCCTGTAACAGTACACTGAAGTTAAACTTACTTTCATAGACTGGTTTGAAGAGGAATTCTCCCCCTGGGGTATATACAGCCTGTAAAGGTACACTGAAGTTAGAACTTACTTTTCATAGACTGGTTTGAAGAGGAATTCTCCCCCTGGGGTATATACAGCCTGTAAAGGTACCTGAATTTAGAACTACTTTTCATAGACTGGTTTGAAGAGGAATTCTCCCCTGGGGTATATACAGCCTGTAAGTACACTGAAGTTAGAACTTACTTTTCATAGACTGGTTTGAAGAGGAATTCCCCTGGGTATATACAGCCTGTACAGTACACTGAAGTTAAAACTTACTTTTCATAGACTGGTTTGAAGAGGAATTCTCCCCCTGGGGTATATACAGCCTGTAACGGTACACTGAAGTTAAAACTTACTTTTCATAGACTGGTTTGAAGAGGAATTCCCCCCTGGGGTATATACAGCCTGTACGTACACTGAAGTTAGAACTTACTTTTCATAGACAGGTTTGAAGAGGAATTCCCCCCGGGGTATAACAGCCTGTAAGGTACACTGAAGTTAGAACTTACTTTTCATAGACTGGTTTGAAGAGGAATTCTCCCCCTGGGGTATATACAGCCTGTAACGTACACTGAAGTTAAACTTACTTTCATAGACTGTTTGAAGAGGAATTCTCCCCTGGGTATATACAGCCTGTTACAGTACACTGAAGTTAGAACTTACTTTTCATAGACTGGTTTGAAGAGGAATTCTCCCCCTGGGTATATACAGCCTGTATACGTACACTGAAGTTAGAACTTACTTTTCATAGACTGGTTTGAAGAGGAATTCTCCCCCTGGGGTATATACAGCCTGTTACAGTACACTGAATTAGAAACTTACTTTTCATAGACTGGTTTGAAGAGGAATTCTCCCCCTGGGGTATATACAGCCTGTAAAGGTACACTGAAGTTAGAACTTACTTTTCATAGACTGGTTTGAAGAGGAATTCTCCCCCTGGGGTATATACAGCCTGTTAACAGTACACTGAAGTTAGAACTTACTTTTCATAGACTGGTTTGAAGAGGAATTCTCCCCTGGGGTATATACAGCCTGTAACGGTACACTGAAGTTAGAACTTACTTTTCATAGACTGGTTTGAAGAGGAATTCTCCCTGGGGTATATACAGCCTGTATACGGTACATAATTTAGAACTTACTTTTCATAGACTGGTTTGAAGAGGAATTCTCCCCTGGGGTATATACAGCCTGTAAAGGTACACTGAAGTTAGAACTTACTTTTCATAGACTGGTTTGAAGAGGAATTCTCCCCCTGGGGTATATACAGCCTGTTACAGTACACTGAAATTAGAACTTACTTTTCATAGACTGGTTTGAAGAGGAATTTCCCCCTGGGTATATACAGCCTGTAAAGTACGCTGAATTTAGAACTAACTTTCATAGACTGTTTGAAGAGGAATTCTCCCCCTGGGTATATACAGCCTGTTACAGTACACTGAAGTTAGAACTTACTTTTCATAGACTGGTTTGAAGAGGAATTCTCCCCTGGGGTATATACAGCCTGTTACAGTACACTGAAGTTAGAACTTACTTTTCATAGACTGGTTTGAAGAGGAATTCTCCCCCTGGGTATATACAGCCTGTAAGGGTTTTTTTTTTTTTTTTTTTTTTTTTTTTTTTTTTTTTTTTTAAAAAAAAAAAAAAAAAAAAAAAAAAAAAAAAAAGCCTGTAACGGTACACTGAAGTTAGAACTTACTTTTCATAGACCAGTTTAAAGAGGAATCTCTCCCGTGGGGTATACACAGCCTGTAACGGTACACTGAATTTAGAACTTACTTTTCATAGACTGGTTTGAAGAGGAATTCTCCCCTGGGTATATACAGCCTGTAAAGGTACACTGAAGTTAGAACTTACTTTTCATAGACTGGTTTGAAGAGGAATTCTCCCCCTGGGTATATACAGCCTTTTTTTTTTTTTTTTTTTTTTTTTTTTTTTTTTTTTTTTTTTTTTTTTTTTTTTTTTTTTTTTTTTTTTTTTTTTTTTTTTTTTTTTTAGCCTGTAAGGTACACTGAAGTTAGAACTTACTTTTCATAGACTGGTTTGAAGAGGAATTCTCCCCTGGGGTATATACAGCCTGTAACAGTACACTGAATTAGAACTTACTTTTCATAGACTGGTTTGAAGAGGAATTCTCCCCTGGGGTATACACAGCCTGTAAGGTACACTGAATTTAGAACTTACTTTTCATAGACTGGTTTGAAGAGGAATTCTCCCCCTGGGTATATACAGCCTGTAAGTACACTGAAGTTAGAACTTACTTTTCATAGACTGGTTTGAAGAGGAATTCTCCCCTGGGGTATATACAGCTGTAACGTACACTGAAGTTAGAACTTACTTTTCATAGACTGTTGAAGAGGAATTCTCCCCTGGGTATATACAGCCTGTAACGGTACACTGAATTAGAACTTACTTTTCATAGACGGTTTGAAGAGGAATTCTCCCCTGGGGTATATACAGCCTGTAAGTACACTGAGTTAGAACTACTTTTCATAGACTGGTTTGAAGAGGAATTCTCCCCCTGGGTATATACAGCCTGTAACGTACACTGAAGTTAGAACTTACTTTTCATAGACGTTTTAAGAGGAATTCTCCCCTGGGGTATAACAGCCTGTAAATACACTGAATTAAAACTTACTTTTCATAGACTGGTTTGAAGAGGAATTCTCCCCCTGGGGTATATACAGCCTGTATACGTACACTGAAGTTAGAACTTACTTTTCATAGACTGGTTTAAGAGGAATTCTCCCCGTGGGGTATACACAGCCTGTAACGTACACTGAATTTAGAAACTTACTTTTCATAGACTGGTTTGAAGAGGAATTCTCCCCCTGGGGTATATACAGCCTGTAAGGTACACTGAAGTTAGAACTTACTTTTCATAGACTGGTTTGAAGAGGAATTCTCCCCTGGGTATATACAGCCTGTAACAGTACACTGAAGTTAAGACTTACTTTTCATAGACTGGTTTGAAGAGGAATTCTCCCCCTGGGGTATATACAGCCTGTAAAGGTACGCTGAAGTTAGAACTTACTTTTCATAGACTGGTTTAAAGAGGAATTCTCCCCCTGGGTATACACAGCCTGTAACGGTACACTGAAGTTAGAACTTACTTTTCATAGACTGGTTTGAAGAGGAATTCTCCCCTGGGGTATATACAGCCTGTAAAGGTACGCTGAAGTTAGAACTTACTTTTCATAGACTGGTTTAAGAGGAATTCTCCCCCTGGGGTATACACAGCCTGTAACGGTACACTGAAGTTAGAAGCTTACTTTTCATAGACTGGTTTGAAGAGGAATTCTCCCCCTGGGGTATATACAGCCTGTAACGGTACGCTGAAGTTAGATTTTACTTTTCATAGACTGGTTTGAAGAGGAATTCTCCCCCTGGGGTATATACAGCCTGTAAAGGTACACTGAAGTTAGAACTTACTTTTCATAGACTGGTTTGAAGAGGAATTCTCCCCCTGGGGTATAACAGCCTGTAAAGGTACACTGAAGTTTAGAACTTACTTTTCATAGACTGGTTTGAAGAGGAATTCTCCCCCTGGGGTATACACAGCCTGTAAAGGTACACTGAAGTTAGAACTTACTTTTCATAGACTGGTTTGAAGAGGAATTCTCCCCCTGGGGTATACACAGCCTGTAAAGGTACACTGAAGTTAGAACTTACTTTTCATAGACTGGTTTGAAGAGGAATTCTCCCCCTGGAGTATACACAGCCTGTAACGGTACACTGAAGTTAGAACTTACTTTCATAAGACTGGTTTGAAGAGGAATTCTCCCCCTGGGGTATACACAGCCTGTAAAGGTACACTGAAGTTAGAACTTACTTTTCATAGACTGGTTTGAAGAGGAATTCTCCCCTGGGGTATATACAGCCTGTAAAGGTACACTGAAGTTAGAACTTACTTTTCATAGACTGGTTTGAAGAGGAATTCTCCCCCTGGGGTATATACAGCCTGTAACGGTACCTGAAGTTAGAACTTACTTTTCATAGACTGGTTTGAAGAGGAATTCTCCCCCTGGGGTATACACAGCCTGTAACAGTACACTGAAGTTAGAACTTACTTTTCATAGACTGGTTTGAAGAGGAATTCTCTCCCTGGGGTATATACAGCCTGTAAAGGTACACTGAAGTTAGAACTTACTTTTCATAGACTGGTTTGAAGAGGAATTCTCCCCCTGGATTATACACAGCCTGTAAAGGTACACTGAAGTTAGAACTTACTTTTCATAGACTGGTTTGAAGAGGAATTCTCCCCCTGGGGTATATACAGCCTGTAAAGGTACACTGAAGTTAGAACTTACTTTTCATAGACTGGTTTGAAGAGGAATTCTCCCCCTGGGGTATATACAGCCTGTAACGGTACACTGAATTTAGATTTTACTTTTCATAGACTGGTTTGAAGAGGAATTCTCCCCCTGGGTATATACAGCCTGTAAAGGTACACTGAAGTTAGAACTTACTTTTCATAGACTGGTTTGAAGAGGAATTCTCCCCCTGGGGTATACACAGCCTGTAAAGGTACACTGAAGTTAGAACTTACTTTTCATAGACTGGTTTGAAGAGGAATTCTCCCCCTGGGGTATACACAGCCTGTAAAGGTACACTGAAGTTAGAACTTACTTTTCATAGACTGGTTTGAAGAGGAATTCTCCCCCTGGGGTATACACAGCCTGTAACGGTACACTGAAGTTAGAACTTACTTTTCATAGACTGGTTTGAAGAGGAATTCTCCCCCTGGAGTATACACAGCCTGTAACGGTACACTGAAGTTAGAACTTACTTTTCATAGACTGGTTTGAAGAGGAATTCTCCCCCTGGGTATACACAGCCTGTAAAGGTACACTGAAGTTAGAACTTACTTTTCATAGACTGGTTTGAAGAGGAATTCTCCCCCTGGGGTATATACAGCCTGTAAAGGTACACTGAAGTTAGAACTTACTTTTCATAGACTGGTTTGAAGAGGAATTCTCCCCCTGGGGTATATACAGCCTGTAACGGTACCCTGAAGTTAGAACTTACTTTTCATAGACTGGTTTGAAGAGGAATTCTCCCCCTGGGGTATACACAGCCTGTAACAGTACACTGAAGTTAGAACTTACTTTTCATAGACTGGTTTGAAGAGGAATTCTCCCCCTGGGGTATATACAGCCTGTAAAGGTACACTGAAGTTAGAACTTACTTTTCATAGACTGGTTTGAAGAGGAATTCTCCCCCTGGATTATACACAGCCTGTAAAGGTACACTGAAGTTAGAACTTACTTTTCATAGACTGGTTTGAAGAGGAATTCTCCCCCTGGGGTATATACAGCCTGTAAAGGTACACTGAAGTTAGAACTTACTTTTCATAGACTGGTTTGAAGAGGAATTCTCCCCCTGGGGTATATACAGCCTGTAACGGTACACTGAATTTAGACTCTGCAGCCACCACACCACATGATTTAACATTGACGTCATCTTTATAGAATACTTCTACTGGTATCTCAAAATGATTCTTTATCTAAAAAACAAACATAAAAGTTTCAATCAATCAATTCCTTTTTTTACAACTATCTAGCACATTGAAATTTTCACCCTAATAATTGAAAGGAGAAAGTACAATTTTAATGAAAAAAAAATAACCCTTAACTGACATTGTCTCCATAAAATCTCAACATTAACATTAGGAAAGAGAACAACTCTTAAAATTAAGACAAAAGAGTGTCATATTAAATATTTCAAGAGTCTAATTTTCAAAACAAATTGAATTTATGGGTACACGATAGCAAAGCTAGATGACAGCTGATTAACCTCTAAAAGTTCTCTTTCTTTTTATGCTTACATATAAGGTTTTCTATTTGAAGATCTCATTCAGTTTGTCTTAACACAGCAAGTCACATTCCATTTAAATGGAATCTATGTTGGTGGAAATTTAAAATAAAATTAAAGAACCTTAGTGAGCGCGGTCACATACCCCACTTCCCCACATTGTCACTGGAGAAATAAAATAACTGTAAGAAAAAACTAGAGGCTCTCAAGAGCCTGTATCGCTCACCTGACTCTACTTGGGTTTTTGAAATCATATAAAAAAAGATAAAATTTGGCTACAAAGTAACAACACTTGGCCAGCACCTCATAAGGAAAGGAACATTCATGCTATGTTTGGTTTCATTCCATTCAGTGGCTCTCTAAAAGAAGTCAATTGTATGCATTTCCCATAGGGTCCTATGTTAAACTAAGTTCCCCGCTGGGGGCCATCTTGGATGATGGATCGGCTACAAAGTAACAACACTTGGTCAGCACCTCATAAGGAACATTCATGCTATGTTTGGTTTCATTCCATTCAGTGGTTCGCTAAAAGAAGTCATTTGTATAGGGTCCTATGTTAAACTAAGTCCCCAACTGGCGGCCATCTTGGATGACGGATCAGCTACAAAGTAACAACACTTGGTCAGCACCTCATAAGGAACATTCATGCTATGTTTGTTTTCATTCCATTCACTGGTTCTCTTCAAGAAGTTATTTGTATGCATTTCCCATAGGGTCCTATGTTAAACTAAGTCCCCAGCTGGCGGCCATCTTGGATGATGGATCGGCTACAAAGTATCAACACTTGGTCATCACCTCCAGGGATGATTCCAGGTGTTTTCAAATGGGTCCCTTGAACATCAAATTGGGAATTTGTATTCTAATTGGGAATTTTTTAAGCATAAAATCTAAGACGAAATAACATTATTTTCCTGTAAAAACGGAAAATTTATATTATTAAGTTTAACCTGTACACTGATGTTCATGTAAGTTGTAACATTTTGTATAATTCTGGATGGGCTACTGTTATTACATGAATATCATTGAACATGGTGCACTAGTGTATAATCTTAACCATAAATACCTAGGCCTTTTACAAAAACATATATTTCAGCTAACATAAACCACTGAAAAAAATCATTCATCGGGTATTTTTTCTACAGCAGGTCATCTCTATAAATTTACCTTAAGGCCACACCAAATTAATTAATAGTTCTTTGAGATTTTACCCAAAAAAAATGGGGCGAGCGAGCGAAATTTAAATTTATATTTTTAAATTCTTCGCCTCAAATTTTGAAGAAATATGGAGCGAGCGATATTGTTTTTCTCTCAATTTTTATATCTTTTACCTAAAAGAAGCAACTGAATTTTCAACTCACTTAATTGAAAGGGGACATAATTTGATATAATTAAATTATCTCCCTTTTTATATGTATTTCAACTTTCTGCATTCTTTTTTATTTTGTTTTGTTGTTTGTATAATTAACACTGCACAAATATACACTTTTGAACATATTTTTTTATGCATGAACTTTATATGGCTATCTGCTTTTAATATGCACTGCTTTCATCTGTAGTATATGCACCTTCTGGTCCTTAGACACCCTCTGTAGTATGCTAGCTAGCTTCTTGTAACATAACTGCATGGTGTGTGTTTTGTGTTTATGCATAAGGATCACTAACCAGTCAATCCAAGCACAGTGGAAACTGGGGGTTCTAGCTAGTGCTACTTTACAATTAAATAAAATAAATTACACCAAAACATACCAACATGGAAATACCTACATAACCTACATTTATAAGCCTATGTTATAACTAAGATTTCAACCAGATGCATCATGGAGTCTATAATCCTGCAATAGAAATGCATTCTAGTGACCATCCTTGATCAATGTTTGAGGCCCAATCAATGATATCAGAGTAAAGTCTTTGTGGCTCAGTGGGCTGTTTCCCAGACAAGGGGACAGGTTTATCAGGCATGTGTAACTCATTTTGTGAGCTCATGAGTACCGAAAATGCATTAATTCCACTTGGTTTTGAATTTGATGCATCTTTAGTAGCAGTAGATCCATCATCAATTGTGAACTGCACATATTTAAAGTTTAGGTCATTACATATTGACCATACCATATTTTCGTCAGATATTTCGATACTAGAATCATCGAAACTGTTCGACTTACTTATTTGTATGGTTTTAATATTAATAATCTCACTTTGTGCATCGCTACATCGTTCAATGGCTTCTTGATATAGTTCCCTGAATGTCCGACATTTTGTTTGTGTTGCCGTATTTTTTAATATGTATGCCTTGTTGTTATTTTGGTCTGAATGTTTCACCACAGAAACAATCAGCACGTTTTCCATCTTTGCAATCTAATTAAAAACCTATCTCTCATCGCTCCCTGTTTCTGATATGTCGCGTGGGAGATCTAACGAAACCGGCTTTGAGGTCACATGTGAGTGAACTAAAAGTCATGAATTTATAAAGATATGCAAATGAGTTGACGACCTATTAATAAGCCAATCAAAAAAGTTTATGAATTATTATGACTGACGATTTCGTCGTAAATAAAATGAGTTACATCCCTTTGCCTTACGTTAAACTTCCAAGATCGTGGAAGACTCAATTTCATTGGTCGAAAAAGACACACCTACAAGGTCACTCACATGTGACCTCAAAGCAGGTTTCGTTAGATCTCCCACGCGACATATCAGAAACAGGAGCGATGAGAGATCGGTTTTTTAATTAGATTGTCCATCTTTGCAACTTTTTTGATCAGAATCAAAAATATGCTTGACAAATGACAAACACTGCATATTTTCAAACGCTTAATTGATAAAGATTTTTTTTTAATACCGGAATCGAGTTCGTCGAAAATGAGGATTTATTTTCGACGTGCGGGAATTTTATTTTTATTTTTATTTTTTGGTTTTGGCAGGTGAGGTGCGGGAAATTTATTTTTATTTTTTTATTTTAATTTCGGCAATTTAGATGCGGGTTTTCCAAAGAACTACTAATTAATTTGGTGTGGCCTAATTCAAATGGATTTCAAATTGAACTGGTCAATTGTCGAATTCAGAAAAGCAATTACAAAAGTTCATATACATTTGTACTTAATTGATAAGATATTTAAAGCATTGAACCAGTGTTCTTTAAAATTATTTGGATCATCTTCAAAACTTTTGAAATAGTTCCATAATGATGACATTGTATATCATGAATGGTCTATCATCAACATTATTTTCACAAAAACGCTCAAACTTTTGTCTTTTGAGGAAATAATTTCTTTTACAAAACAAGTTTTCATCATATTATATAACCGGCTCTGCTGGGCGATCTGCTTTTACGAGATCGGCGCCCATTAAACTTTATCCATCATTGTTATATCAAAATTTGAATTTGCTCTCTGCCGAGGTCTGCTTTGACACCCATTTTTATCAACCTGCTGGGCGATCTGCTTTTACAAGATCGAATACTCCCATAACATATTAATCAATTGAATTCGGCTGCTAAAATTGTTTGCCACATGTTGACATAATCAAATCATTGTTAATAAAATGCGATCGTAAACAGCATTCTTATCCACATTTTAAAACGTTTTGACAACAAACTGTGAAAAATTATAGTTGCCTTAATTAGTGACAGAAACTTTTCCGGAAATATCGATTTTTATTTTATTTTCCTGAATTGGGAATTCATTATCATGTACATTTTTTTGGGGCCGCTAAGCGGCCCTAAACTATATAGTGGAATCATCCCTGACTTCATAAGGAACATTCATGCTATGTTTGGTTTCATTCCATTCAGTTGTTCTCTAAAAGAAGTCAATTGTATGCATTTCCCATAGGGTCCTATGTTAAACTAAGTCCCCCGCTGGGGGCCATCTTGAATGATGGAATGGATACAAAGTAACAACACTTGGTCATCACCTCATAAGGAACATTCATGCTATGTTTGGTTTCATTCCATTTAGTGGTTCTCTAAAAGAAGTAATTTGTATGCATTTCCCATAGGGTCCTATGTTAAACTAAGTCCCCCGCTGGCAGCCATCTTGGATGATGGAATGGCTACAAAGTATCAACACTTGGTCAGCACCTCATAAGGAACATTCATGTCATGTTTGATTTCATTCCATTCAGTGGTTCTCTAGAAGAAGTTCAGAATGTAAAAAGTTAACGACGACGACGGACAACGACTACGGACGACAGACAATGGACGCCAAGTGATGAGAAAAGCTCACTTGGCCCTTCGGGCCAGGTGAGCTAAAAATTGTATAAGAAAAAAACATTGAATCATAATTTCCTGTCCATATGCACATAGTATGTCCTTATTATCTACAAAGTGTCATGAAATTCTGTTGTGTGGTTTCAGAGGAGTTGCGATGACAAACTGTTGCAGTAGTATATTGAAGCAAATAAGTTCAAAGGGGCGTAACTCCTAGAAAAAAATTTGAATCGTATTATCCTGTCGATATGCACATCTGCATAGTATGTCCTTATTATCTAAAAAGGTTTCATGAAATTCTGTTGTGTGGTTTCAGAGGAGTTGCGATGATAAACTGTTGCAGTAGTATATTGAAGCAAATAAGTTCAAAGGGGCGTAACTCCTAGAAAAAAATTTGAATCGTATTATCCTGTCGATATGCACATCTGCAAAGTATGTCCTTATTATCTAAAAAGGTTCATGAAATTCTGTTGTGTGGTTTCAGAGGAGTTGCGATGATAAACTGTTGCAGTAGTATATTGAAGCAAATAAGTTCAAAGGGACGTAACTCCTAGAAAAAAATTGAATCCTAATTTCCTGTCGATATGCATATCTACATAGTTTGTCCTAATTATCTAAAAAAGTTTCATGAAATTCTATTGTGTGGTTTCAGAGGAGTTGCGTTGCGATGACAAGAAACAGGACTGACGGACTGACGGACGGACGGACAGACGGACGGGTCAAAAACATTATACCCTCAGCAACTCGTTGCGTGGGCTATAACAAGACAGCTGTCATTTTTGTATATCAACACAAAATATCATCAGAAATCTCTATATTAATCTGTTGTATAGGCAGTACAGTGACCTATAGTTGCTTAAATTCTCTTCATTTGGACTCTGTTAAATAGTTGTCTCATTTGCAATCATAACAAATGTCTTTCACTGAAAATATTTGTTTACCAAAATTTGTCTCTTATTAACTTTTTATCTATCATACACCATCCAGCTAAACTTTAAGGCTGACCTCTATACTAACATGTACCATGGACTGTATAGACAATATTTTATGACCAATAGGTGTCTCTGTATTGACTATAACTGACCAAATGTCACCAGGGTAACTTAAGGCTGACCTCTATACTAACCTGAACCATGGATTGTATAGACAATATTTTATGACCAATAGGTGTCTCTGTATTGACTATAACTGACCAGATGTCACCAGGGTAGGTTTTATGGTTGATTTGGTATAATCTCTTTTCTGCTCTCTTTACAGTTACCTCTCTTGTGGCATTGAATTGTTCAATCTAAAACAGAAACAGATTTTACAATCAAACTATAGAAATTGATACACACTGAAGATACCCCTGCCACAACCAGATAATTTTAATAGTGTGAAAATATGCAAGTGTTCAGTTAACAGGAAGATGTTGAGTGATGATTCTGAAATCGCATCACACAGTATGGCTGACTTATATAAACCCTAAAACCAAATTTCAGAAATCCTTATGATGTAGTTCTTTAGAAAGATGCAACGAAATAAATTGATGGACGGACAAACGGATAGATGGACAGACAGAGGTAAAACAGTAAACCTCCAACTTTTTTAAAGCGGGGTATAATAAATCAATCACATTTATATATATAATTATCATTAAACAAATGAAATGAAATGCTTTAAAAGATTAGCAATAAGGAATTTTATCTTCAGACAATTTGAAATCATTACTCAAAATCTGAAATTATGGTAAAAAGACAAGAGAATTGTCACTGACCTGGAAAATGAACTTTTTCTCATCTCCTTCTTGTGCTGCCTTAATCACTGAAGCCTTTCTACTCAATCCTTTCTTTTTATTCCACAGTTCTAACCGTCTGTCTGGTGTCATCTTGACCTTGAAATTATCTGCATCCTGGGGCATCTGTAGAATACAAAATTAGTGATTAAAGTAAAGAGACTTTCTACATGTGCATGTCTTCTGTATGCATGATTGATGTGTCATGTTCTTGCTAATAATCAACATTAATGATTATTGCTACTTTATGAAGTTTTCATTTGATCTTACTGACTGATAATTTACATTCTCAGCACAGTAGAGAGATATGAAAAATTGTTGTTAGAAACTACTAGATACTGAAGTTAACAACGTCATCATGTGTAAAATAGCATGAAATAGATTATCATTGATCATCTCAACTGGATTGCTGTTCTCACTTTTACCGTACCCTCTCAAGCAAATGTTTACTTTCAGATAGAAGGATGGTAGCTATTACTATACATGCTTCATCATTTGGTAATGCAGGAACAAATCATTTTAAGACTATTTACAGACCTGCCAACTATCCCGATTTTCGCGGTATCATCCCCATTTTTATCCCTCAACCTGAATCCCAATATTGGGATTGTCAAACTAGTCAAAATCCCGATTTTCACCAAATATACCCGAAAAAATTATTGTTTACCGATTTTGAAGTTTTTCTGATCAATTTTAAAAAATCTATAATTTTACCTGGGGACATATTATGACAAGTTAACGACCCTACGCTAATCAACAGTCACAACAGGTGTCATAATTAGTGGTTGTATGTAATCAGATTACCTAATGGGTCGTAACAGTCCTCAAAATTAATTTGTATACACACATTTGGTCAAAAAGCCTTTCAATTTTAATCAATTTATCATACAAGCACAATTTGTAACATGTGCCGTAGTTCCACAACAAAATCATAATTAATTGAAAGATGAGAACTGTAATGAACTCTCAAGAAAACATCGTTTATCTTGAAATCTGTTTAATTTTTTAAACCAGACGTCGTGTGTCTGTTGATTTAAAATCGACGCCATTTTGTATTCACTTCTACTGTTTTACTGTATAAGCCTCCTTCGGTAAGAGCACCTCTGAATACATAGAAAGATAACTCAAATTTTATCCATTTTCTCCTTGATACTGATAAGATAAGACCATAAGTAAGACTAAATCAAAAATCTGTCTTCATCCTTCTAACTTAAGGACATGTAGTTTTAGTCTTTTGAGTCAAGGTTCATTAATTGAGAAGGTCTTTGAGGGTAAGAGGGGGGGGGGGGGGGGGGGGGGGTCTCTACTTTGAATCCTTTATTTTTAATGCCATTTTTCTCTATTCTTCAGTTATTTTGTCAATTTTATAATTTAATAGTACAAGAATCATGCAAATAAAAGAAACCAAGGCCTACAAGCTCATCATTAGTATACCGAAAGAAAAAAGAAGAGAACTTAGACTATTTTAGGAGTAAAAAACAATGCACACAGAAAAGTCGCTAAAATTTTAACCCTTTAAAATCTGGTCGCCGCGCTAAATCCCCCATGGAGATTTTCAAAAGTTGGCAGGTCTGTATTTATCCTTTATTTTATTCTGGTCAAATCTTCAATTTGTCTTTAATATAGTATGTATAAAATTATAAATTGTTATTATCAAGACTACATTTAAAAAAACAAACTTATTCAGACATACATTTGATTATAACATTATGAAATAGAAGTTAAAATAAAAATGCTGTTTGTACCTATTGTCTTCAATACAGAAACATAACTTAATCCCACCTAATGGTAAAAAGTATAAATATAAGACTTACTTCAAAAGAATTATCCAGTTTCATAACAATTTCCAATCCTGTTTGGTTCTGTACACAGAATGGAGAAATGATCTCCCCTGCTTTCTCTGATGGCTCTACCAACATGTAGGCATCTCCAAAAGACTGAATTGAAAGATGATTAAATACAAAAATATAAGCAGAAAGGAGAAATTATCTCCCCTGCCTACTCTGATGGCTCAATTAACCTGTACGCATCTCCAAAAGACTGAAATGAAAGTAGATGATTAAATACAAAAATATAAACAGAAAGGAGAAATTATCTCCCCTGCCTTCTCTGATGGCTTAACCAATCTGTACACATCTCAAAAAGACTGAATTGAAAGTAGATGATTAAATACTAAAACAGAAACAGAAAGGAGAAATTATCTCCCCTGCCTTCTCTGATGGCTTAACCAATCTGTACACATCTCCCAAAGACTGAAACAAAATTAGATGATTAAATACCTAAATATACATAGAAAGGAGAAATTATCTCCCCTGCTTTCTCTGATGGCTCAACCAATCTATAGGCATCTCCAAAAGACTAAAACGAAAGCAGTAGTGTAAACTCAGAAATTATTGCGTTCATTTATTATTACAATTTTGTCATTTAAGACTAGAACAGGATTTTATTTTTTGCGATATCAAGAAAAATCCTGTTTATATCATATGAATTTTTATTAAATGCTAGTTTAAATTATTGCGATTGTAACCCAGTCTCATTTTTAGCATTAATAAAAACATCGCAATAATTTCTGCATTTACATGTACAGTAACTAAAATATCAAATATACACAAGATCAAAGCATTATTTCCTATTTTACATCAGGGCTATTCCAGAAAAAAATGTATGGGGGGGGGGGGTTGGAAGGCAGTTTTTGTCAGCACCCGCCACCCAGACAATTGTAATTGAGAATTATAGTCCATTATAGTGTGAAAAGTTGCTCTGATACCCATCACCCATGTATTATTAATACAATGTGCCTTCAAACCCCCCAATACATTTTTTTCTGGAATAGCCCTCATTTGGAAAGTGATTCAAGCTTGCTTTACTTAGTTTTGATTGTGATTTGTAAACTTCTTTTTTCAAGCAATTTTTTATATAAAACATCAACCAACCTCAAGTCTGCATTATTTCTTCAGAAAATGTCTCATATAAAGATTCTCTCTTCTTACGGCTATAACATAGTTTTGTCACATACCTTTCCAAGATTTTGTAGAACCTCTAAACAAGTCTTTGACATGGTCAGCTGAATCTCCTCATGGGAGAAAACTGTGACGGTCATCTTAGGAGGAGGTAGTACTATGTCTACAGAATCTCCATCCTCATCGGGAGGAGGAGGCAAGTCATCATTCATCATCACCTACAATATACAGACAAAAACATGAGGTTGGGCTCCTCATGGAAAACTGTAACAGTCATTTAGGAGAGTAGTACTATGTCTACAGATCTCCATCCTCATCAGGAGGAGGGGGTAATCATTCATCATCACCATAATATACAGACACATTCAGTTGGGTTAGGAGAAATGTGTCTCTAGTTACTATGTCTACAGAATCTCCATCCTCATCAGGAGGAGGAGGCAAGTATCATTCATCATCACCTATTAATGTACAAACAGTGGTTGTTGTTGAGGTGGTTCATAAATGTTTCTCTTTTCTCATTTTTATATAGATTAGATGGTTTGTTTTCCGGTTCAAATGTGATGGCAAATGACCAAATGCATCCCAAAACTGTATGAACAACACATCTGCACATATCATTCAGCTTATCCTTTCTTTCACAATATAAGGACGAAATCAAAAGTTCAATGTAGGATAAAAAACTTAATTTAAATAGTTTTTTTTCACTGACCCCCACTCAGGACTTAACTCAATTTGGGAAAAATTGATTAACCAATAGGGAAATATGTAAAAATAGATTTTATATATACAAAACTTGCAGAATCTTAACCCCCCCCCCCCCCCCCCCCCCCCCCCCCCCCCCCCCCCCCCCCACTCCCAAACTTTGATTTAAGTTTTTTATTCTTCATCAATCTTTTGATGTCATCCCTAATGAGTACAGAGAAAAACTGGCCAAAAAACCTTTATTACACTTATCTTATTACAATAATGTATCAATATAGACATTTATAGTCATACCTCTGCAACTTTTTAAGAACTGACTTATACTTTTTCTGTCTATGAAGAAATAACATTAATAATGTGAACATTGAATAAACAGCATAGTGGCTTATTTAAAAGCGTGCACAACATTTTTAGGTTATTTCAAATAAACAGAAACATGATTAGTCAGTCCTTGTAGTCTAATTCTGAATTCCATTTTTAAGAAGTAAATTATGAAAAAATGTAGATAATGTCAAGGTACATGACAAATTTATGTCTATGAGCTGATAGACAACAAACTTTCAGCCAATCAGAAGAGGTGTTACATCCTAAATTAAATGATTATCAAAAAGTGTTAAACAACTATACCCAACTCCAAGGCAAATTAAATCTTTATACCTTATCCCCAAATGAAAAGTTTTACGAGTTAAGATGTTAATGTTCTCTTCACTCAAAATTTTAAAATGAAATCTGAGCAAAGCAATTTGATGTCAATAGTATTAGTTTTAAACACACAAAAGCATTCCTAGTGAATACAATGTTTAAGGCACATTTGTAGATTACCAAGATGAGAAAACTCTGTGCAAATATGTCAAACTAGTTATAACTTATGAAAGCTTGTGTGATAGTGCTTTTAAATCCTTAAATTAATTTCTAGAGTCAAAGTTGAATTATTTTAAAATTTGCATCAGTATTTTCTTACCGTCCATACAAACTAAAAATGTGTTAAATTTAATAATGATACATGTATGAGATAATACGAGATAATTGTATGACCCTTAAACTATTAAAATGACTTCAAAATGAATGCATTAAATTCTTATTACATATAAGAAAGTTTGATATTGCAGTGTGGCAGCCTTTATATGAATAATTGTATTCAATAAATCTTTTTAATATAATTTTAAGAAAAAGTTTAACAAATATAAAATATAATGAAATTATAGGAATCAAATTTAAAGAAAGATATTTCAAATGATTAGCACAAGAAAAGGTGGAACAATAATTTGTCAAAGAATTATTAAGAAATTTGAAATTTTATACTGAAATGTGTAATGGAAAATACTTTCACGTCATTTGAAATCTGACTGATAGTTGTCTGATTGGCAGTTATACCACATCTTCTTATTTTTATAATAAAATTGAATTTTGACAGACTCAACTTTAATACAAATTTGAACCATGGATGTACAAATGTATAATATTGTTTGTCCATTAAGCAGACCTATACAAACCTCAAGTCCCAACTCCCAGCGTTTCATTTTACCATCCTCTACAACAGGTTCTAGTAATGGCTCCCAGACTGATAGCTTCTCATTGTAGTAAGCTACTTCTAGCTTCAATGTACTCTCTACACTTAACTGAAAATAAAATTTTAATCCATTATCTTAGTGCCAGTTGACATGGATTGATTCTACCATACACCATATCTTTTTGTCTTTACTTTAAATGATGTTAGCTTACTCTGATGTATCATTATACATTTTGTTATCTAGGGTCTTTCTAGCTTATTTTAGTAAAATTGTGATCCTCATTGTTGAAGGCTTGTGCACATTTTGTTATCTAAGGTCTTTATAGTTTATTTTAGTAAGGTGTTTCTCATTGTCGAAGGCGTGTGCTGCAACCTGTAGCTGTTAGCATCTGTGTCCTATGGTTTTGGTGGATAATTAACACATTTGCAAGCATTCTACATCTAATTTAAGCTATAGCTTCTTATATTCATATTCCTAATTCATTTTTAACTAACCTTTGAACTCCAATCTTTGACCTCTCCCGAGAAGGAAGCTTCCACTATCAATAATGGAACAGTCCTCTTTCCCACACCTCCTTCTATCTTGATAACCATGGTTGGTATCTTGGCTATCAACTGTGAAAAAAGATATCAGCTCATTCAACAAATCCTATTATGTACATGATCACAATTTATTTGATACCTCAGACACTTAAAATTCTCGTTTAAAAAACAAATATGGTGTACTTTCTCATGCATTACTTGATGTTTACTCTTATGTAAACTGTGGATTCATAAATCATTCCTTAGGACTGAGGAAAATGGTACCAGGGGCGGATCCAGCCATTTAAAAAAAGGGGGGGGGGGGGGGTTCCCAACCCAGGACAAAGGGGGGTTCCAACTATGTCCCCATTCAAATGCATTGATCGTCCAAACAAAAGGGGGGGTTCCAACCCCTGGAACCCTCCCCCTGGATCCGCCACTGGGTACCAAGCAGAAAATTATGTACCCATGAAATCCAAGCATATAAAAAGTTTACTTTTAAATTTTGTACTCATGTATATGGATAATTGGTCTACTTAGAATAGTAATGAATCCACAGTACTTGCAAGTTGACATACAAAAATAATGTAGATAACATGTGACAAAGCCAGTGTCTAAGCACATGAAATGGAATAGATTTGGTTCTAAGCCCCATGATTAACTTGTGAAGAAAATATTCAATATTGATTATTTCCCTTTCAAAACAAGGTAGTTGATTGAATGTAAGCAAATATTACAATTATTAAGTCATTTTAGATATTATCTTTAGAATTTGCATTTACAACATTAGAATTATGCACTGAAATTTATCATGCAGTAAAGAACAATTTATTTTTTTAATAACACGTAGCTTGAAAGTGAAATGAACGGATGCATTGAACTTGTCAATAGTTTTAAGTGCAAGGTCAAACTAAAAAGCAGAAGATTTACAAGGTCAAATTGTGTCAAAAATAATCGGAAAGTATGACAGTCCAGATCAGGCAATGTGACATGGAAATTTAGTATTATATTTTTGATAGTGCTGAATTGAGCATTTAATGCCAATCAATCAATCAATAGTAATGAAAGAACATGCTAGCATCCAATATGTGTTAAACAAAAATTTCTCCAAACCTTTAGTGTTAAGGTTTACAAAGGAAACACCATCTACAGGCAATTACATGTACGCTTAATATATAGATTTTTAAATTTCATTACACAAATTTACAATTCTAGAAAATTAAATTACATGCAAACTGAATTAACTTGATTACTCTATTCATCTGTAAACAAAATATCTAACACATGAACAAAATTCTGACAACTAGCTAAAATAGTAACTCAAAAATAAATCAATACATTCATAAACATAGCAACATAAGGGGCAGGCGATGCATCTGCACATAACAATGGCTTTCCTATTCAATGTTAGTTCCGTCATACCAAAGTTTGGACATCACCCATTATAGAAATGATTACATTAGACATTAAGTATAGTATAGATAGTATTTGGAAATATAAAGATTTGTTCAAGTTATTATCTTACATTCCTATGCAGCAGACATTTTTGTTTTTTTTTAAGGTGCATTAGTCACACACAAAAACAATTGAAAATTTCAAGATAACAAGATCTAATTAGTAGATGTTATTCGTGAGAGGAAATACACTTTTGTGAATAAATTCTTGCTTTACATTATTTGATACTTTTTCTTGATTCAAATACCCCCCCTCCCCCCACCCCCACACTCTACATTTAATTATGAGATAAAACATCAAGGCAACACATTTTTTCTGTAGTAACATTCTATACACATATATAAATAAGGTTTTTTTTATATTTTGAAGAAAAGTCAAAGAAATGTGCAGAATACACAAATACATAGAGGGATTGTGAACATATAATGTGAAAGGTCATATACCATTTCTGATGTAGTCTGAAAAGGAACCAATACATTACACATGGCAACATACATTTAGGTGGATACACAACATTCAACTAAAGGAATTTACAGCTTATACAATATAATACTTTAAAAAAAATGTTAGAGTATTCCCTATAGCTAGGAGACATTTTTTTTCCGCCATCTCCATATAATACGAAAAACACCAAAAATGTCCTGTAGAAAAATCCTGTTTAATTCTTTACAGCTGTTTTGAAGAACTTGGTTGTTTTAAAAAAAGTGATAATAGAGACATGAACCAACAAAGGTGATCCTAATGTGAAGATTTTGAAGTTTATTTCACTAATCTTGAGAATAAAATAAATTATTCATTAAAGTTAATCTTTTCTGTTCTTTACTTATATTTTTTCATAAGACTTTTGTGAAAATGGCCATCGAAACAAATCGGAATCAATTAACAATATTCTAAAATTGTTATTCAACTGGCAGCCTGTTGTTTTTTTTAATTCTAAGATAAGTACCTGTTCTGATCTGGTTTCTTCTTCAATCAGTTCATCTAAGATTTCTTCTGGTTCCAGTTCAACCTCCTCTCCTGTTTTAAGGAACCAGAAATCAGTTTCATGTAGCTTCTTGACCTCCCACAGGTCGACTGGTACTGCATATTTACTGGTTTCATCCTCTGAACCCTGAAAGTTAAAATTCTAAAGTTAAACTAAAACTTGAATGACATTTTCTTTTAAATACATTATTGAAATTGTTAGGGCTTTTCCTTTAAAAATCGATGTGGACTTCAATTATTCCTCCACACTGGAAAGATATAAAGACTCAACATTAAATAAAGCACAATAAAAAATTACAAAGTTTAAAACATTTATCACTCCTAAAAGATATAAAGATTTAAAATTAAATACTATAAAAAGATATCAAAATTTATCATTAAATAGTCTTTAAAGAGGTTGTTATTCAACATCTAACTCTCTAAAAAATGTCTATACTTAACATTAAATACTTTGAACAGATACTATATTTAACATTGAACATTTTTAATAGATATCTATGACATTAAAAAATCCTATTGATTTCTAGTTAAACATTAAACACACTAACAGGCTTTGCAGCTAGAGCTGCACTAATTCCCGACATGGTTTTGATGGTAGCTGGAGATATGTTGAGGATTAAGTCTGAGGTCGCTATGTCCATGTGTGCACCTTTACCATAAGGTGTTTTACTGTAGAAGGATATCTCACATGGGTTCAAAATCTAAAATTA
This sequence comes from Mytilus edulis, assembly GCA_019925275.1. Lineage (NCBI taxonomy): Eukaryota > Metazoa > Mollusca > Bivalvia > Mytilida > Mytilidae > Mytilus > Mytilus edulis. Next base: position 91,889,004 of record CM034354.1, read on the forward strand.
AACATCAATGATCACAAGGAGTAGATACAGTGTCACTATTTTGTTGTCCTTTTTGTGATTTTCAGACATGTTGAAACTTTAAACCATACATGTACTTGGTTTTTGCTTTAATGAAGACTTATTACTAACAAATATAAATAATTTCTTAGAAATCTTCTGATTTTTTTTTTTATAATAAATAGATTTTCTTTGGCTCAGATATAGTTCATGAGGTTACAAAAAACTTAAAGAAAGAACAAGCGAGCTGTAGAACTGATATTTTTAAAACATTATTGAATTTATATTTACTGTCAATTGGTTTTTTTTTGTTTTTTTTTTGTGGTGATTAAATTCAATGATTTTCAATTTAAAACCGTAATGTTATACATTCTACTTTTTCTATTTTTGACGCTTATCCTACATAATATTTTGTGATTTCATCTTATTTGTAAAGTTTTACAGTAATCAACCCAAAAATGTTTAATTTTTCTATATAAATGAACCCTTTCTGGAGTCAAAGCATGTAACTACCTGTGCTTGGACAGATCTCCGTTTACTGAAGACACAGGAGAAGATTTGTAAATCTCTGACATTGGCCGACATGTCTTGGGATTCTGGGTGGATCTTCATCTTGAAAATAACTTCCATCTAAAAATATCAAATTAAAGTCATAAAAATAGGTTTAACCATGTTATTGCACATAAGTAAATCAGTAAAGAACAAAAATGTAAAAAAAACACCTCATTTTCCAAAATTTAGTGTTTATATTGTCATTAGAATATAAACAAGAATGTGTCCCAAAAACACGGATGCCCCATCCGCACTATCATTTTCTATGTTCAATGGACGGTGAAAATGGGATACAATATTTAATTTGGTATTAAAAAGATTATACCATAGGGAACATGTTTACTTAGTTTCAGGTTGATTGGACTTCAACTTCATCAAAAACTACATTGACCAAAAACTTTAACCTGAAGTGGGACAGACAGACAGACGGATGGATAGACAAACAAACGAACGCACAGACCAGAAATCATAATGAGTGATAGATTTCTCTTAGAAGAAATTTAAAGGTCCCAGTGAATAAACTATACAGAGAAGAATAGCTATTGTATCTATATCATATTCTAGCTATAAAACCAGGTTTAATCCACCATTTTCTACATAAGAAAATGCCTGTACCAAGTCAGGAATATGATAGTTGTTATCCATTTGTTTGTTGTGTTTAAGTTTTTGATTTTGCCATTTGATTAGGACTTTCCTTTTTGAATTTAACTTGGAGCTCAGTATTTTTATGATTTTACTTTTTTCAATGTGTCAATAGAACTTTAATACCAAGATTTAAATACCTTGACCAAGAGGAGATGACCCTGTGGAAAACCTTCATTTGGTTTGCAATAACAGTATTGCTACTTACATCCAGTACAAGACAATTACAGTTAGGATTAAGTTGATCTTCAATCAGGATTATCTCTGGTTTCTCTATCTTGACAACAATGTCCATACAATTAGATGGTGGAGGAGGCAGATCTTCTTTTACTGTTAATAGATTGACATATATTTGTATAATATTCTGATAATTTTTAATTTGAAGTTGCCTTCATTAGATAAACTGCCAACTTTCAATGTTGTAAATTCTGAAATTTTCCTTGCATTTAATATGTCTATAGATATAGGAAGATGTGGTATGAGTGCCAATGAAACAAATCTCCATCCAAGTCATAATTTGTAAAAGTAAACTATAATAGGTCAAACTACGGCCTTCAACAGGAATCCTTAGTTCACACCGAACAGCAAGGTATAAACATATATTTGTATAATGTTCTATTAATTTTGAATTTGAGGTTGGGTCCATGAGATAACCTGCCAATTATCAATGCTGTAACTTCTGACATATTACATGAGTTTAATATGTTTAATCCACCATTTTCCTGGGGAAATGTCTGTACCAAGTCAGGATTATGACCGTTGTTTTCAATTCCTTCAGTTGGTTTATATAGTTGATTGCTAATTTTAACAAGTTTAATGGACTGCACCCTTTTTGAATATACTTTGGAGTCGGGTATTTTTGTTCAAACTTTTTTATCATTGTGATTGGTAAACTATAGCCACTTATGTGAGGTTAATTGTTGCAATCATTTTCTTCATTTTTTAAAAAACATGTATAATACCTTTCTTCTGGGTTTTGCTAGGTTTGGTTTCTTGCTTCACAACCTCTCCTTTGTCTGTCTGTGGCATGCCTTTTGTGAAGAAATCTCCCAGGGACATGAGATAATCCAGACACACACAGATGTACAAGCTGTTCACCCTGACATCAACTGAAATACACAATGTTTCAAGTTAGGAGAGAACTACTGTAGCTGCCTTCATAATAATTTGAACAAAAGTTGACTAAAATTGAGTTTTGGGACATTACTAGGACTGATCTCATGCCTACACCAGAGTTTTGGGACATTACTAGGACTGATCTCGTGCCTACACCAGAGTTTTGGGACAATACTAGGACTGATCTCGTGCCTACACCAGAGTTTTGGGACAATACTAGGACTGATCTCATGCCTACACCAGAGTTTTGGGACAATACTAGGACTGATCTCGTGCCTACACCAGAGTTTTGGGACATTACTAGGACTGATCTCGTGCCTACACCAGAGTTTTGGGACAATACTAGGACTGATCTCGTGCCTACACCAGAGTTTTGGGACAATACTAGGACTGATCTCGTGCCTACACCAGAGTTTTGGGACATTACTAGGACTGATCTCGTGCCTACACCAGAGTTTTGGGACATTACTAGGACTGATCCCGTGCCTACACCAGAGTTTTGGGACATTACTAGGACTGATCTCGTGCCTACACCAGAGTTTTGGGACATTACTAGGACTGATCTCGTGCCTACACCAGAGTTTTGGGACATTACTAGGACTGATCTCGTGCCTACACCAGAGTTTTGGGACATTACTAGGACTGATCTCGTGCTACACAGAGTTTTGGACATTACTAGGACTGATCTCGTGCCTACACCAGAGTTTTGGGACATTACTAGGACTGATCTCGTGCCTACACCAGAGTTTTGGGACATTACTAGGACTGATCTCGTGCCTACACCAGAGTTTTGGGACATTACTAGGACTGATCTCGTGCCTACACCAGAGTTTTGGGACATTACTAGGACTGATCTCGTGCCTACACCAGAGTTTTGGGACATTACTAGGACTGATCTCGTGCCTACACCAGAGTTTTGGGACATTACTAGGACTGATCTCGTGCCTGCACCAGAGTTTTGGGACATTACTAGGATGATCTCGTGCCTGCACCAGAGTTTTGGGACATTACTAGGACGTGATCTAGTGCCTACACCAGAGTTTTGGGACATTACTAGGACTGATCTCATGCCTACACCAATTGCTTTATAAATATTTGAGCTGCGTCGGATAGAAATCCATCTTATGCAAGTGCAGGTAAACATTTAAGTGTATAATACTTTAATTGATTTATAGCATTTAAATATGAAAAAAAGAAAAATTTATATCTTTTTGTAGGATTCTTATAACAACTCAATTCACAATCAGGTTTTCTGTAGGAGATAGTAGGTTAAAAGAGGAACTGATATTAATTTGCATAAGGTAGAATTCTATCAGACGCAGCTCATTTGCACATTGGTCATTTGAGATAGTTTTTGTCCTAATGGAACAGATGGTAATATTTCTCTAATTCTATGGAAATATATCCCTTTCCGAACAAAGGAAAATTTAATCAACTTGTGGTTGCCGGTGATCTCAGAAGATGATTGGCTGAGTCAAAGGGTCATAACCTTTCTCAGCTCCCTAAAATGATCAAAATGTTCTAACAGGTGTTAATGAAATTGACAACTTCGTGGAAAGTGGAAGGCACTCGAAGGGGTTTTGGTTTAGAAAAGAAGAAAATTTATCTTTCAATCTTTAGAGAAACAGATTATTACATAGTAATGTGTGGATTATCGGATTTATCTAATCTCGATAGTTAAATTATAAATTTTAAAGTCCTCGCCGAGGCTCGGACTTTAAAATTGATAATTTAACTATCTCGATTGGATAAATCCTATAATCCACGCGTATCAATGTAATAATCTATATTTAACAAATCATCCCATACTTCCCAGTAACTTTGTTTGTCCAGTACCAGTTAGTCGGTTTATTAAAAATATTTTGATGATAACATTTACAATAGGAAAATCTTCTTAAAAGACATGTGGAAATCCCTTATCAAATTCTATTTAAAACTATTGGGTTTTTTTAATTAATGGAAGAAAAGATGAACTAATGACTATAAAATTTATGTTCAAAATTTGTAAAAATTCCACTCAAAACTAAAACCCACCAGTAGCATCTTTACTGCAGTCCTGTTTGAAGCTGACATCAATCATGTTACTGGATCCCTCCTCCGACAAACGGGATTTACTCCGCTGTATCATTCTGAAATTATATATATACAGGGCTTTTATTGACAGCTACCCAAATGCAAACAATTAAACAAGTCCAGATATCAGGAGGCCGATATGAAAAATATGATCTTGGTATATAGACAAGTACCTATGTTAAACACAAGTTACTGTAAATTAATTTATTTTCATTTTTGTAGATTGATGTAAAGTTGTAATTTCTTTGATATATGATTTCTAGAATTTGCTGAAGTAAAAAGAAGCTTTAAGAAATTTTACTCTTAGTTAAATTTTTATTTAACAATAATAATCATAATGATTTCATGCAAATAGTGCTATATGGTAAATGACTATAGTAAATAGAAAGTTTATAAGATATATATATTTAAGGTGGTACCTAACACTACAGGGAGATAACTCTGTAAAATCGGCTAAACATTCTGATTTCATTGTGTTGTAAAGGGAATAGTGAGCATCTCAATGATCAAAATTGGTGTTTGTCAAACTGCTATATAACCAGTGTAATTTTTCTGACAAAACGGTTGGTTCAAAGTTTTTGAAATTTTTATATTATTGTTAAAGGGTCAAAGTAAATACTTTGACAAAATTTTATGAAAATTAAACGAGCCAAATTAATTTAAGTTAAAGTGTTGGGTACCACCTTAACTTACACTATATTATATGAAATAAAAGTATGCATAATAAATATCAGATTAGATTATTTTCCTAAAATTGTGGGATTCTGGTCCCATTTAAAGGATGGTGTTATATGTAGATTTAATAGTCTAGCTGGCATTAAGAGAATACCAATTTTGTTTATTATTTATTTTGGGAAGGGGAGTTACAATAGAAAGAAAATGAAGTATATAATGCATCACATAAATTCCCTTAATACAATTAGAAAAAAATCCATTTTTTTCATTAGCACACTTCACTTTAAAGTCAGATTAACTAGCAAACTTCCTACAAATCAAGCTCTTAATCAAATGCAATACAATAATCTTTATAACTAAGTAATATATACAATATAATAAAAGTGCAAACATTCAGGTGCTTTTACAATCAATAAATATGTTGTAATGCAATATGAAGTAAAGTGACCTAAGCCTATAGACATGATAGAAGATAAACAAAATTTAGAAAAACAAAACAAACCAAAAAAACACTGAAATAAGACGAGTTGAATGGGAGTTAAGTATTGCAAAATTAATTGTATATTTTTTCTTCAGATACTGCGTATTTTGAAAATATGACCATAAAAAATCAAGCAAAAATAACTGACAATATTATTGTGTATCATACAGTCAAATTTCACTCACATTATTTTCATGTGAATCTAAATTTATGTGAGTCTCACATATAAATCATGTGTATGGCATGTTTTCTCAATAGATGTTACTATGACTCCCATTCATTTCAAAATAAAATGATCAAAGAGATGAAAAATTTAAAGCTATTCCATTTTAAACATAACTCCTACTCAAGGAGGGGAGATAATTGTGAGGGGGACTATCAAGAAATGAAATACCCAGTCATTTATTTTAGGAATTCTTTTAAATTTGTACCCTGATTTATATAAATGATTAAAATTCAAAAATTTTACTGGATAAAAACTATTTTCAGCTTGAGGATCTCCTAAAATCTGCAGATTTGTACCACTTAATTGCAAGTTAAAATTTAATCATCTGAAGTTGTATTAAATCTAAGAATAGACATTTTCATATTCCTGAGTGACTCCTAGAGTGTTGTGTTAAAATGGAATAGCCTCAAAAGATTTAGCTTAGAACCAATTATCAATGCATACATATCCTTAGTAAACATGCTGAAAAAATAATATTCATCAATTCTAAATTTCAAACTAATAAAAAAATTGTAAAATCATTAAAAGCCCCCAAAAATGCCTGATAACTGGTTCCCTGTTAATATGAATGATACCATTGTAATGAGTGTTACCTTGTGATGATATCAGGGCTGTAAAACAATTGTAAAATGTTATCATGAAATGTTACAATGAAATAATTTGTGATAAAACACACACATATATAGGTAAAACGTGTGAAGTGATGCCTGCTGGTTAAGGCATGTGGAAACACACACATATATAAAAGAGGAAAAAATGTGTATCAAAAGCGACGCTTGCTGGTTAAGGCATGTCAAGCTCCTTAAAGGAAAGGTACATTCTGTAGGTATGCAGGTTATACCAGTTGAACACTGTTCTTTTTAAAATATCCTATTTGTAACGTTACACCAACAAATTCTTCAGAGTTTTTTTCAGAATCATACAGATTAGAAACATGTAGAAATTCATGACCCTTTACAAAAAAAATATTTTTTCTTACGATTCCAAACGTGTAGTCAATCATAACAAACCTTACTGGTAGTCTTGAATAAATTGTCATGGCTCAAAATTTTTAAACTACGCGTAATAATTAATGACAAAATCGTAACAAATTGTGAAAGTTTGCAATAACTACTTTGTAATAACTCATAATAAATGGTAAATAGCTTGTTATAACTCATAACAACTTTAAAATTGGTCATAAAATTGTCCAAATCATAAAGATCTCTGTATAAGTGCGATTCTTAAGGACTAAATAGAAGAATCGTATGTAAAGAGGCTTCACAAAAGTTAAGACAACAAGCCAACATAGTGAAAATTTATATGAAACAGAATCAGTACAATGGTAGGTTAACATTTGACATTAAATCTGGTTGATCCATTTAAGTATACATAACAGGGTGGTATAAGGTTATGACACCAATGAATCTGTGTCTTTAAACATAATTTTAAACATCAATTCTAAAATTATTCCCATAAAAGGGTTATAAAGTTTAAAGGTACAATGTATGTTAAAATGGAACCTTTTATTTTCTTATTGTTTAGTTATTCATAAGCAGGAATCATTGCTTAAGCAAAAGCTAAACCCCACTCGTCTTGTGATGTGCAAAGTTGGAACATAACATTACAATCTGTACTGTAAGATGGACTAGTCAATTACAACAAATGAGAGATAGTAGGAGTTATTTAGCATAAATCAAAGTGAAATACTTTCATAAATCACCAAGGTCAAATAATAACTATGTTCTTCATATCCTCCCTCATTTGTTGGAATGGAATAGTCCTAAATAAATAAAACTTGACTTTAAGAATAATTTACACACAATACCTGGTGATGCCATTAACTTTGTGTTGTCTAGAATCATCCAGAACCGTGTCCTTCAGAATGACCTTGACCTCCATTGATTCGTCAGACATCTGTTTACCAGAAACAGCTATCACTTGAAGTTCAACCTTACCCAGGGCTGCTTTGTCAGATCTCTGTGCCATCTGCAAATATTGAGTACAACCTGTTAAATGGTGATCTTTTGTCCTTGTTGTAAACAGTGGGGTTTTTTTTAATTTTATTTCTGCATTTTGCTGGCCTTATCATAAAGTAACAGAGAGACCGAAGAGATATTCAAACTAATTTGTAAATGAAAAAGTGACAAGGGCTGCTTTGTCAATCTCTGTGCAATCTAGAAATATTGAGTACAACCTGTTAAATGGTGATCTTTTGTCCTTGTTGTAATTTTTATTTTTTTGGATTTTATTTCTGTTCCTTTTAAGTCTTATCATCTGCTTTGCATTTTGATATTTTGAGAGGCAAAAGATACCAAAGACAAAAATTCATGATGATTTATTTATTGTGGAAGGAAGAGAGGATACACACAAAATGAGGTCTTCTTGTTTAATAGTAAAGAATCTGTGGAAAATATGAACAATCCATATTACAATATACACAGCAAAATCAGAAATGTTTCTGAAACTTACCAAATCCTCTTGTCCTATATACAGTGTGGCACTCAAACTTTCTATTTCAAAGTTAAACTTCAGTTTACATGTCAGCTCTTCTGATGGTTGTCTTGCTGTAAAAATAAAATGGTGATCGCTCATGAATAAGAACAGAAAGCTAACCTTCTTACTATTAAGCAGAATACACAAAACTTTTCAAACTTGAACCTTAAATTGCAGAAGAGTGATGTTTATTTTAGGTTATTTTCTGTTCTAAGATAAATTTATGTCCTATATTTCTTGGCATAGAGCTAGCCATATGTATCATATAGACTCCAGATTTTTTTTCTAAGATATGCATGTGCATATCTATAACACTGATATTCTCTGTTCTAAATTTGATCAATCTTTTAAAAACACTGTTTACCTCATACACTAAGTTCTTGAGATCATTTGATTGATACACATTTTGTTATGACTGTGTTAGTTCACATGCCTAACACAAGTGAGTGAATATTTCAAGAAATAATAGGATAGACCAGATAAAAAATGTATTTGGATAAAAACAAGAGTGCACACACTGAAATGTCTCGCCTTCTTTACTAATCATTGATATTATGTTGATAGTCCTAAATATAAAGCTTTATTACAACTGTCAGATAAACTTAGGCCAGGATTTTTTAATTTGTTGGTTTACGGATCCGCCGACCCGATTTTGCCGATTTCCAGAATAAAAATAAAATTGACTTTTCATGCTTTTTTATTCCCGCCGACCCTAACAAATGCATTATCCCTGAAAAATAATTAAAATATCCTTTTTTTATGAAATGAAATGCTTTAATCACTAACAAAATTGATAACACTTTCTATTGTGAAAAATAAAACTTCCAGTTTACGTTTCTAAAAATAGACGAATCAATTATAACTGACCTTGAAATGTCGTTTGTGCAATTAATTTTGCGAAACGAAACCTGTTTTTAAAACCAATTACACAATAAGTTCGTTTCCCTAATTTATCATCAGTCCGTAAGATGCATCATCTCATAGAAATAGACTTGTCTAAATGTGAACAGGTGGAAGACATCAAGTTAAAGTATTGAATATTAACTAATCATTTGGAATTTTATTTTTTCATAGATAATAAAAAATATCGTCCATTTGGATAAAAAAACGGGAATGCATGACAACAGATTAACCCGATATTTTCGTTTTTCCGGTGGACGAGTCTATTACGTTTTTGACACGTGTGTTAAAACTTATTTTCGTACGACGTTTTTACATTTTTTTTTCTTTATCAGTTTTCGTGCTTGAAGATCATTATTCACCAAGTTTTCTGGAATTGATGAAGAGCTACGCGAATCTGTTTTTCTTGTTTGTGAAATGACGATTTAATTTCGTCTTTGTCCGTGCACACACCTCAGGCACACACTTTTTTACGGGAAATTATTAGACAATGTCATGCGATGTTTATGACAGATGAGCAATAATATTTCATTGAACTAAAATTTAAGAAATGATGACAAAATAGCATAACAAACATATTGTTAGAAAGGTGAAATATATATTTATTTTGCATATTTTTCTGTCTTGAAAGATATTTTTTTCTTTTTTTTTTCCGACCGACCGATCCGACTTTTTCAAGGGGAAAATCCGTAAACCAACAAATTAAAAAAACGTGGCCTTAACATTGACCAAGAAAACTAAACATTGACCAATGAACCGTGAAAATGAGGTCAAGGT
>CM034354.1:91899017-91963492 GCA_019925275.1 Mytilus edulis
AATCAAAATTTATAATATGACCTTGACCTTTGACATTGACCTCATTTTCATTTTTAGTACCAATGACCTCATGAAGACCCTAGGTCTCTATCAGTTATGGTTTACCAGTTGAAAATGCATATCGCTTGAATCAAATGAAAAAGGGGGAATAACTCTCATATGGAGTCCCCATAGAGCTATGGTTCAAACGAATATTCTTATCCTAAATATGTAACGAGCAATTTGGTAAAATAAAATCTTTTACGGTTACGAAGGAGAGGTGGCCACAAGAAAAACAGTGTTTGGGGAGATAACTCTTACAACGTAATGTATTTTGTTATAATTACATTTGATATATGTTTCATTATAATACTTTATTCTGATTGGCTAACTGCACATCACATGTTATTCCTCAAGCAATTGCATCACTCAATAAAACTTTTCATTCATGATAACACGTGGTCCCACAATAAAGTGCACAGATGAATTGAATAAAAAAGTTATAAAATTCGTGTTTTCATGATCCTAGCTAAAAAAAGTAATTATAAGTATTGAATGTTTCTTTTTGTAACCTCATAGGGTTGCAAAAGCGTTGACCGTGTGCACATTTTTAGAATGAAGCGCTTATGCGCTTCATACAAAAAGTACTTCGGTCAACGCTTTTACACCTCAATGAATTTACAAAAAAAAGCATTCAATACTTATATGCAGTTGTAAATTTTTAAAGCAAAAAGAGTTAATACTAACTTTCACTTTTTTGGATGTTCATGTACATTTTGAATGTATTTATTTTTCTCAACTACATGAATTTTTTGGTGTATTTTTAATGATATATATGAGTAGTCCAAATAATTATTAAGTCTGGCAAGGCTTTTTAAATTTTATTCTGGGACACCTTCCTATGACCACTAGGCTATGTTAATTTTTTTCTGGGACGCCTTCTTAGGAAGCCTTCCTACGAACGTCTTAGGAAGGCGTCCCAGAAAAAAATAAAATAGCCTTATTGGATATTTTTATGCATTATTTAACCAGTTGAGTCTTTTACAGGATTGTTTGTTTAATGCTGTTTAAACATTACTGGAAAAAAACCACCTTAAATTTGCTAATTATTTGGCATGAAAGTTTGATTTATTGAAAGGGACTCATAGTTTTCCATTTAATTTTAATAATTGTCTAATGGTTAAAACAATAGCTTCGTTGTTTACTTTTATACACAACAACATATTCACTTTGGTCTCGTTGTTTACCTAATATTCACTATGTACTTGGTAACAGTTATTAATTAATTGAATAGAAAATATTATAATAAATATTATTGGAAGCCGAATTGACGTCAAATAGGTGCCGATTTGACTAGATGCCAATTTAACCAGGTGCCGACTTGACTTGTACGTTTCAATTCCTCTGCGATCGTTTGCGGTATTTTCTTGAGAAAACCTATTTTCCATCATCAAAGAGAAGAAGAAACTGCTTGAAATGATTCCCGAACGCTTCGTGATTGTTAAAATAAGTTTAATTCACTCAAAAAACAATTTTAAAACTTGCGATGTTTAAACAGGAAGTTTCAAAAGCACGTGTAAAAGAAGAAATTAACCGGTGAGAGTGGAAATCCGTACATAACATATATCACTATAGTACGACTTTTAAAGCAAAACAGTTTCATCCTTTTGTAAAACAGTCTTTAATATACCTATCACATTAATGTTTGAAGGGTCTTAAGCTTATTCAAACCATATAAGTCGGTATGAAACACCAAAACGGAATGATAATAACCGATTACGTTTTGTAGTTTACAAAATTCTGGACTGGTTCCTGTCAAACTACAACACTTTCTTCGACTGTAGTGGAATACAAACAGAAACCAGTTAGTTTGTAAACTGGTTCCTGGCTGATTACTACACAATGCTCATGCATAATGATAACACAAGCACATTCCTCCAGTTTGTATTGAAATTAGTAAATACGAAACCAAGCGCGGTAGGCAGAGATGAGAGAAATCAGGTCGGCAGTTATGGAACAATGACTGCGTCATTTTCCAAAAATCTTTTATCATTTTTTCTAACTTAATCTCTAAAATCTTTAAATGATAAATATGTTTGATTCAATTTTTATCAAACCGATATCTGCCTAATAATCAAAGAGCAGAATGCTCTGAGGGATACGATTGCCATATAGTTTTCATTGACACATGTATAGCAGTTCTGCCAACTTTTCATTAAGCAAATTCGTGAGATTTGGCCAAAATAGAAAAGATCAAAGAGGGAAAAATTGATCCAAGGATACTGCTGCAAAAAAACATGAACATGCGTGAGTCTCACGCATTTTTGGCAGCCCTGGCCTTGATAGTCCAAATAATTATGACGTCTTGAACGGCTATTATATTTTTTTTTTACGCCTTATTTCGACGTCGAAGTAAGCTTCAAAGAAAAAAATTATAATAGCCTTCCAAGACGTCATAATTATTTGGACTATGGCCTACGGGATAAAACTTTGCTCAGTGCTTGGAGCACAAAAATCATGCTGGAAACATGAAATCTAGCAATTTGATTGGTTCATTTTCGAGTCTGAGTACAAAAATCATGCTCGAAAGTTTTATGTCCGATGGCTGATTTGCCAGACAAGCTGGGACCGTGGGGGACTTTTATGCTAGTATACTTAAATTACAAACTTAAATAGTCCCAGTCCCATAAATAGTCCCAGTCCCATATATTATATCAAGTATTATTGGATGCCGAATTGAATTTTAAATATGTGCCGATTTGACTAGATGCCGATTTAACCAGGTGCTGATTTGACTTTTTCTATGGGTGCCGATTTGACTTGTACCCAGTAATCTCGGGACTTTTCACTTCGTATCTTATCACCGTTAATTCTAGGAGGAACCCCATTTCCAAGTCCCATATATTATATCAAATATTTTTGGATGCCGAATTGACTTTTAAATAGGTGCCGATTTGACTAGATGCCGATTTAACCAGGTATCTATGGGTGCCGATTTGACTTCTACCCAGTAATCTCGGACTATTCACTTCGTATCTTATCACCGTTAATTCTAAGAGGAACCCCATTTCTAACTCTTTAATTATTAATTTCCTTTGGGTCAGTGGGCATGAATCCTTCCGTACACACTCCTCTGTTTAAATTGAGATCGTTCTTAATATAATACCGTATTTACGATGTTTATCGACATCTAACGAGTTAATTTTGTCTTGACGGGAAATACTTCTGAAAGGGAGACAACTCGAAACGATAATATGGAAGACTCCATATCGGCTAAAGGGGTGTTATAGGTAAAACTTCATTGATTTTAATTTAAATGATGCATATGATTTTAAATTATGCATCAACAATATTAAACCCTCAATAGCAGGCAGACATAGAAAGAATCCAATGAGTTTCAAATTAATTAATAAGCGGGGAAACAGAACAACCACTCAATCTGATACCCCTTGAAATCAAGAAAACTATACGCATGCGCATTAATACATAAACAAACCCGCGACTTGCGATTTGGAACAAGAACGTTTATTTAATTTATGATATGATGAATGAGTCTCAATTTCTTTATGAGAGTACAGTATCAGTTTCATAACGGTAAAATATAGAAAACTCCACTTCAGTTCTTATATGACAGAAATAGAACTATCGGAATTCAAAGAACTCTCGCATTTATCAAAACTTGGGAATTCCCTCTGACGTGTTTCTAAATTTATAAAAACACTAAATATAAATACTGCTTAATTCTGATTTTCCGTGTTGTTAAAAACACGCATATAAGTCAAGGGAAAAATCAAACATGAAGATTATGAGAAGAACATTACAGGAAAGTTGTTTATGTTCAATCATTTTGCTTGTTTTTACCTTTTAAAGCAAGACAATCATAACAATCTGAGATGTTGCTGAATGTTTAGAATAAAACGGTTGACGTGAGGGATTGAGCCCTGAGTCAACGGTAAAAGTCTACAGATTGCTTAAAAGCAATCGTATCCCAAAAACCATTTACATTATACTAAGAAGTAACTAAATATAAATTGTATGTGGAATATAGATGAAGGCAATAATGCGGTATCAGCCATCTGTGATGATATCAGTGACGGTTGTATCACACCTTTAAACTGTATGGCATTACATCATTGTTTAACATCATGTCACATAAAAACACATCTTATTGAGATATATAATAAAGTGTATAAGATATGTTTTATTTCAATATCACACACAATATCATCCCTCAATCAATTTAATCCTTGAAAAGAGCTCTTGGGATTATATTTTGTGACTGTATCAACTGGATACCTGTCTAAACAGAACCCTGAAGTCTAAACAAGTAATATAACTGAATCTTACTTCTTTAGGAAGAGTGGGATCTGCTTCATTTTCCTCGTATCCAATAGCATCATACAACTTAGATTTCTCATCTGGTGTAAACTGCTCTTGGAATTTGTCCTCTGTAAATATAGAATATCATACATCTTTAGAATTAAACTAAAGAATAACATCAAGATAACAGTGCATATTAAATACTGTAAATTCATAAATTATTGCGAGATTTTTATTATTGCGAAAAATGCAACAAAGTTGTAAACCCAAATATATAAACTCACATTTTGAAACATTTTATATGAATTTAAACAGGATTTTTCTTAAAATCATAAAAATTAAAATCGCATTTAAGTAAAAAAAAATGAAAAAATCGCAATAATTTCTGAATTTACAGTTACAAAATGCTGTAAGAAACTTTAGTAAATGATTTTCATACTTTTCTCTACAGATTAGATTTGCCATGCTCTTCTAAACCAATATTTTGTCTATGTCTTAAAGATTATTAATACATTAATACCATTTTTTTTTAATCTGATTTTGCATGCTTTGATATTTATTAAATCAAATCAGTGTTAAATACCACAAGTAAAGTAAACATTTTGGTGAATAACTTTTCAATATTTTAAAGCTGCAGTGCTTAAATTATGAAAGTGTAAATTTTTCAATACAAAAAGAAATCATGCACACTCATCAAATACTTAAAATTACAAATTTCAAAATCTAGCCACTCCATATATAAACACAGGAAGCTGCCAATGTTCTCATCCCGGGCTCATTAAGATTTATACATTTTCAAGGCCAGTTGTTTTGTTTTTTTTTCTCTCAAACTCTTTAATTTTAATTACTAGCCAATGTAAGGTTTCCCAACCTGTTGTGATTTCTTGTATTAAGAAAAAGTGAGTTCTTTATTTTTAGTTTTTGATTGGTCATCATTTGGTGATGAGCCTTTATATGCAAAATTTAGATGTGGTGTTGCACCACTTAAAATAGAAACAGGACGTTATGAGAATAAACCAATAAATGAAAGATGTTGTTTCATGTGTAAAAATGAAATTGAAAACAAAAAACATGTATTTACTGTATGTCCTTTATATGCAGACCTTCGGAATATATTGTAAAGTGAAGCAGTAAAACATACGATCAATTTTATAACTTGTCTATTGACAAAAAGTTTATATTTTTATTCAGAAACGAAGAACTATGTCAAGTAGTTGCTAAAACCTGCCATAATATTTTATGTAAAAGAACAATTTTTTTATTTGTATATAGCTGATGAGGTATTTTAAAATCTTAAATATATGTAGTTTTAAAATTGTTTAAAATATTGTATATAATTAATCCTTTAAGATTAGTCTCTCACAATTCTTAATAGAATGGCACTTGTATATGTTTGAGTATTTAAGCTAATGATATTTTACTGTTAGTTTTAATATACAATATACGCAATGTTTTATATGTTTATTGGAATGTATTATGCTATACAAGTGGTGAGACTTTAATAAAATATTGAATCTGAATCTGTAAAATACAAGGCAGGAATTATTATCAAAACTGATTGGGTCCTGAAAAAAGACTGCCTTTACAATAAGTGGTAATCTTGATAAAAAGTGTGTGAACTTTTTATCCATATCATAAAAAATTTAAAAACATAGCAGACAAAAACAAACTCAGTACTTTTATGTTACACATGTGCTACAGTGCATCAAAAAATCAAGTTCTTTCAGAAAACATATAAAGTCAGGTGAAAATAAACCATGACACACAAATACATCAAACTTTTATATCAGTGATCTTACCAGGGCTATCATCATCTGTAAGTAATCAATCAAGACCAGATAAAGGATTTGAAAATAGTTCTTTACCTGTGTGCACATCAAGGCTTATTTTATAATCAAATTCCATCATATAAACACGAAAACTGTTTTAAAACTTTATTTAAATATCACATAAGTAAATATGAAATAATAATGAAAATAATGATGCATTCAAAAACATTTACTCACCAAATTGCTGTTTCCGGTCAAAAATCTTGTCAGTTTTATCTAAGCGTATCATTAGCTGGCAATTATTTTCTATACAATTAATCGAAAGGCCATATGTAGAGCTATGCATATAACCAGTCAATTTAACATTAGATTAGGGGAAATGGTTTTGTGCAGGAGAAAATGATGAAATAAACCGTTTATGCTATTAATGGTATGCAATTTTATAAAAGTGGAGTCAACTGTGTTTGATTTTGTTCATTTATTGAGTATTTGTATGTAATGGAGCAGACGTTCTAAGATGAAAAAAAACTTGTGTCTGATCCTATCGTCAATGTCTTGGACAATAAAATATGTTTTAACAAAGACCAGGCTTTTCAAATAAATCAAAAGAGCGATAAACAAATATCATAAAGCAATGCCAAATTATCAATATGGACAAAAGCTTAAATTATGCTTGACCCCTTTTTAAATGATTGACCTACTTATTGTATTTGTCATACATTATCTTATTTTAAGAATGACCTACTTATATCTTCTTTCTTTTCTCCTGATTTTTTCTTGCCACCCAACCAGCCACCAAACCATCCACTTCCTTTCTCCTGAGCTTTCTTAGCACCAAGTTTGGCTGCCTCTACCTCAGCTTGTTGTCGCATCAAGGTGATACTGAACACATTTAATACTTTTTCACAGTCCTAAAGAAGAATTTTAACTAGACAAACTTGAATATTAGTGGACACAATTCTTTTGATATAAATTAGGCCCTTAGTTTTTTTCATTTAATTTGTTTCATATTTTTCATGGTTGGGCCTTTTATAGCCGACTATACATATGGGATTTTCTCATTGTTGTAGCCTCTGTATGCTTATAATTACATCACATTAATTTGAACATTTTGATGGATAGTTTTCTCATTGGCAATAATATCACATCTCATACTAAATATTCAAGTTGAGAATATAATAGCTTTTGAAAAACAAAAAAAAAGTATTCCTCTTTGTCTGAATTGTTGTTTGTACTGAAAACACCTTCAAATAAATTCTAACACAAATGCCCCATTCTAATCTTTATAAATATACAGTCAAGGAAATAGCTGAATTGAAAGCAAACTCTACAAATGAAATAAGCCATACTTTAAGTTCACACTTTCGTATATTTTTTTGCATATTGACAAGACCTGAATCCTATCACTCTAAATCATAAAGATCATATTGACAAGTTTACAAGTTGCCTAGATCATTTATTTCATACAAAAACAAGAATGTGTCCATAGTACACGGATCCCCCACTCGCACTATAATTTTCCATGTTCAGTGGACCGTGAAATTGGGGTCAAAACTTTAATTTGATATTGAAATTAGAAAGATCATATCAAAGGGAACATGTGTGCTAAGTTTCAAGTTGATGTGACTTCAACTTCATCAAAAACCACCTTGACCAAAAACTTTAACCTGAATGGACGCACGGACAAACGGACGTACGGACGAACGGAGGCACAGACCAGAAAATATACTATCGTAGGTGGGGCATAAAAATCCCTTTCTTTATTACTTACTTTTTGTCCTAATAACATGCATATACCATGATATGATTTCCTTACATAAATGTGCACTTACATCTAGAGTTTTCTGCAGTTCTTTTGAGACCTTTTTGCCATCCAGTTTTTTAACATAAGCCTCTCTATACTGTTTCATGGTACTCCTGTGTTGGTTTATATAAGACCAGGACCACATCTTCCTTCTGTTACGAATATCCTCTTCTAGTACACTGTTCATTGCATAGTGCCACCTTTAATAAATAGAATAGTGTGTGATTACCAGTTAGATGTCGTTTGCAGGCATATTTTAAATATTTTTTTTTATATTGTGGGATTTTGGATTTCTGTATGGTCACACATAGCAACATATCTTTTGGATAGCTTAGCAGGAAAATATTATGATTAATGTCAATCAATTTTAGATGATAAAAACTCATCCTGAGGTAACAACTTGACAATGGTGTTTTGAGTATTTGTTTGTACATATGGAACAGTTTCTGCTTACCTGTCAAGAGCACTTAAAAACTACATATCATTGTTTTGTATGTTATATTTAAACTGTTTGTACCAGACAACTATATACCATTGTTTTGTATGGTATATATGTATACTGTTTGTAACAGACTACATACCATTGTTTTAGATGGTATATTTATACTGTTTGTACCAGACAACTACATACCATTGTTTTGCATGTTTCTTGTGAGGGACATCTGGTCTGTACTTCCTGTATTTACTCAGTAGGTTCATTCTCTCTAAGGATTCTAACATTTCTAAAACATCGTCAAACTGAAGTTTTGACAGTCCTACGCTAATGTCATCAAAAACAATTGTCATAAATATTTTAGGAATGGTATATTTGTTGAGCTCTGGTTTTGTATTCAGTCTCAGGTGGGCTACCGATGAGATTGGTTTGATCACTAAAAAAGAATAAAATGCATGTCAGAAAGTAATATTTTCAAGTTTAACATCTATTTCAAGTTAAACTTCTCATTTAAATCTATCTAATACGGTTATATTAAAGCTTTGTACATTTTATTGCCTGTCTAACAAGTAAGCCATACTGTGACCCAGAGTTGTTAATTTTTGAGTCATTTGGTCTCTTGTCGAGAGTTGGTCTCATTGGCTATCATACCACATCTTCTTTTGTATACTTTGACCTTGACAATTGACACACTGACCAAAATGACAAAGTTCATACTATAACATGTATAAGCTGAGTTCAAATTCATTGCAATTTGGCTAACAATTGATTTTAAACGTCATGTATCTTAATTTTGCATTTGCTATGTTTAAAATTAGATATGTAAATTAAATTTTCTCTCAAAATATTAAAGAAAACGAATATGTGTGATATCTTTTGACTCAAAAAATCAGAACTGCAAAAATTGAACTGTCAAAATTACAGAAACTGTACATGGATGCAGTAGTAATCAACGTACAATATTGGAAGCCAGGATCTTTCTCACTATCTGCCACACCACTGGTTAATTTAGACAAAACTGTTGCCTTATCCTTGCCATCAAATTGTTCTGAGTTAGGGTTCCAGTATACAGCTAAAGAATCCAGTTTGATGAGCTAAAACAGAAAAATACAAAATACGATTAAAATATGTTTATTAACAAGATTCACATGATTCAATGGTGATTTCTTTCTCAAAAGATTGTTAAACTTTGTAAAAAATTATTTTATTTTAAATGCTATAATTCAGTTGTTATATTCCACTGAAAAAGTGTATCTAATATATGGCTACATTAATGCCTGAAGGAAAAGTTAATAAAAAATAGTCAACTAATCATTCAGAATTAGCTAAGGATTAACATATCTTATTAACATTACACATGTAAGACTACCAGCTGAATGGCCTTCTCATCCAGAAAACAACAATGTAAATCCTTAAGGATGTTCGCTGCTCAGTTTCAAAATAAATAACTTTTCATAAAACTAGTATGTATTGATAGGAAATAAATTAAGGAATAAAAAAAGCAAAAAAAGTATAGGGGTCAATGTGCTTGTTTTCGAGATATTAGCCATTGAAGTTTTGGCGGGAAAATGTTCTCTCTTGATTTTTCATAGCTTTATCATTGACCAGTTAAAGTTTTCAAATACTATTAAAAAATAAATAAAATTTTATAAAACTTTTACAAATGACTTATAATTATACATGTAACAGATTTATAAAAAGAAAAATGGGGGTTCATGGGCAAATTTTTTAAGGCATTCAAATGGATAAAACCAGAGGATTCCGAAAATCTGACAAAAACTCCAAAACATGACAAGCAGACATCCTTAATTCCTGATGTGTTTTTGTAGAGAGTTAAGGCCCATGTGACTGGGCCAGTTGCTCGCTTAATCACGTTAATGTTATTTAGGGAGATAAATGATTATATATTACCTTGAAAATCTGTGTGACTGCCTCCTTAATAACACATGGTTTCCAGTTTTCATCTGTTGTCTGTAAAACAATATAAATATACATGTATATAAACAAGAATTGGTCCATAGAACATGGATGCCCCAGTCACACTATCATTTTCTATGTTCAGTGGACTGTGAAATTTTGGTCAAAACTCTAATTTGGCATTAAAATTTAAAAGATCATATCATAGGGAACATTTTTACTAAGTTTCATGATGATTGGATTTAAACTTCATCAAAAACTACCTTGACCAAAACTTTAACCTGAAGCAGGTTATCTAATAATCCCTGTTTAAAAAATTTACCTGGAAGAGTAACTCCTTCAGTGAGACACCAATGGAGAAAGGACGTTTAGGATTGGAGTATTTATCTTCATATCGTACATGAACATTCATCACTTGTACTTGTAGATTTTTAATGATCTGTGCTGCCATTTTTTCTGCAAACGAGTCCTTCTTAACCTCTTTTGGCTTGTCTGAAATATATATCAAATAACATTTTTAATATAAAACAAACTGATTTTTTAACTGAAGATGGAATAAGTTGAAACAATAGATGGTGGATTGGTGTTTAAACAAGAGGGTGTTTCTAAGCTACAATATCTCATCCAAGGGGACAGCCCTGAGATCAGATGTGGCAGATAAATGTCCACGAAACATCATTGATCAGATGTTTATTGCTATTTTGCATATGTTGTTGTTGATGTTAACATTGATTATGTCACATCAGCCTTTAGTTGTATTAGAATATTAACTTAACTGTTTAAAAAGTGTCCAAAATCTTTCTTTAGATGAACCTGAAATTTGAGCCCAAAATCGGTCCTTACCAGACCAACTCCTTTCATCCTATTTACTCTTCCATAAATCTAATTGTGAAAAGCAAAATAACAAAAATACCAAACTCTTCATGAAATCCAAAGAAAGTCTATAATCAAATGGCAAAAATTCTTCCAATGAGTTTTATTTTTGGTTTTTTTCTTATCATTGTTTCTTCAACTTTTATCAATCATCTAATATAATAATTTTTTTTCAATTTCTATAACCATCTTTTTTCTTGTAATTGCACAAAAAATTACAAAAATTACAAAAAAAAACTATAACCCTAATTTTCCAAATAGAGTAGTTTCACATTTGCCTTTGGTAGATTTAATAGAGACAACTTCATTTTATTCATTAAAATCAATATCCCTACAATATACAATGAAATCATCATCTAGCAATCATATCACTTTTATCTGAAGTTCTATCAATTTTTTCTCAATACATTTATAATGGTTAATAATTATCAATTTTCCATAATTGCCATCTATGACTATGAAGGGATCTCTGTTATGTCTGATGTACAATATGTACATGTTTAATTATCCATAGCTGGTGTATTGATTATAGATTTATGTATCTCTTATCGTGTAATCATATTTATACAGCCGAGTTTTCTAATTTACTTGTTTTCTTATATATATATATACTTATCATTGAATCACAACTATAAAGCCAACTTTTACAGGGTATTTTCTATAAGACAGGATTTGAAAAATATATCATTTGAAACATTACTAAATTTTCCATAAATCATTAGACTGTTTTCTAGTATCAGGCTTGAAGTGATGCTAGGCAATTTATTTGGCATGTGATGTAGTTGAAAATTAATATTTACTGCTACAAACAGAATTGGAAAGTCAATAAAGAACTAATTAATTCAAAATATTTTATTGACCATTCAGTTTATATTCCATTAGACATGTTAGATACAAATGTAGTAAAATGTTAGGTTTTATGTAATTAAGAAATTTATGCAATGTTTTTATCATGCAAAAATTGAGTAGGATAGGTCTTGCAATAATAAAAACCTGGTCTTAAAATTTTGAAAGATTTATCTGTTTGCAGCCTGTCCTGAAATAGCAATATCTAGTCTTGCATTTCCATCTATTGCTTAACAATTGCAATTATAATGCAAGCAAAATTTTCAACATAAACAAAATCAAAGTACTGTAAATTTATAAATTATTGCGATTTTGTCATTTAAGACTAAAATGCCATTTATAATTTTTTGAGATATTGAGAAAAAAATCTGTTTAAATCATATGGAAAATTTCAAAATGAGAGTTTAAATTTTTACGATTATAACCCTGTCTCATTTTTTTCAATAATAAAACCTTTGCAATAATTCCTGAATTTACAGTACATGTAAATGTAATCCTAACAAACCTTTGTCAGCCTCCAGTTTCTTGGCATCCTCTATCTGTTGTAATTTCTTCTGTTTAGATTCTTGTTTTGCTTTCTCCTCTTTTTCTTCATTGTACTTTACAGCTATTAAAATAAAATTACTCTTTTTTTGTTATTTTCAAACAAAAGACTATACCATGCATATGGCCTCTTGTATGGCCTAATAAGCGCGATGGGCATTGATCATTGTAAAAGGATGTACAGTGACATAAAGCTTTAATTTCTGTGTGATTTGGTCTCGTGTGGAGAGTTTTCTCATTGGCATCACACCACATTTACTTTTTATATATACATCAACTCAGTAACTGTGAGTACTCTCAGATCTGTTCTTTGTGTCTTTTGTATTCTGTTAGGGTTATCTGTGCTTTGTATCCATCTAATGAGTTAGCCCCATTCCAACAGATTTTCCTAGTTTGTTCTGATATTGTAGTCACACCACTGTCCTAGGTTAGGGACGGCACCAGCAAGCATGTTTACCCAGCCACATTTGTATATATAAGGCTCCCAGAGTCAGGAGCCAGTAAATTATTTTTTGTTGTTGTTTGTTTCTGTTTTTCATATACATTTTTAGATTTATTGTTTTTGTTTTGTTCATATATCAGGCCATTAGTTTTCTCATTAGAATTGTGTCACATTTGTCACTGCAGGGCCTATTGTAGAGCTCTTACTAC
Source organism: Mytilus edulis (assembly GCA_019925275.1). NCBI lineage: Eukaryota > Metazoa > Mollusca > Bivalvia > Mytilida > Mytilidae > Mytilus > Mytilus edulis. Next base: position 91,912,153 of record CM034354.1, read on the forward strand.
ATGTATGTGGTATGGGCTATATGGCGACCTATGAAAATTGAGTTAATATAAGAATCTTACAAAGCAGACCAAAATTTATCTTTAATTTCGTATCTGAATATTCCAAAATCAATCAAATACCTATAGATCATGCATGGATTGCATGTATACATTGGATAGCATGTATACATGCACTTGCATAAGGTTGATTTCTATCCGACGCAGCTGATATATAGTTTAAAACTTTTTATTATGGATACTGTATGTAAAGATACTGATCATCAATTTTGGCAAACAGGTGTACAGCTTATACAAAAAAGGTATACAAACCATGTACAAATTCTCCTTACTTACCAGCATTAGAAACAGCCAATGCATGTAAACCATCTATTGTTTCAACAACTGGTTCTGTGTACAAATTCTCCTTACTTACCGACATTAGGAACACCCAAGGTATACAAACCATGTACAAATTCTCCTTACTTACCAACATTAGGAACAGCCAATGCATATAAACCATCTATTGTTTCAACAACTGGTTCTGTGTACAAATTCTCCTTACTTACCGACATTAGGAACACCCAAGGTATACAAACCATGTACAAATTCTCCTTACTTACCAACATTGGGAACAGCCAATGCATATAAACCATCTATTGTTGCAACAACTGGTTCTGTGTACAAATTCTCCTTACTTACCGACATAAGAAAAACACCCAAGGTATACAAACCATGTACAAATTCTCCTTACTTACCGACATTACGACATTAGGCACAGCCAAGGTATACAAACCATGTACAAATTCTCCTTACTTACCGACATTAGGAACACCCAAGGTATACAAACCATGTACAAATTCTCCTTACTTACCGACATTAGGTACAGCCAAGGCATATAAACCATCTATTGTTGCAACAACTGGTTCTGTGTACAAATTTTTCCATGGTATTTTTAATGTTAGTTTTCCTGAAAGAAATCAGATTTTAAACTGAAAATTCAATGCCAAATAATTGCATATAGCTGGTTAAGGAAGTTCTCTTGTCATGTTTTGGGTTTTTTGTCAGATTTTTAGAATCCTCTGGTTATATCCATTTGAATGCCTTCAAAAACAATTTGCCCATTGACCCCCATTTTTCTTTTTATAAATCTTTTACATGTATAATGATAAGCCATCTGTAAAAGTCTTATAAAAATTTTAATTATTTTTTTTAAGTTTTTGAGAACTTAAACTTGTCAATGATAAAGCTACCAAAAGACAAGAGAGAATATTTTCCAGCCAAAATTTCAATGGCTAATATCTTGAAAACAAGAACATTGACCTATATATATTTTTTGCTCTTTTGATTCCTTTATTAATGCCCTATCAATATTATTAACGTAGAGTTTTGAAAAGCTAATTATTTTGAAACTGAGAAATGAACTCCCTTAACATGTGTTATATAGTTCTTACTCTAAAAATTTCAGTTATTAAACTTCAGTAAATCATTTGTACTAAAACCATTTTATGTGCCCATGATTGTTCTGATATTTGACAGCCATTTTTATGAATAGATGGGGTGGAGGAACATCAGAACGCAGCATAATAATTACAAACCCCGAGTTAGTTAGGGTGGCAAGTTCTGTCTCAAGATCATCAAAGATTAATTTTTAAGCAGATAAACCATATGTCAGTCACTTTCTTTTCATTTCCCTTAAATACCCTTGATCTCCAGACCTTGATCATGCTCATGTACCAGTTAATTCCAGTATCATAAACAGAAAATATTGTATCCATTAATGCCTCAGCTTTTACCTTTACTGAGCCCCTTTATTTATAGAAATAAGTGAGGGAGGTTTCAGTTCAATTGTCAAGGTAAAACAAGATATGTTTAACCTAATAAAATATGAATGACTTTTTCTATTAGGAACAAATTAAACATTATGTAAATCAGTTTCCCCTTAAATTCATTTTTTGACCTATCAACAAGACAATATATATTTCAATTATATTTTTTCAGTAAGATCTGACAGATGTCATTTAAAAAATTGATTGATGACAAAACATTTTTTTAATTCCATTATAACACATATTGATTATCAATGGCCTTCATGGTCCAGTGAACACTTGTGATTCATCAAGGTGTGAATTAAAGCATCAATTACATTAGTATTCACTATTGAAGAAAATATGTTACATTTATTCTGAGTGTTATCATAGTAATGCATTTGGAAGAAATATGTAACCACATGTTTTTGTAGAAAAAGTAAAATTGCATGTACATTTATTTGAAGAAAAAAAAATGACAATAATTATATTTTCATTAAAGAGAGAGATCAGGGATTTATCAAAACATGCTGAATAAATGTGTACATGTACTTGAATATTTTACTAAAAATACTTGGCTCTAAGCATTTCCTGATGAAGGTAAACATGGTAAATCAAGAAAACGGCTTTGGACATGTATATAAAATTTACAGCATGTTCTTTTACTTATAAATAGTTTTTAGGTAATTTTGCATGTTTTGACTTTCATCAAAATCTAGAGACATGATGATGTATCATAATGTAAGATTTCACAATTAGTTAGATAGTTTAATTTGGCATGATTTGAGAATAATTATCATCAGACAATGTTTAGAATGGGTCCTTCTTATTCCTAAGAGCTTTTACTGTCCTTTATTTAAAGAAAAGATTGTATCCTTAGGTAACACTTAAACCAAGCAATTATCAACAAATTAAAAATACTTATTTGATAAAATATAATTTCCTTTTCTGAATAAAGAAAAGTCTAAACAAGGATGTCACATGAATCTCTTTAAAGTAGTGAAAATAAGTATGATAATCAACAAAGATTAGGGTCTTATGACAATGGTCAATGAAAAGCCTATCCAAAGGGTGTTTATATTTATATCTAATATCATGTAATGTTAAACAAGACATCTAACTAGAATTCATTGAAAGTGCCACAGTTTAACAGTGTAGAGCAAGTGTCAGGGGGTGATCTCAAGCTCTTGTCTGAAAATGGACAATTTGGTCAAGTTTATGGATAAAAAATAAAAGATGGATAAATGAAAGCTTTTTTGTTAAATTTCTTCCTTAATATTATTTGGGTTTGTAAAATGTTTGGTTTTTTTTTCCTGTAGAAGAAATGTTGACCTGTTTACATTTAAACATCTTCAAGTATTTATTCTCCCTTCCTATTGTTTTATACGGCAACTAGGAATACAAGATATTTGTAGAGGTGCAAATGAAGGACAAGGGGGGCAGAGAGAGAGGAAAGAATGGAGCATCTTTCCTATTATATGGGGCAAGCTAGGACACTAAACGTCTACATAATAACATGGCAATCGAACTGATCAGTCAATAACATTCAAAATAATATATCAATATGATCTGTAATTTCTGTATCAACACAGACCTATCTTACCTAATCAACACACCTGTTAATTATTACCTTGTGTATTGATAACCTAATTACTATTGACATAAGAGATGTATGTTTATTGATGTCAATAAGTGATAATTTTCTAATAACTGTAAATTCAGAAATTATTGTGAGGTTTTTATTTTTGCGAAAAAATGCGACAGTCAGTTGTTAATTTAAACTCGCATTTTGAAATATTCTTTATGAATTAAACAGGATTTTACTCAAAATCGTAAAAATTAAATCGCATTTAAGTCTAAAGTGACAAAATCAAAATAATAAATGCACGCAATAATTTCTGATTTCCAAGTAACTGAGCTAACAAAAAAAACTTTAAAGAGGCACTAGCTGCCAAATTCATGTTCACCGATTTGATTCAAATTCTAATATATTGTTTATAACAATGTAAAACATTTTTCCAAACTATCAAAAGTATAAAATAAACAATTTAAAGGACATGGTCTCAATAAGATGTAGCTTCGTTTCGTTAGAATTTTAGCCAAGACGCCATCTAATTAACTATCCAGATGAACTTCTATGACCATATAAGCGATGTTAACATAAACACAGATATAAATAGATTAAGCAACTCATGCAATTATATTTTTATAGGTCTGTTAAATTTTGTTTTATAAATTATAAATTAATGTTTATTGTCGTTTTTGTCCAGCCTGCAACTTTTGTTGCAGAAAGCTCGACATAGGGATAGTGATCCGGCGGTGGCGGCTACGGCGGCGGCGGCGGCGTTAGCTAACTTCTTACAAGCTTTATATTTTAGAAGGTAGAAGACTTGGATGCTTCATACTTTGTATATAGATGCCTCATGTTACGAACTTTCCGTCAGTCACATGTCCAATGTCCTTGACCTCATTTTCATGGTTCAGTGACCACTTGAAAAAAAAGTTAATATTTTTTGTAATGTTAAATTCTCTCTTATTATAACTAATTGGATAACTATATTTGGTATGTGCGTACCTTGCAAGGTCCTCATGCCCATCAGACAGTTTTCACTTGACCTCTACAACATTTCATGGATCAGTGAACAAGGTTAAGTTTTGGTGGTCAAGTCAATATCTCAGATACTATAAGCAATAGGGCTAGTATATTCGGTGTATGGAAGGATTGTAAGGTGTACATGTCCAACTGGCAGATGTCATCTGACCTTGACCTCATTTTCATGGTTCAGTGGTTATAGTTAGATTTTTGTGTTTTGGTCTGTTTTTCTCATACTTTATGCAATAGATCTTCTATATTTGTTGTATGGAATGATTGTAAGGTGTACACGTCTAGCGGGCAGATGTCATCTGACCTTGACCTCATTTTCATGGTTCAGTGGTCAAAGTTAAGTTTTAGAGTTTTGGTCTTTTTATCTAATACTATATGCCATAGGTCAACTATATTTGGTGTATGGAAATATTTTATGATCTATATGTCAGTCGCGCAGGTTTTATTTGACCTTGACCTCATTTTCATGGTTCATTGCTCAGTGTTATGTTTTTGTGATTTGGTCTATTTTTCTTAAACTATAAGTAATAGGTCAACTATATTTGTTGTATGGAAGCATTGTTAGTTTGTACATGTCTGCCTGGCATGGTTCATCTGACCTTGACCTCATTTTCATGGTTCATTGGTCTTTGTTTAGTTATCTTGGTTAATGTTAAGTTTATGTGACAGTCTTTAATAAAGCTTTATACTTAGGACTATCAACATAATATCAATGATAAGTAAAGAAGGCGAGACATTTCAGCGTGTGCACTCTTGTAAGATAAGAAAGATTTTTTGTGGATCGAATTAGTCAATCAAATTATTTACCTTTGTTTCACTTTCAATGTTGACATTTTTTTCCTTTAAATAACCATACACGGGCAATGCATGCGAATTCTATCTCTTTCTACAGGGTTAAACAGGAGCTCACATGAATACGGATTTAATGAGCTCGAGTTTTTCACTTGCAAGTGTATAATTCAGTATCAATGTTTATTAGTTTTATTTGACAAAATTGAACTATTTTAGCTGATAAAACCAAGTTATTATTTCACTATTTCACTTTCATAAATAATTGAACAAAAAAAGTCATACTTTAGATTTTTTATATATCTCGTAGCTAGTGCCCCTTTAAGTTAAGGTATTAATGTAGTTCTGAATAAGCTGTACCTCTCAACACCGCTCAGGACCTCCTGAGTGCACTCAGAACATACAAAGTGCTCACAGGACCCTTTATAGTCATCGTATCTGCACACAGGATGGATGTATATTCGTTATACATTTTCTCATTTTAAGATTTAAATTTTGGTAGAATTTGAAATCGAACTTAAATAGATACATGTTAATTGTTATAAAATAATGAGGGCATTTGTCACTGATTACACAACTACTGAGCCGTGAATACCCCTGAATAAGCCTGTCAAATAAGTCGGTGAACTTTGGGACACTTTTCCCATAAAATATATAGTTATTTCTTAATAAAATTTATTGCCCAATTTGAAAGATTATTCCACATCTGGTTCTTAAGTTTTCTCTACTGTTTCCAGAGTATATTTTACATTGACTTATAAACACATTAAAGAAACATCTTTACTTGGATCATTTGGGAATTTGCTTTGATTCTATATCTACTCACCTATATGGCCTGCTTTGATTTTCACTGGTAAATCTAAGTCATCCTACAAAAAAATCACTATGAATTAGAAAATAAGAATTAAAATAATCAAAATAATTTATTTTTCATCATCATTTGATCATGACTTTTAATTTGAAAAAAAATCTTATTTCATGAACTATTATTTTAATAAAATTTTAAAAGTCCATAGGAATTCATGTAAATTGGCAAAGATGTAATGTCAAGTAAGGCCTGATAAATATCAATACTGTTTCCTTGAGTTACAGCAAGGACGTGTATTATGTTAGTTATACGTCCTTGGTTACAGTTTTGTTATCATGGTTTATAGTCTGGAAAAACTTTGTAACAAAACATTTAAATAAATGTAATTAGAGAAGTAGATAGCATTTTTAATTTCTTATTTACCAAAATATTTTTTTTTATATAAAATGAAAAATAAGAATGTTTAGCAATATGACCAAATTCTGTCATTTTTAAACAAAAGCAAAATAAAATGTTACATTCCTAGTTCAGTCATGATTAATGGATTCAACATACAGAACCAGCATTATATGATTAACAATTGTTCATTGAATGTTCTAACTCATTTTCTGACACATATTTCAAGCTTTCCTTCTTGCCAATGTTTCTACTGCAATATACCAAAACAATCTCCGTAGTTGTAACATTTAAACCTACAACATGTACAAAGACAATCAAATTGTAAATTAAAACATTCAACTTACCAATGCACTCTCTTTCAAATCCAAGTTCTGTAACACTGCATCTCCTGAAATGGTAAAATTTGTATAATGTATAAACTGTCTTAGTGTCCAGTCGCAAATATTTCATGTTATAAAGGAGGAGAATAAATTATAAATTTCTTAGATAGTGTTACCTCATAAAAATTTGCATGTACAAGGTTTGAAGATTGTTTAATTGCAGTCTGCACCTTTACACACTAGTCCATAGACTCCAATGCCAGAGACTAGTAAATATTGATTCGAACTAGTGAAAATTTTAAAAATTTATATAGCCACATTTAGTTTCCGTATAATCATGATAATATGAAAAAGTGTTGGCGCAGACTGTACGTTGTTGTTATATAAATAACTGAATAACATGAATAATGCATTCAACAAATGTTCAAAATCTAAAATATTTATTTTTATTTTCTATATATTCTCTTTACATGCTTAATTGCTGCAATTTTTGAAACAATAAAAACATCACAAAAATTTCTGAATTTACAGTATACACTTGTATATATATATATATCATTTTATTCTGGTATCACCTAAGTTGGACAAAGGTATACAGAAAAACATATTAGTTTACATTACATTGCATATATGTACATTTGTTGAGGAAGCATAAAATATGAGTTTATACAACGGTATGATCAGTATAGCCGACAAGTTAACATCAGAGAGAATCCAGTTTGTCATTTATAATTCTAATAAATTGGCACAATTTTCGAAGTTTAGATTTCTGTTTTTGGTTCATAATAGCATTAAATTTTAAAGCATTACAGTTCGTTAGGTATTTCTTGTCAATAAGTAGTGTTCTATCTGTCAAGAGACTGCTGCATTCCATTACATAGTGGTATTCGTCGCCTATAGCAACTCTGCACAACAGACACTTTCTCTGTTCTCGGGGAATGTTTTGCCATCTTCCATTTTCAATCGGCAGTTTATGGTTCATTGTCCTAAACCACGACATTGTTATTACATCATTAACATCAAGAACGTTAAGGTAGTGTTCGAAAATGTGTGATGTCTTGTATAGGCGATAATTCAGGGCTTTAGGCGAATCGTTTACCTTTCCTGACCATGACTGTATAAACTGATCTTCTAGTCTTTGATTAATTATCAATTTAATGTGAGGTGATGTGTTTTGGAATGACCATAAGTAAGAGAATCCACAATTGTCTAGAATACTTTTAATCTTGTCTAACGATCGCGATCGAAATGTTGTTTCTTATGCTAACTTGAAAAGGTATCTAAACATTACAGCAGCGAGCTTACTTTCTTTACCAGTAATTAACTTTGTCCAATAAGATATAATTCTAGTTTTTATATCTATTTCTAGGGGATACAGACCCAGTTCTCCCTAAATGAAGTCGTTTTGAGTAGATGGCTTAAGATGTAAAAGTAGCTTAAAAAATTTAGTTTGAATTCTTTCTAGTATTCTATGTTTTCGTAACCCCATATTTCGCATCCATATAGCAGAATAGGTTTTACCAGTAAGTCAAATAAATCTACATGGCATTTAATTGATAAATTGTGAATTCTTCCCTTCCTTAAAACTTCGTACATTGCACTTGTTGCTTTGTCTTTTAGATGTTGTTTGCATTGTAAATCAACTCAATTAAACGGCTATGATGGCTGAAATTTTAAAACAGTTTTATTGCCAATTTAAGATCTAAAATCTTGGAAAACACAAAATTAAAATATATTTGAATGTTGATTGTCAATTCTTAGCTCTTACATAACATTTGTAGACAATGTGGACGACAACCAGTTGTATTATATAATAACCCCTTGAAGAGCCTCAGTTAGTCATAATCAGATCTACTTGATTAAGTTCTTAACATCAAACAAACTGCAGTTGTTTTTATAGTTCCTCCTCAAAAGACTTGCCAGAACTTATAATGCAATGTATTGCTAAAAGTTTCTCTATGTCAAGGTTTTTTTAATTGTAATTTCAGGCCAAACAACAAAAATATGTGTACACAATTACTTGGTAATAAAATATAGAATAATTAAAATCATTTGTTTACTGATTTGTATACCTTGTTTCAATGGGATGTATGATCTAATATCCCAATTAAGGGCAAATTCAGAGTTAATATTTAGAAAGCATTTCACTTTTTTTGTAATCATAAAAAAACTTGTTTATAACAAGCAGAATAAACATGCTGCATGCCATAGAAGGAATCATCTTGAACACAAATATCAAAATAAAAAAACACAACATTTTACACAAAAACAGCTTTTTCCCACCCTCTGAAATAGTTAAAGAATTTGGTTGGTGTAACTTGTCAATGTGGTTTGAAAAGTAATTGTCTATATTAGTCACTTACACAGATTGTATATTACATGTTTTTTTTTTATGGAAGATTATCATTCAGACATGAAACAGAAAAGTCACATGATTATATATGAATAATTACAAATCTTTCCTTTGAATTACATAATATCCTGAATTTGTTGTATATTGGTACAAAAACTAGTAATTTACCAAAAAAAGTTACTTTGATGTTGATTTAACATCATCATATGTATAGGCAGAGACATATATACACGTTACGTATATATGTCTCTGGTATAGGTCTGTGTATATCTCTTCATTGTCTTATAAAAATTTAAAGCTTTTCGTCTAATTCAATTTCTTATAGATAAATTCTTGTTAAATAGAAAGAATCTTAAAATAAAATGAATAACGCCTTGTTGCTCGAAAGTATATTATCTATGATAAACAAAACATAGTTCAACCTTAAGCATTAAGCATAGAATAGAGAATGGAAAAGGGAATAATGATTTTTTTTGTTTTTACTTTAATCATCAGCAATGATCAGATCATGTATAAAAAAAAGATCAATCTCGAGAAATAAATTCAAGCCAATATTAATTTTCACATAAATGTTCAACTATGTTTTTATATTAATCCTACATGAATCGAATAAAAGTTTTAATGCAGAAACTTTATTTATTTAGAAAAAATCTTCAAAGGGAGACAATTTGTATAGCCCAATCTAGAATCTTGAATGGACTGGTACATGTAGGTTTCCTAAATCTGTTGTGTTAACTTATAACCAAAATATATAGGCAGATATCAGCAAATTAAGCTACAGGGGGGGGGGGGGGGGGGGGGAAATACTGGATTTGAGGGTGTGTACTTTTTAGAAAATCCATTAACTTTTACTTTCATTTTCTTCATTATAACATGTATAATTCAATTGGTATGTGAAATATATGAATGTATTTAAATATCACTAAGAAAATAGAAACAAGATGTCAGTCACCAAGATTTTTGATAAACAGTTGAGTTTATTTCCAATTAAAAAAAAATTGAAATATAAATATGAAGGCACTGGCAATGGCTACATGGAAATGTAACAATAATAAAATAATTATTGTTACATTGGAGACTTATTGGGCCAAAAATAAAATATTGTTTGTTTCCCCTCACACGACCGACCCGGTAAAATCACTGCGATCCGAAATTTTTTATTGGCCATTCTTGTCCACTATTATTTTTTTGCTATGTTGGTTATTTGTGTTATCTTTCCGACGCTGTAGTCAATGAGCGTTGGTTTTTGGTGATACTTTTCCGATGCTGTAGTCAATGAGCGTTTTAAATCAAGGAAGTTTGCAAGGAAGCGCCTACATGATTCGGAATCAAGGAAACAAGCAAAACGCTTTGTTTGCAAGGGTCATCTTTTTTGAAAATAAAAAAAAACCTGAAGCATCTTTTAACCCGCTGAGTGCATCTTGATTTGCTTTGTGTCTAACCTCTGTTCCTGTTTGAAGGATAAAATCTTAAAGACTTTGAGTAAAAATGGTCTGAATCGTGCTTTAAAATTTATCTACTTTGTCTTTGAACAGGTTGGGCACAAGTCAGGAAATGTGGGATACATGTATTCCCTGCTTTCAGGGAACGTCCCTGTTTTCTGGTGTAAAAAAAGACAGTTTAAATGGGATTTCCTTTTTCAATTTATGGCATGAAAATTACAAAAGGGCACGTTTTAATGTTATAACTGCATCAGTAGAATTCGTAAATACTTATTAAAAGTATTTTAGGAGCCTTGTTTCTTCTAGAACTCGAAAAAACATACAAATCTTTGTTTAGGAATCAATTGACCAAGCTGCATTATCCAGGTGTAACTGAACATAACTAAATTATGTTCACTTCTATCATGTCTATTGAAAATTTTTATTCATTGAATTTTAATTCCCAAGTGATTATCATACATGTATCTTTTTGTCATCTCATAATTGATGATCAAGGTATGAATTGGTGAACAAAGGAATTGTTTTGTTGTGAGTTAATTATGCATCAAATTAGACTTGAAATAAGCTTAATTTTTTAACTAAAAAAATACTTGCTATCATTAAGCATTGTTATCACAAGTAGAATGTGCGCTTTTGTAAATTTCATTTCATTGAATGAATAGGAAAATAAGGAGGTCCCTGTATACTGATTGTTTTTTTTAACACCAGAAAACTGGGGTGTACACTGAAATAGACCCCACTTTTCTTGACTTGAGCCTGACCTGTTGAATTTTATACAAATTCAATATAGAAAACCATATCAAGGAATAAAATAAAATAATTTGCCTACCTACCTACCCATACCCTAACAACCTCAGTCGGGTGAGGGGAAACAAAGATATTTTTAATGTTGGCCTTGCTGGAATGCAGTGCTTGGTAAGGAACAGATTAATTACCAGTGTAACAATAATAATTGAGTCTTGTACGGTTACATTGTGTTATTGTTATATTTATTCAAAATAAAACTTGAAAACTTTTATATGAATTTTGCAATAATGCATAAACTTTTAATTTTTTTTTATTTACAATGTTATTTTCTACAAATCCTGTATGTTGTTTATGGAAGCATGTTTTAGTCCGACGCATTTTGATGAAACAACTCTAAGCATTCACCACAAACGAGTGGTGCAGCAATGTGCACGTCTGTATTGCATACTGTACAATTCCCTTTTGCACTATCCCTTTTTGAAGTTAAAGAAACTTTCAATGTATGTCATGATTCATATGAAAACATATTTTTACTCTTGCGATGTTTATATTATATTTTAAAGGCAATTCAGTGATGTTAACATTTGCCGACATGTTGAAACTGGTGGAATCAGTGCTTTCTTATATTACAGATTCCAGATATTAAGTGATCGTTATTTTGTTCTTATTGTCGAAAAAAATTAAGCATCAAAACTATATAAGGTTCAAGTTTAATAAATCTAGCGTACATTGAAGTGCATTAATATGGAACAATAACCCAATGGAACTGTATACTCATATAATATTGTTACATTCTTAATTAATTAGATCCTTACCCAACCCTGTTTTCCGTCAATTAGTCACCAATGTAACAATAATTTCATTATTATTGTTACATTTCCATGTAACCGAAGCCAGTGCCAAATATATATATGAAACTCAAAGTTTACTATCTGGTTTTCTTCAAATGGCTGATGATTCATTTTCCAAAAAAATCGTCAAAATATCTGTGTTAAAGTCATTGCAATTGTGTGTCTATGTAGTATGTATCAATGCTATTTATCAAGAATTTTTTTTATTTCTTAGACTTTACAGACTTTATCATGTTTATGCTACAATGTATGCATATTGCCATTATTAGTAAATAACGTAACAAATGAATTGCTAATAAAGTTCTGGCTGCACTGTTACTAACACCAAAAATTTATTTATCACTTTTTAAACGAATATTTGACTGTCATGGTCTGCATCTTCCTCAGCATCAGGATGATGCAGTCATGCATATCGTCAACACCGGTTTTCTTACCTCCCCAAATACCCAACTTCAGCTGGGATCTGTCCAAATTCTCAACATAATCGCCAAGGTACTTGTTGATGAGGTCAACAACTAGTGACTCGAAAACCATTTTGATCTATGCGTGACACAAACAATCCACTAAATAACGAAATGCATTCCAAATATTGTCTGCAAAATCACTTTCGTCTTCCTACGCCATTGACCACTGGTAACCGGATGTTATTTTTATAGTGTTGATTTAGCGAAAATAACCACCTGAAATACGTAAACCAGTTTACAGCGACTTATTACTTTTACTTAATTTGCCTAGTTGCGTTAAAGATGAAACTTTTACGGTAACAGTTTAAATTCAGCGCATGATAAGGGGTACCACACAGGAAAATTAGTATTAATAAATCGAAAATAATATTTTTTATATACTGAGACTACAGTTGTAGTATTTATATAGAATAGATATCTAATAAGGTACACACAGAGACATATCATAAAATATATATATGTCTCTGGTAGATATAACCACAATTTTGCGGGACAATCGGGAAGATGTCTGTGGGACAATTGGGAAGTTTGATTGTGGGACAATCGGGGATTGTTTTGATTGTGATTAATCTGTTTTTATAGTGTGAAGTAGGTAATTACAGGTAACTACTAATTTTTATTGTAAAATATGAAAAAAAAGAAGATAAAATGATTATTAAATATTTTATTTTGCACATATTAATATGAAATAGCAGCAAACATAGAATATAATATAAAGTCATAAAATATCAGATATCAAGCACTAGTACTACTCATTTCTTCATTAATGTATCATAATTGGTTTCAATGAAGCATTTTAGAACACAATTGATAATATAAAGCACACATATTGTAGAAGGTTCAACAACAAAGCCATACTTAATACATAAGTATACCATTAAAGCATAATCATACACAGCACAAAATATCATAAAAGAAATCTAGTCCAAATGTAACAAATAGGAGGCAGTTCTGCAAACTGAAATACAGTAATATCACCATTCTGCAGTTGATCTTTCAGTTGTTGAAGGCGCAGGTTGAGTTTGGTATATTTCCTTCTTTTTGTAGGTCTTAACCCCCCGGCATGGTACTGGATAAGAGTTATCTCGTTAAATGCCTGTTCTTCTTTGAGGTAGTTTAGTAGTGTATATAATTATGTTTGGGTTGTGGCACTTGGATCATTTTCTTCAAGCCGCTGTGCCAACCTTCTTAGTGGTTTATTGTTTTTGGTCCTTCTGTTTGGTAATGGTTCCACAGCTAGCTGTCTGTTTGTTTCAACCCAGTAAGTAGTGACATAATCTGTAAAAGGGGTAGTATTTGCAGTTTAGTCTGAAGTTTCCAACTCTTCTATTGCTTGGAACCAGACGTCTTCTACTTCTGCTGTTGGTGCGAGTGGGAGAACTGCTGCCCTGCGTATCAGTTGGTGGATGTCTGGTTCCCCTTTGTAGTTTGATGCCCTGTTGATTGCACTTTACGCCAAATACGTTGTGTAAAGTGGAAAAAAACCAGCCTTTGATAGATGATCTGGCAGAATTATGTACAGCAGATTCGTAATCTATGTAGAAAGTTGTTGGGTTCAGTTGAATCTGGCGTTGGGTGCAAGCAGTCTTCAGTAGCGAGAATAATCTGGTATAGTTGTCCTCTGACTTTCAAGGTAAAGGTGCAATAACTTTTAATTACATGCATATGTAAACATAGTAGGAATTGTTGTTTTAACAATTAATTATAGTTTCAATATTTCTATAGTTGTGTGTGCTGTAATATCCTACCATATTACTGATTAAATTTCTTGAAACTATGTATCTCGTGTTAGATTACTTTTTTGTTTATTTCAGTTTGTTCAGGATATTTTTCTTGGTTATACAATGACACCTTTTTTTTTTTTTTATTGTAAGTGAGTCGTAAAATAACATTGTTTAGTTGTTTGTCATCTGAATTCTTTTTACCATATTTCATGAATTTTTCTTGAAACTTTTGTAGAGTGTCTAGCTTAGAAGTTAACTTAATTATTTTTTAAATTTAATTAATTGTACAACTGAAATCTTCATATAGTTTATATTAACTAATAAAATATTTAAATTGATATGAAACTAAACAAATCTCTTATATCCTTTATTTACTTTGAAATAATTAAAAGTAATAAAAAGTAAATAATTAAATTTAATATTTCTTATGTAATTAACATATTCATTGAAATCATATTTTTTGATAAAAAGTAATAAAACGTTTAATTTTCTTTATTTCTTTAAAATTCATAACAATTTTAGCCCTTAAATCTACTATTTTTCCTTATGAGAAAGTGATAATATGGGTTCACCATAAAAAGTTGCATTTTCAATAAGTTCATTAATTATTTTTAATAGTTAATACTTATAAAATCACCTATTGTTATTATCTAAACATCTATTGAAATATTTTTGTTGGCATTCAAGGAACAGGTAACATATAAAATGTTAGCATTCGAGGAAGACACCTTTTGGATTATAGACATATTATTTACCTTTTATTTTACCTGTAAAATTTTAAAAAAGAAAATTATATCCTGCTATTAAATATTAAGGGCAAATGTGCAAACATATTCCATATTTTATATATGTTTTTGGCAGGAAAATGTATTTAGTATGACAAACAGAAAAAGAAATAGGAAAAATTGTGTACAACAAATGTTTCTCATTTATACAATTTATTAACAAATAGTTACAATTATTGGTACATTCTGAAAAAAAGTAAAATGTAAAATAATGAAACTAAAGATTGTTCTGAAATTAAAATAAAAATATCCAATGAATTCTAAGAAATACAATATAAATTCAACTGTTCAGAAGCCAAGCTTTAAATATGACACAAGTTGAAAAGTACTCTAGTGTATGCTTTACTACCAGGAAAAGACCAGGTCATCTATCCACGCTTCTTCAGCCTTATATGATACATCGCTCAACAACTCCAATTACAACTTCAACTAGAAACAGTATTTATTGACTACGAGACAGATGTATGAACTACAGTCCTATGATAAAGAAAATGAAGACATTATACTCGACGAGCTGCAGTATTACCTCTTGTTCCATTTGACCTAGTTTATGATATTTGGCTACCAACTTTAGAAGACATTGGCGCTGACAATATACCCGCTACAACATCACAGATTACGTGACAGGGTTCTGGGTTGAAGAATACGCTTTCTATGGAACCACTACTAAACAGAAGGACTTCGCACCACAAATCACATGGAAGGATGGCACAACAAACTTAAGAAGAGACTTAAACATGCCCACCCCAACATCTACGAGATCGTTAAGTTACTGAAGAAGACCCAGGCACGAACATAATGTAATATTATCCAGTATGCAGCAGGAGGACCCCTTACTACCAAAAATATCTTAATATATAGAAAATACTAACAAACTTATACCTAAGATGGAACAGACTATACAATTGTATGCTCATTAAAGCTTTTGTCTTTTTTGATTTCTTTACTAAAAGATAATTGGTAGAATTAAAAGTGGGCAAACCAGGAGAAAACCCATAGCAACACAAGTCCAAGCATTATCCGCCTTCCCGGTCGTACGTATACAAATGGCCGACTGCATGGTTTAATAGAGATAATCGTGTTTCCAGAGAATGCAATAACAACATGAATATTTCATTCATCTGTAAAAACTTAATAAACAAACGAATCACCAATTCAAACGAAAAATAAGGGACAACCGAATTATTCGGAACTCCGTCACATTATGACAAAGAGTCCACAGAAAATGAAAATATAACAGTATAGTTATACATTATATAACTAATTATATAACCCCGTAAAAGTACGTGGATTGTGAGGACATTAAACTGTATGCTTACATTCCCAGGAAAATTTTTAAATTGTTTGTATGCACATTAAACGACAAATTTATGTGACGTATAAAATTTTCTGACGTCAGACACTCAAATCAATAAATGTGTTCGTAGATAGTAGATGTTTTTGTGTTCTGTTAAATTGTTCCTTTTAAAATTGTTAAACGATGATGACTGATGTACCCATATTTTGACTATTATATTTATTGTGTCTGTTTATTTAACGCATCAATGTAAAAATATCGGAAATTGACGAGACTGTCATTACAGTGACAGGGTTAGCGCTATAGAACCAGGTTCAATCCACCATTTTCTACATTTGAAAATGCCTGTACCAAGTCAGGAATATGACAGTTCTTGTCCATTCGTTTTTGATGCGTTTTGTTATTTGATTTTGCCATGTGATTATGGACTTTCCCAATTGATCTTCCTCTAATTTCAGTATTTTTGTGATTTTACTTTTTATACGGTCTACATTCGCCTAAGATTACTATATCACAGTGACACCGTGTTATAGTAATCTCAGTTTAAACGCAAAACTGTTTTCAATAATATTTATGATATATATATTTATATACCGATTCATTTACATGTGGAAACGTCACTTAGCAACGGTTTATAAATCAATTATTATTTTATTCAAAGTATATAAACCGTTGACTGTGGGGTATGAGCTTTGCACATTGTTAAAGGCCATACGAAAACATATCCAGAAATCAACGCCACTTTGCTTATTTGAATATTATACTAAAGAAATCGGATACGGGTCACGGAAATTACATTAAGATGATAGGGAATTTTGAAAAAATGTCTGTTTTAATTTTAATTTAAGTGATAGACAGGTTGCCGGGGCAGAAAATGAATATACACAACAATATACACCATTTAAACGAAACATAATGACTGTCGTTGCAAAAATACAGGTTCCTGAGCTATTTTAAAAATCGAAGCGAGAGGCTTTTAACATTGCAGTGTAAAATACAGGCTAAAATGGCTGAAACGTCAAATTTGCAAACTTCGTGTTGAAAATTGGCATACAAGGTCATTACAAAAACAGGTTGCCGGGGTGAAATATGAAACTTGAATTTCCAAAGAATAAGCAAGTCCAAACCTTGTATGTGTAGTCGTTGAACTCTAGGTTCCCACGTAAAATTAAAATGTCACTATTTCAAGAAGAATAAACTCACGAAAGCACGAAAAATTCACTAAATTCGCGTTCATTGTTTTGATTTTGACCGCCTGACAACTTTACGGAAATATCAAAGTGATTGTAAATAAGGACTCTGTGACGGGCAACTTATAATATCCGTGTTTTAAAGATTTTAATGATATCAAGCCTATCAAGCCAGTCCAGTTCAAACTATTATCACGTGGTACAATTCTCATTTACATAGTATGAATATTAATTAGCAAAACCACTACTAATTTCTGGCTATGAACCTACAGTTGTTAATTTCTGTGTCATTTGGTTTCTTGACGAGAGTTGTATCGTTTGCACTCATACCACATCTTCTTTTTAAACCACTAAGTGTTCTTCAAAAGTCTAATAATATTGTCTAATCTTATCTAAAATTAATCACTTATGTCCTCATGTCAAAATTTGTTTAATATAGCGAATTTCTTCCTTGACTGAATGATGAATGTCAAATGTAAGACAGTTACGAGCACACATTATACTGTTGTGAACCATTGGAATCAATAAAGAAAGAAAACAAACAATTTGAAATGAATATTAAAACTATTTCGCAATAATATTCGAGGAACTGAATTATAAATTATCAACACACTACTAGAACGACATATACGTTTAAATATAACCAGACAAAATTTATGTCTATAGCACTTTTCAAATAATGGTAACACGTTCCTCAACGTAATAGCGGTAACTGTTATATTTTTCCGTGTAAAAAGTTGCTATAAACATAAATTGTGTCCAGTTATATTTAAACTTAACTGTTGTTTGTTGAATGATGGAGGTTGGAATTTATAAAGTTTATTTTCTCGAGTATTAATGTGCAATAGTTTTAATATTTGCGATAGCGTTAACATCATTGATAAATAAAAAGAATGATAATCAGCAGACCTAAAATATTTGAACTCCAATGTGACCTGCTTTACGTTATCAAATATTATCTATGATGAAAATTGGACTTTACATGCGTACGTGACTACTTGTATCTGTCATGCGCAGTTATGAATAAAATTATTATTGACTGACCAAAAAGTAATTTTTGACGGTAAGTACAGAAATTTAAAAAAAATCACAAAGACACAATCTGTAAGGTGTTTGTGTTTCTTTTTCTATAAAGAACCAATTATGTCCAATAAGATTGAATTCTAGCAGATTCACAATTCAAGAACCCGCGGCGAGGCATTGCGATAAATTTTTGGTTAATATATGCATCCGGGGTAAAGGACAATGTACGATCAGGCCCGTTTTTGGCCCCCCTATTTTCTCATTTTTCAAATTTTGTTTTGGAAAGCTACTTATCACGTTAAAATATTCCCTTAGGTTTGAAGTTTGTTTGGCTGAACTTCAAACCCAATAATTTCAGAAAATTGTTGAGTATAGGGAGATTAAAGGGCACCAAAAACGCCAAGAGAAGGAAAAATTACGATTTTTGGTCTTTTTTATTTTAATTTAATAGGATGCGCCAACGTTACACAGGGGAAATTAATTGATTTAGACAGCAAAAACAGTGCTTTTGACATTCGAATAAAAGAAATACCGGGTCACGTTGGCGCAGGCACTTAAAAACTAAAAAAAAAACTGTTGTACAAAACACATGAACAGTGAATAATAAATACAATATTTGAATAATAACAGAAAGTTTACTCCCCTCACCTCGACCAGTTGCTAAAATGAGTGATTTTGAAGTTCATCCTAACAAACTTCAAGCATTAGGGAATATTTTAACATATAAGTAGCTTTCAAAAACAGAATTTGAAAATGTCTTTTTGTGTCAAATTGAGAAAATAGGGGGCCAAAAACGGGCCTTATCGTACGTTGTCCTTTGTCATAGCAAGAAATTGAACAATTCCTGGAAAATTACCCCTACCCCTGTATTAAATTTGTTACCCCATTGAAAATTGTACACAATTGATGGACCTAAAAATTGGTCGAAATATGAAAAAATACGAATTAACATCCAAACCAGCAAGTGAAATGTATCGCTCATACATATATATAACTACTGGACATGCCAAAGTGTCACCTCTAGAAACAAGTATCTCATTACCTTATCTGTATTGATCGGTCTTGGACCAGGCGACAAAAAAATGCAAATCTGATCATCAAAAATCTTAACATCCCTACATGGAATATAACTTAATTCATCATAACGCAAACATCCAGCGTAGCTTATCAAAATCATAGTCAAATCTCTAACAATAAGCAAGTCATTTTCAAATTCATTAATCTTACAGAGTTCAAGTATTATATCCGAGCTAACAGGGTCTTTCTTTACGACTGGTTTTCCATTTAATCTTTTACATGATTGAGGTAACGAATGAATGTAAGAGTAACTTGTGGGATCAACGTAGCAATGAAGTTCATGTACCCACTTTAAAGCATAACAATTATAGAGTACAAGGTGATGACTTCTTGTCAATCAAATTTTTTAAAAACAATGAAACGTGAATCGGATTAGATGGTAATTTGGTAAAACCGTATCCTTGATCAAAAGATCTCCAACGATTGTAACTATCAAAGTACTTTTTTTTTTACAGTATTGTCACTTCTAGACTGAATTAGATAAACTGACATCTTCCCAAGTTCACCCAAACATCCTACACCACTCTTCTCTACAATATCCACAACATGTTGCCTCAGTCCTAAACCTGCAAATATGGATCATTAGAACATAATATATTTTTTGTAGTGACAAATTCTGCTCCCAACCGTCAAAATACGTGCAACATTTTATTGACACTGTTGACTCGAACTAATTTGTTCTCCAACAATGAATCTAGAGTATACAAAACTCTCTTGACGATTTCAAGTTCACGCCAAGTTGAACTCTCAAAAGGTTTATTTCATACCCAGTTACCAAATACTTCGGTACTATCATATGTGGAACAAAAACCACCAAAGCCTACATCTGAGGCGTCACAAAACAAATCAACATCAAATTTGTCGTGAAAATCAACTGTGCTTATATTCACACCTTTGCTATTCCTTGCTCTGCCAAAAAAATCTCCAAAATGATAACTAATCTTTAGCTTCTGATGTGATTTTTATAGAAGCATCCTAGCTTGCTCTACCGTTAACACAAACATAAAAAAAATCTTGTTCTCAATCTCACCAGATCACCAAATACTTTTTGCATTGATATTAGTTGACCAACTATGCCTGCTTAAATTCGAGCCTTTAACAAAACTTTACCCTTTCCAATCTCAGAAAGTATATAGTTTAAAGTTTGCTCTGCTTCATCAATTTTCTCAGAACTGACGTATATTTTACCAGTTTCAATCAGTGTTCCAAATGAAACCCAACCATTTCAATTTTTGACATGAATCCCAAACACATGTTTCATGTGCAATTAGAATACCTAGCTTTTCAAGTTGAGTTTGAACCAATTAACTACTTTTTTGTCAAGATTCAAAATCTTTGCACACCTCCCAAACCATCATCTAAAACATAATCATTTGTGTGCCTTTAGATCTGATATACTTTACAACTTCTCTGAGAACTTTAGTAAATATGTAACCAGCTGTAGCCAATCCAAATGGTAAGAAATGAAAAACGAAATATCTGTTTGCACCATCTATCTCCCAGGCAAAACCTAAATATTCTCTGTGCAATTCAACAATCTCAATATGGTGATAAGCACTCTTTAAATCATAACCATATAGAAAATCATGCTGGTGAAAATTTTCTCTTGCTAACCTTGTGTCTTCATATTTAAATCTAAATTTAAATAAATAAGTTTAAACATATTTTATTGTTCAAAATGACAAAAGGATCAGACACAAGTTTTACAACTTAGTAACGTCTTCTCCAAAAGAACATCAATTAATAAACACATCAAATATTTCATACTAACAAATATTTTAAGACTCAAAGGATTAACTACAGAAGGTATTTCATTAACTTCTGATATATAACCTTTTGAAAGGAAAGTTTTAGTTTCTGACTTAACAAAACTTGCATTATCAAGAGATGATCTGTTATTTCTAATAATTTTATGTTCTGGTTCTGTTTTGAAAGGTATCTTATACCCATTTTGTATTACATCAATTATGTGTATTACTATGAATTTTCTCCACGGATACATCGATAGCATTTTTCAATCTACCTACTGGACTAACCAGTTTTTCCACATTAGTAACAATTAAGATCAACAGGTTGTATACAAGCAATTAATATTGAAACCGTCTCAATGGCGTTTCTTATTTTTGCATCATTGCAATAAAAATTAGCATCTGATCTACAAAATAAGTTTGAGCTAAGTTTGATAAATATAAAAAAAATAATTATCTTTTGATTTCTATCAGGACAATTATCTGCCCAGTGCCCCCTTTTCCCTCAACTGTATCATTTTCCTGGCTTAAAGGAATCATCTTAATATGCATTCCTGGCATAAATAACTTGTCTATGTTTGATATTTTTCTTGGTTTTCTCTGCTTGACTCTTGCGCTCTGCTTTAGATTGAGCTCTTAACATTTTGCTCTCATCTTCGAAGTCTTTTTCAATTGGGTTGGTAACATACTATTTTATCACTTTCCATCCGAGTTGAGAAGAATCTGCAAGTTTAATTAACTTTTGTCTCTCTTGCACAAAGTCAATACCTTCTGAAATCCTGGATTTAGCGTTTTGTACGATCGCTCTAGTCAAATCTTGAACTTCTAAGCTTGACTTCGCCTCTTTATGATTTTGTTAGAACCTTCACACTGTAGTTTCCTCAATTTTGGCCATTTGAGTCTGCGAAATTTCTTGTTGACTTTCTTGACAGGTGGTCGGCAAAACTTCCATTTATACTGATTAAAAGTCTATATATAGTTTATTCCTTATCATTTATTATAGTGCCGGATCGACGTGGGGCCGGATCGACTTGGGCCGGAACGACTTGGGACGGATCGACTTTAGGCCGGATTGACTTGGGGCTGGAACGACCGGGTACTCAAACTTATCAGTTCACTGTCCATTATAATGTTTATACTGTTCAATAAATCCTGTTGAAATGTTGATATAGCATTAGAAACTTCTCTTGAAATAGAATTTCTTAAAGGGCTGCTCATCATACCGGTGTCCATCTTGACTGTATCAGTGTTGGGTAGAGAGTGATTACTCCACGGGAATATTTTCCGCTAATTTATTACATGTACATGTAATAACCACTTACATGTACATGTAATAACCACTTGATTTATCAGACAGAACGTTGGTACATTAATTTTCCTCTTAACTGCGAAACGCGGAAACTTATCAGATGGATGGGCCGGTGAAAAATGGGGTACGGCAAGCACTTGTTTTTGCAAATATTTGGATGGGCGAGAATTTTTTTTAATATGTTTAGCATGTTTAGTGTATGGGCCATAACTTATTTTATAGGAAACATTTTTCTATCAATTTTATCAGTGTGTAGAGATTTCTTTTGCGGGCGCATAAAACATGTCTCAACAAACTGGTAGCTTCGTACTTTATTTGGCCTTTTTAACTTTTTGGGATTCAAGCGTCACTGATGAGTCTTTTGTAGACGAAACGCGCGTCTGGCGTATACTAAATTTATTCCTGGTATCTATGATGAGATTATTATTGGTTCATTTCTGTCAATTTTAAGGATTAAATTAAGGAATAAAACACTAGAATTTTCTGTTCGGACTAACTTTTTTTTATTGACCTTATAGAATACCAAGTTGTTTAATAGTTTGGTGTATTGCTGTTCAATTTATGGATTTGATTAAAAGGTAAGAAAAAAAAAGCTCAAATTTTTAGTTTAAGCTTAATTCAGATAGTCACCTTTAAATTTTTTATAACTTTTTCAAATCAACTTGGATTTTCATAAAACTCTACAGCTATCTCATTTATATGTTGATCTTATAGAAAGCCAGGTTGTTTGGTAGTTTGGTGAATTGCTGTTAAATTTATGGATTTAATTAATAGGTAACAAAAAAGGCTCAATTTTTTCAGTTGAGGCTAATTTCAGTTAGTCACCTTTAAGTTTTTATTATAACTTTTTCAAATCAACTTGGATTTCCATAAAACTGTACAGCTATCTCATTTATATGTTGATCTTATAGAAAGCCAGGTTATTTTGGTAGTTTGGTGTATTGCTGTAATTTTTATGGAATTTATAAATGGGTAAAAAAAAGCTAAAATTTTCATTTTAGGCTGAATGCAGATAGTCATCTTTAGATTTTTTTTATAACTTTTTAAATCAACTTGGATTTTCATATAAATTTACAGCTATTTCATTTCATATTGATCTTACAGAATACCAGGTTGTTTTGCATTTTGGTGTGTTGCTGTCAAAACTAGGAATTTAATTAATATGTAAGAAGAAAAAATGCATCAAAGTCAAAAACATGTCTTCCTAAATTGCTTTAAAAAGACTATAATTTATTTCTTTATTTGAAATATAAACATGCTCTGTTATTATAAGACAATAATTGGTTATTCAGCATAAGATAATATGTTAACTTAAGTCTACGAGTTATTACCCCTTAATTTAAAGTATTTCCTTTATTTTAAATTAATAGGGCATTTTAAAAATTGAATACAGATTGGATATTTAGTTAATAAATTATTTTGATTGTTAACAAGTTTGAATAAATCTTCATGTCCTATGGTCACAAAAAGGGAAACAAGTGGTGACCCTCAATTATTTAATTTAAAACAAAGACATAAAAAGTGATACATTAAACTGCTTCAAATTTAAAATGACCTCAGATTTCCGAAAAATATAATCTAAGTACATTTCAATATTATGGTTAATATTTCTTCATATGTTGTTTGACTTGCATGAGTATTGTTAGCACTTCTTAAGCTCTAGGATAGACTGGCTGATATATAATAGTATATGCTATTACTTATGTCTTGAGATTTAATTATGGTATTGTATCTGAGACTGCACATGTAAAATCAAATCTATGCATGTATATTCATAGTTTTTTCATATGGGTTTTAAAAACAATAAAATGAATGTTTCTGTTACACACACAAAATATGTATATGGAATTAACAAGCACATTTTAAATTTTGTACTTATACACCAGTTTGATTTCCAGACATAAATATGCAAACATTAAAATAGAAAAAAAACCCTACATCTTTTTGATACTTTGAGTTTTAGAGGGGCAAGTACTTTTGTTATAGAATTTTAAGATGGGCAAGGACTTTTTTGTAGAATTTAAAAGGATGGGCATTAACTTTTTTAATGAAATAATATTAAGAATGCACCGGCCCATCCATCTGGTAAATATTTGAACGGTCCCTTACCTGGACCCGCCCCTGAATACGGCACACGACGGAGTTTTAGGGTAATTAAATCAATAAATTAAAATCTTTTTATAAAGTTTTAGAATAGGCAATTAACAATTTCTGTCCAAATCTTATATGATTTTGTGTCATGTTTCTGCATGAAGTAATAATTTGCTTTGGTGCAATATAATTTTGCTTTGCAATTTAAGTTCAGCGATCGTTCTGCATTGAGGTGAAAAAGCCTATTCGGTGCACGCAAACTTGCTATTTATACTTTGGCCCCGCCCACAAAAATGACGTGGTACACAAGAAAACCATAAAATGAAGAATGGCGGCGAAAAGTGAAAGTAACGACAAACTGCGACAAATTTAGACAAATGCACCTTTAAATGAAGATCATACATCGATTAAATATCATCACTTGATAGTTTTAACATGTTTAAGTACAGGTAACCGTTCCTCTCCTAAAAATACCACATTAGGCGTACTCGGTGACATCTGCATGGAGAAGTGTGGAACGGAGGCCACAAATGTTCATAACAATATATTCATTTCTTTTATTGGTATATTCGAAGGATGTTAAGCAATATTATACCTTTAGAATAAAAAAAGAAATATATAATATGTTGTTTAGATCTTTGCGAAATTTTGTATGTTAACCTAGTCATGATCATCTTTTTAATTTTCTATTTTCATTCTAAAACAAATCTTTTGAAATGTCTCCATTGTAGGTACTTACTTGCTTACTTTGTAAATAAACAGAATATTAATAGATATTTGACGCAATCAGGCCCAATCAGGGCTGAAAGTTGATACTTATATTCAATTAATCGGTCATTTTTCTCCATATAACGTTACTTATTATTACTGACATGCGCAACTATGATTTATTTGTAAGTGCTGGAAACTGAGGATTTCAATTTTATTTTAAACAAACATTTCGATGGTAAGTTTATAAACTTATTCAATATTTTCAGAAAAAAAACCAATTTAACTTTGTCATTTTATTAGCACTTAATTCAATACAATTGACTCCAGTTACATGTATATCAAGTAAAATATTTAAATACTATTACTTTCAGTTCCGGTTGGGTATTTAATAAAAATGCTTAGGTCGACATTGTAACAAAAGAGTTCTGATTATATTACTAAAAGGATCGATATTGATATGCGTCATTGATTTCTGTAAATATGATTCGAAAGAAATTCGCATTTCAAAAATCATATCTATTGAAAGACAGAGCAATATTGCATATCAAGTTCATAACAATGTAATTTCACGGTTGAGTTCACGTGTTAACAAACTTACCTTTGGAAGTCATACGATATCATAGAGTACTATTTGAAAGTTTTATAATGATCAACCATTTAATTTTAAATGTATGTTATGTTTTCACACACTCATATTTTTTCATTTTTTCTTCCTTTTTTATTTTTCGATTAATTCATATGAATCAGGAAATTATATCTGATGTATGTGCCAGATCTATTTCCTTGCATTCGTAATTTTAATTGATCAATGAAATTTATGCAAATAAAACTGACGCGAACGGCAATAACAGTGATATTCAGTGATATTCAGTATTACACGTCAAAACACTGGAGTGGTTTGTTAATACTTTTTAGCTCGCATTTAGTAGTATTGAAAATTTGTTTGTATGCCCAAACACTAGTTGGACATTTAATCAAATATATATGCTTTTCTATTTAAACGCGTAGATGGTGATTCTTCATCCCATTGCATGTACATTACTTATGACATCATGGACAATAGCTATCAACTCAAAAAGCATAAATGTCTCATTAAAAAAACTACATAAATGGAAATCGTGAATCAAAAGTTAAAATGCTAGTAAAACATAGGCTAAATAAAGCCTTTATCGGACCTTGTTCATTCCTCAGTTTTTGTTCTATTCACATCGTCTAAACAAATTAAAAAAAAACCTGAAGTAATTCATTAATAGTCTATAAAATACAATTAATACACATAAAACGCGATTTTATTATCTTCCCTTTATGAATTTGTCTTGCTGTTCAGTATTTTTGTGTTTTCTTCAACTGCAACATATGTCTCCAAATATATATCACCAATCGACGCTGACTCTGTCAATCGTGTGAACATTATGTGTTAACATTACTTATCAGTATGCACATATCAATCTTACATCACAATTTTCTTATCGGTTATATTTTTTTTTTTATAAATGTGTCTTTTTATAAATCTTTCAGAAAGTTATATGGTAAAACTGTTATATTTTTCAAGTCAAAGTCTCAATATTTTGATTCACAGTTTCCACTCACTTATGTTGTCTTTTTTATTCAGTAGTACCAATCGTCAAAGGCTTTTGTGTCCTATTCGACTGTTCCAGACAAGGTTGACATAGTGTGATACAATATCTCCAATACTGGCATATGCATGTTGGATTGAGATATGGCGAATAAAGAACAAGAAAACTTTTACAGAGGATCTACACTGATATTAGATAATACCAAGACATCATTTGTGGATCTTCTAGAACTCCATCTAAAATTGAAGAATATTTCGTTTGAGGATTTTATTGATCTGCATCAACACGAAATCTATCATTTAAGTAACGGTACAAATAGAACTTGTTGTCAGTGTACCCCAGGATATGTTCTTCCCACAAAGCGTATTCTCCATTTGGTACAATTGGAAATCCTTTTTGATCAGTATAAAAGGAAACCCTGTCATCATCCGGGTAAAAAAGGAGACTTTTGTTGTGCGAAACCAAAATCGGGCATTAAAACGGATACCCTAGATATAACTTTAATAAGAGTCTTACTGGTGAACTTTTGTCATGATGTTTTCTGGTATAGTTGTTTGGATCTACCATCGCAATCATTTGAGGATTTCCTGAATAAAAACAAACACCACATTTATCATCTTAGAGATCGGAACATGCAATGCTGTCAATGCCCACCTGGTTTTATTTTCCCAGTGACCAGTCTGCTGTTAGATCTTCAGTCATGGAAGGTTTTGTTTAATTTGCCAGAGTTGCCCTGTCCGCGTCATCGAATGTCACCAAGTGATTTAATTTGTACTGTGTCAGCATCGCGTGGCATTGATGTAAGTGATCTTGAATACAATCTTACTAAACTTCTAATAGAACAGTGCTGTCCACTGCGAAAAGCAATCGAAATTCTTATTGGCCTACGAAATACATACATAGGACATGCAAGCGTTGGAAGGATATCAGACACTAATTTTGAAGTATTCAAATCTAACATAGAATTGGGGTTAATGGAGATTGCCCGAGTTTGTGAAAATGAAGTCTTTACTAAGCAATCTCTTTCAGACGTTTGCAAACGCTCACTTGACGAAACCCTGTGTATTCAGTATCAGAATATGCTGTTGGAGGAGATTCAGAAGGAAAACCGGCTAGAGAAGGTAATTTTATGCAGATGAATAAGCATTGGACAAAAAAAAATGAAATTGGACAAAAGAAATAGCACTCTAAACTACAGACCAAATTGGTATATATGAATCCGTTTCTATGGGCTTTAAAGAATTAACGAATGTGTCCAATTAAGGATTTGGAAGTAGTCTGCATCAGCTGAACATTTCCCAACTATTAAGTTTTGATATTTCTCTAGGGAGGTGATCTGAAAGGCTTTTGGTTTTTACTTACACATCCACTTTCATAAGCTAACATGATCCTAATGTCGACGTGATTCATTATAATTACTATCACTTTACTTCGGCTTGAACTTTTTATTTGAAATATTTCGCCTCTAAAACAGTTAAACGGACCTTTTTTTTTTTAATTCATTCGGGATATCTAGTTAATTAATTATATCGCTCAGTTGTCCAAGGTTAGCGATTCGAGTTGATTTTTTGAGAGAAAAAACACGTCGATCCTGTTAGTCCTTTTCTTCCCATTTTTAGAACAGAAGTTTTGTCTGCACTATATGCGTATTTCGACAGTAAAACTCTCTTTAGTAATGCACGAGACAAAGATATTTTAAAATCTGATTTTGTAAGTTGTTTTTTGTAATTTAGAAATTGGACGACATTATGGTGGAAATACCTGACAAGATAGAACAATCTATAATAAAAACCTTCAACAGTAACATACCGGACATGGTGGAACAATCTGTACAGACAGCACTTAAAAAAACCAATGAACCAAATTCAAAGCTAACTCTTGGTAATGTTTATAAAAGTATTGCAACCTGCATAGTATTTTCAATATTATAACTATATGTACAAAAAATGATGTACATGTAAAGCTTCCTCAATTTGCTTCATGGATTATACATTGCTAACAACACTATTTCCTTTTTCTAGTAGATTATATGAACATATAAGCTGGATTTTCTTCCAATCAAATTATGGTTGCATTAATTATGATAACCTCTAAAAAAGGGAATGTATTCAAAATTTGCGTTAAAAAGTTATTTTAATTAGTTTTAAATATGTTTTAACAAAATTAAAGATATGGCATACACGAAGCACTTTACGAAGGTTTTATTATTTGAATTTATGTGTGTTATACTGACAAAAAGAAAAAAAACCCATCTTAAACTCGTGTATTACTTTATATCTGGTAAATTCAAAAGTGGTTGTAATTTAAGTTTTACAGGATATTGTAATTGTCAATGGATGCTGTTTTAAATTTATTACTCTCTGTCTTTGTAATGAATGTGCCCAAGCAAGATGTATTGCTTAAAGTTTACCCAAAATCAGAAGACTAATTAATCATTCGCGTATAGTTCCATTATACTGACAACAATATTGACAAATATATCAAAGGGAATGATTCAGTAAGTTCAAAAACACAGTAAATTTGAAAATTAATGTTCTAAGACTTTAATTTTTTCAGACCAACAGAGACGAAAAAGAAAACTTTTAGGTAAGTTTTTTATATTAAGAAGGCTAGGAAAATGTTTAAAGTTTCTTGATTGACAACACATTTGTTACGGTCGGAGGACGTATTTTTCAACAGACTATCGGCATTCCAATGGGAACGAATTGTGCCTCTCTTCTTACCGACTTGTTTCTTTATTATTATGAGGCTGACTTCATACAGGAACTTCTGAGAAAGAAAGACAAGAAGTTAGCAATATCCTTTAACTCTACTTTCCGCTATATAGATGATGTTCTTTCACTAAATAATTCAAAATTTGTTGACTATGTCGAATGCATCTATCCCATTGAACTAGAGATAAAGGATACAACAGATACAGTTAAGTCGGCCTCATATCTTGATTTACATCTAGAAATTGACAATGAGGGTCGATTGAAAACAAAACTTTACGACAAAAAAAAATGATATCAGCTTTCCAATTGTGAACTTTCCATTTCTAAGTAGCAACATTCCAGCAGCACCTGCATACGGTGTATATATCTCCCAATTTATACGATATTCCCGTTATTGGAATTCCTATCATGATTTTCTTGATAGAGTGTTGTTGCTTACAAGAAAGCTATTAAATCAAGAGTTCCAAATAGTGAAGTTGAAATCATCTCTTCGTAAATTTTACGGACGCCATCACGAGTTATGACCGTTATGACATAACCGTTTCACAAATGATATAGGATATGTTCCTCACGTCGTAAATACAATCTCCTTCCCTTTCATAAATTTGACCTACCCAATTAGACTATTTACCGGATTTGATATCTTATAAGCAACACGACGGATGCCACATGTGGAGCAGGATCTGCTTACCCTTCCCGAGCACCTGAGATTACCCCTAGTTTTTGGTAGGGTTCGTCTGGTTTATTTTTTAGTTTTCTATGCTATGTCATGTGTTCTATTGTTTGTCTGTTTGTCCTTTTCATTTTTAGCCATGGCGTCAAAAAAAGGTTCTTATACGCAATGACATACCAATCCCGAAAAAGACAATAAATTAACAACACTCTAGTTCTACACAGAAATGTGAAGATAGTAACACTACCGAGAAGACTGGTGGTGACCTCAGGTGTTCCAAAAGTGTAAGCAGATCCTGCTCCACGTCTGTTACTAGTCGTGTTACTTCTATATATTTTTGAAAGTTATATCAAGTGAACAGGCATCAAGCATTACGCAACAGTAGAATTGTAATTAATTGTGTATCGACGTTTTCATTTATGTTATGACACATTGATCTATTTTTTTCAATCTGTGTTTAAGTTTAGAATCGGGAATACTAGTATAAAATTATGACAGTTATTATCCTTTCGTTTGATGTGTTTGAACTTTTGATTTTGCCATTTGACTTCCCGTTTTGAATTTTCCTCGATGTTCAGTATTTTTGTGATTCTACTTTATATTATTGCTAGAGGAATAGTGCTTAGATTGCGTATTATCTGAACGAACTTTTGAAGTTCATAGTATCTTCACTTGATTAACATCCCCGAAAGTAGGTACATGTAGTTATACAGTAACCATAAACCCATCACTGTTTGCCGTTCGCATAATGCCCATAGTTTGAAAATAGGTTTGGAAGGACAACTTCTAGTATGATATTTTATCATCAAATATATATATCATCTAGTACTCCATCTTAATTTTAGATCATAAAAGAACAGATCAAACGCTTATGATTGTTTGGAATAACCTGTTTTGAGTCAAGTTTATTTATTTTTCCATGCTAATTACTAATTCGTTAATTCGTTGATGTAATGTGTACAATTTAAAAATTGTGTTCGGGTTTAATATGCAGGGACAATTAAAATTTTTTGTCATGAAGGCTGGATAGGTAGTAAGCAACATTTTGGTAAATGTTAGTCATGTTTTATATTTAGCACAAGAATTCCATTAATGATATATGTGTCCATTAAATAGAAAATTATGCTGAAACCTAGAATTAAAAAGAAAATATTTAAACGACCATGTGTATCAAACAATGCAAAAATATGTTTTGTATCTTGCAAAAGAGACTTATTTCACTTAAAATTCAAATAAGATATAACAAAATTAGCTTTTTATCAAACATGTGTAATTTTGATTGAAAAAGATAAAATATTCATATTCATTTTCTTTTTTAGAAGATACACTAAATATGATTAAGTGCTACTCATCAGAAGACACGTTTGTGGAAACAGACGTAATACCCATTGCCCTGGATGAGCTAGAGGCAAAAGGCATCACAGTTATCACTGGAACTGCTGGATCAGGTAAATCCCGAAACAGTTTAGAAATATTACGTAGGTTTTCTGCTGGTCATGAAATGTACTGTGGGATTAAATTAAATAACATTTCTGAATGGAATGACATTATCAATCACGATGATAGTTTAATTGTAGTTCTTGATGATGTTTTTGGGAAATCTAATTGCATTTTTAATGCAGAAGATGAAAACATTTTTGACAACATTTATTCGACGATTGTCCAAGGATGTGTAAAAGTTATCTTCACTCTAAGAAATACTATTAAATCTAATACTCAAGTTTCAGATATAATCAACAGACAAAGAATATTTCAAAAGTCTAGATTTATTAATTTAGATTCGGGTGACATTAAAATGGATGAAGAACAAAGGAGAGAATGTCTGCTAAAATACTGTGAAAGCAATAAAATACGCATCGCGTCAACTGAGTATTTATTAAAAGATAAACATATTTTAGATCAATCAATACCAATCTCTTTAAGCTTGACGGAAACATATGAAATAGCCAAAACAGATGTAAACCCGCTTATGGGTTATCCTCAATCCTGCTATCTTTTTACGTCAAATAGAGAATTTACACAACAAGGCGTAGGATTTTTCAAGCACCCTACACAATCTCTTTGCAATGAGATAGAAAGTCTACGAAAGGCTGGACATAGTAACGAAGAAGAAGCATTGCAGTACACTATTTTGGTTTATATGGCCTTAAACGAAGATTTGCTGGATCTTTATGACATAAAATTACAAACATTAAACAAAGTACACGAATTGATATATCATAAAAAGGAGTTTACTACTCAAAATATTCGCCGAGGATTAGGACAGCTGACCATGCGATATCTAAGGATAAATCCTAATGGTACATACTCATTCCAACACCGGAGCATATTTGAGGGTGTTTTATTGTCATATAAGGATCTTGAAGCCGAACATTTGATACCTTTATTACACATCGATTTTATCTTGGAAATTGGTCGCCTTGACGGAAATATGACACAACCTGGAATAGAGAATGAAATTATACTGTTATTCAAAAAAGAGGACTATAATTTGTTGGCACAACATATTATTACGAAAAGGCAACTCAGTAGACAATTTCATGGAAAGACTCTGCTCGTCTAGATTTTTACGAAACGCTGACCGGTATTTTCTTAATGAAATCCTTAAGGAATATATGTTATCCAAATGTGAAATGTTCTGCAGATTACGCAATTTGGATTCAGAGATAGGATATAGAAGATTCAATGAAAAAATTCTAGGAGTACATTTTAGAACATCTAAACGAACATCGGTAACATTTCTAACTTGTTTGCTTAAGTATTCCATAAAATATGCAGATAATAACGACACAATTTGTCATATTCTTAAATTGATCGAACAAGACTTGAACATTTATAAAACTAGCTACATAAACACAACTCACGAACAATGCTTTACAGAAGCTATTTTACAATCATGTGTATACTTAGATAGCATTAAACTAAACATGATATTGAAGTTTGTAAAGAAGAACAAGATCAAATTAGATACACCATCATTCGTATGTTATGATTTCGGTTTAAAATGCGGATTCAACATCGATAGAAAAATTGAAGCAATAAAGCTGCTGTTGCATACTTTTTTGACATACAATTTAATTGACAGTAGGCATATATTAGAAAAGGTGATAGATGTAAACGATACATCTTTAGTAGAACTTTTTTTTGAACAACACAGACAACCTTATCCTAAAATTGACGTTTCTTTAGTTTTCTACCATGCTTGTGCAAAAGGAGCATCTTCCATAGTTCGATGGTTTTTCAGTAACTTCCCTCAAAAAGAATTCAATATTGAAAAAGCATTGCTAGCAGCATGTGAATGCGGGGGCGTTGAATCCCCGAAGCATCTTCTTCTTTCCAAGATGAACATTTAAAGGACTCTGGAAAAGTAGTTTTGTTTCTTTTGAATAACTTTAGGACTAAAATAAATAATTTAGACACTGCAATGTACTATGCACTATTTCGTTCTGAGTTTAACACATGTAGAATTTTAATGGATAACACAGATAACTATTTTGGTGCGAAGAAAGTATTATTAGGAATAGTAAGAGATACTACATATGCATATCAGAGCACAAATGCGTGTTTTGATTTCGTTAAGTATCTTGTAACCGATTATTCATGTCCAACTGTAGAAATTGTAATAAACATTGCTGAAAAGTTCGATGAAAATTTTGACATGGTTGAATGGATTATGAAAAAAACACAAAAAGAAATATTTTACACAGCATGGAAAAAACACAAATGGATACACAAAAAATTATGCGCATTGAAATTGATATATGATACAGAATTGTACAAGACATTAACAGTGACCAATTTAATAGAAGAGGAGATACACTATGGAAATAATGATTGTTTACGATTTTTGATAGAAAAGATAGATATAGAGAAAGCCGTAAACGTCATTTTTGAAAAGGTGTGTTCATGCGGTGATGAGGATTTAATGCAGATGATATTTGAAAAATATAGAAGTTTAAACATTGTAGATGCAATGAACATCGCACTAAAAAACAGGAACTGGGAAGCCGTTCAATGGTTATGTAAAAACTACGATATTGAAAAGTTGAATTTCAGGGCCATCATGGAAGAAGCAATCACTTATGGTCCAATATCAGTAATAAGATATCTTACCGAAATAATAGATCGAAAGTATTTTATTTCGAGGGATATTTTACGGGCTTTGGAACGAGACGAATTATTTATGGACGAAGATGATCGCGAACTTTTAATTAAATGGTACCTTCAAGATTATCAAAATAGATATAGAATAAATGATATGTTGAAACTGTCCTGTATGAAAAACAAAAAATATACGCAAGTGTTATTCAATGCGTCATTTCAAAATAGAAAAAACGAATTCCTACATTTACATACAGCATTGGGAACTTTGCTTGTGTCACAAGACTTTGATTCGCTTAAGATATTATTATGCACATTTGACACTACCATTTTCGATATGAATATGCTAATGAATTGCATTTTGGGTACATTAAGAAACAGAACTAATGTTAATGCTGATAGCATAACAATGTGGTTGTTACAGACATTTGATCCAATACTGTTTGATATACCATACATTTTGGAAAAGACATGTAGCAATGACAATGTAGAAGTTGTTAAATGGATGGATCGTCAGTACAAATTTTCCAATCTAACTTTGGAGTCAGTATTCATAAATGCATGCAAGTATAGTGCTATTTCCGTACTTAAATGGGTATTTGAAAAGATAACTTTTCCAATTAGCTTGAAGAAAGTTATCAAAAATGTTTCAGGTCTAAGAATGTCAGTTGTTATATTCTTAATTCAGAATTTTGATTTAGATCGATCTGACATTACTAAGTTATGCAGACTATATTCGAGCGAGGAGGTTGATCAGTTAGAATTTCAATTATGCTTTTTTGAGGCATACGGCAGTGAATTGGTCGACGTCAAATCAGTGTTTGACAGTGTCTGTCGATTAAGCTCAATAGAAGAGGTGAAGTGGTTCAAGAGCATAGTTGACAATGATCTTAATTTCTTCTCTGCCATAAACGAAGCTGTTTGTGGAAACAATAATGAAACGTTTCTGTTTTTATTTGAACTTGTAAATATAATTGGTCCCAAGGAGGCCAATATGATCTTTATTAAAGCTTGTTACCATGGTAATTTGGAACCTGTAAAAATCCTTCATAATAAGTATGGAGAATCACTTAAAATATCAGTTGCAATAAATGAGCTTTGTAAAAACGAAAGTATAACATATAAACATTTTGATGTTTTTAAGTTTCTTGTCTCGTTTTCTTCACCAAGTATCATAGACTGTCAATTACTTTTGAATCAGGCTTGTAAATCTGGCGACATACTAAATATAATTTGGTTATTTGACAATTTCGATCCTGATATATTCGAAGTACGTTCAGTAATTTACCATGCTTTCGCATTCGACACCTATTTTATAAGCGACTATAAACGACATTGTGAAAATATGATTTTCCTCTTACATCGATGTCATTGTGATTTGGCGGATATACAAGCTATTATGGAAACAGTATGCGGACAAGGGATGATAGAATTAATGAGACGATTAATTGTAACATTTGGTCCGGATTCGTTTGATTTTAGGAGAATTCTAAGTATTGAGTTGAGTCCAATCAATACAGAAATATTTTGTTTGGCATTTTTGTACTGTAAACATTTGCATCTTGATCTGCAGAATATTATTGTGAGTGCTTGTAAAACAGGTGGAAATGAGATACTCAATGTAATCAATTCTTTCCCTGCAGTTTTTGGACAAGACAAAGACTCTCTTGATTATGCTACTACAATACATGCTATCTTAGATATGCAATGTACTTGTAGACAGGATATTAGAAATGAAGTTATCAAGTTGTTGCTGATGAATTCTGACACGAAAACAATAGACATTATGTCAATATTAAAAAAGATCTATACTTTGTATTCCGGCAAACGAAATGCTTTAGTATTGTGGATTCTGAAAAATTGCAGCCATTCTTTAATTGACATACAGGAAACTTTGAATGAAATATGTAAAAATGGAGATATTGATAGCATGCAATACATGATTTATTCGCGCAAATACGCAAATTTTGGAATACAGTCGTGTATACATAGCGCATTTGGCAGCGGGTCCCTAGAGATGATACAGATATTAATAAAAGACTTCCCTGAAATAATTTTTGACAAACAAATCGCAATGAACAATGCCTCTTCCAGTGGATTCTTCGCAGTTGTGCAATGGCTGTTTTATAAATATTCTGTTTGTCCTGATCGTTTTTCGTTCTTGGAACCTATCTTGGATTTGAAATTAGCTCAGTCGATTTTCGATTTAAATTCTGCTATGCTGAATGCCTGTAGAAATGGTAACACAGATGTCGTACAATGGTTGCTTCAACTGTATTCTTATGAAACGTTTGACATGAAATTAAGTCTAATTGAAACAAGTGCGAGTGGAGAAGTTGATTTAGTCAAATGGATGCTAGCAGTATATGATAACGACATTTTCGATATTGAAACGTCTTTAATATCTGCGTGTAAAAATGAAAAAACTGAAGTCATTAAATTCTTCATCGAAAAATTTGGCAAGGATGCTTTCGATATGGAAACTATTTTATCAGAAGCATGCGGAAGTGGAAACATTGAACTGGTAGTATGGCTTTATGAAAACATTGACTGCAAATTATATAATATAAAATCTGCAATGTTGATGGCCTGCGTAAATAACAGAAGTAATGTTGTCCGTTGGATATTAAATAAATTCGACCACAGATTGTTCGATATGCAAATGGCGACAATTGTTGCCTGTGAGTGGGGCAGAATTGAACTTGCATAAAAGCACAAGTGAAAAAAGACATGTTAATTAATTCTATGAAACAAAAACATGAATGACTCACAAAAGCGGTATCAGAACATTGACATAACTTGAGATATATTGTAAGCGTACGTACGTTTTGTTCTACATCATTGTTAAACGTACAATTTATCGCCAGTGCAAGACAGACAGAGAATGAATGTGTAGAAAAACAATATAACAAGATATAATTGGAGTTTGGTATTTTGTTATGAGTTATCAATATTTCAATGTGAAATGCCATATACATCTTTGAAATCTAATATCTGGGAATATGCTTTTGATACTACTAAAAAAATATCAATGTAGTGAATCAAACGACAATAAACTTCATAAAATATATCAGATTCAAGCAAATTTTTGAATAATGTTAATTGCATGAAAGATTAGTGTGTTTCTGAATGACGTATTGGTCACACTACAATAACACAACAGTTTATTTAAAAAATACATAAGTTTAATCACAATGTCACCTTGCGATTGCGATTTTATCATTACAAGTAACACGATTAAACATGTTTACACAGAATGTATTGATTTTCCCGATATTTGGAGAAAACATTTTAATCTGAATAATTTGTACGATTTAATTGATATCATAAAGGAGTAGGTCCGGTAAGGCCACTTTTTGGCCCAAAAATATAACAGTTTTACAAAATTGTTAAAATCAGTCTATGGAAGAAGCGTATCGATAAAAACTTTTCTTATATCACATAGCGATATTGTCTAATATCAATTGTAAATATGCAGACATTCCATGCGGAAAATGTTGTTTTCGGCAACGAAAACTTAAGAAAATACTAACTTTAAAACTTATTGTTCAATTATAAATAACAATTAAGTCTAAATATACACTCAGAAGTTAGTTAAAAGCTAAAGTTTATGTCCGTGTAAAATGTGTAGTGCTGTGTTTTTCTTATATACATAAATAAACAATGCGATACTTTTAAAATATCAATGCGATACTTTTAAAATATCATAGCGGTGTTTTTGTTATATCAATATTAGTACCGATTAGTATTCATAGTAGACTGCTGTACCCATATTTTGACAATTTTACCTATTATGTCTGTTTTTTTCACGCATCGTTGTAAATATGACAGAATTTGATGAGACTGTCATACACGTGAGAGGTTAAGCGCTATAAAACCAGGTTCAATCCACCATTTTCAAAACTTGAAAATGCCAGTACTGAGTCAGAAATATGACAGTTCTTATTTATTAGTTTGGTGTGTTTTATCATTTGATTTTACCATTTAATAAGAGACTTTCTGTTTTGAACTTTCCTCGGAGATTAGTATTTTTTGATGATTTTACTTCTTAGTAGTATTGTATGTAAATAAATAAGCAGTTTTAAGACCATTGCTTAAATTCAAGTTGCTTTTGGTAACATCTTACAAATTTCTCAATTAGTTTTGAAAGCAAAACTAATCAAATAAGGGTTTAATAAACAATGCCGTAATCAAATAGCTAAGTATCACAATGATTGTTCACATATAACATTTAGCAAATTTCATAATGAACGCACTGAAATAATGTTTATCATAATTATACTTAGACTAAATAACATATGATTTTTACCGTTTGATAATAGCATTAAATTAAAGTATTTTCCATATATTTTTCGAATTGGTGCTTAGCGGGCTGATATGAAAATTTTATCACATGCTTCGATTGTTCATCACATGCCTTTCCGTAACGTCACATGGCATTCCGGTGATACTCGGCAAATTCCGGAAAATACACCTCAATGCTACGTTTCAGTGAAAACATAACAAAGTAGTGTACAAAACAGTTATTTGAATACTGGAAAGTATATTGTGTAAAATAAATAAATAAAATTAAAAAAAAATAAAAAATTAGAAAGTTACTTTAAAAAAGTTGACTTTACCAACATCATTTGTATATTGTTGAATTATTTTTTTGTCGATTCGTCCATATAAAAATGTGGGTTTTTTCTCTCTGTTGAGGCATATGATAAAAATATTTCATATTGAATGTATCAAAGTTTGGGTCCGACGTCCGTGAACTTTTCACTCTTCCAACTTCTTTTCGGGAACCATGCACGTAAAAGGATCAATATATGCATCTATTTTTTTTCTGTACTGTTGAAGCATATGATAAAAATATCATAACATGTCATTTTTCATATCGCATGCGTTATCAGCCCTCGAGCCATGCGGCTATTAGGCTGATATTGAACCTAGGGCTGATAATACATGCAAAATGAAAAATACCATGTAATAATCTAATAATATCCAA
Source organism: Mytilus edulis (assembly GCA_019925275.1). Classification (NCBI taxonomy): domain Eukaryota; kingdom Metazoa; phylum Mollusca; class Bivalvia; order Mytilida; family Mytilidae; genus Mytilus; species Mytilus edulis. The sequence continues at coordinate 91,951,725 of CM034354.1, forward strand.
TATGCTCGCAACGAACGCATGGAAGACTTTCATTAAATAACAATGAAACTAACTTGTGATAAAGATGAATCATACTGTCCTCGTTCTGATTGATTCGAAATAATCTAATGTACTTTTGAATCTCCTTTTTTTTTACAAATTATACCGTTGGTTTTCCTGTTTGAATGGTTTAACACTAGTAATGTTTTTGTTCCTATATAGCGTGGTGTTCGCTGTGAGCCAAGGCTCCGTGTTTAAGGACCTACTTTGATCTATAATCTATAATGGTTTACTTTAAACAAATTATTACTTTGATGGAAAGTTGTCTCATTCGAACTCATGCACCATCTTCTTATATTTTTTATTTTCGTTAAGTTGTCCAATTTATAGTCTGATGCTACTCTGTTGGTATCTTCAAAGTTCGGGACATCTGCATTTGTACATTTTAATTTGTTTGGATTATTGATTTTACCATTTGACTATTTATTGTAATTTGGAGCTGTATTGGATTGGATTGTTTGAATGAATGTTTCTTTTAAGTAATGATATTTTTTGTCTATTTCGATATTACCAAGGTGGATAGGCTATAGCAGTGTGACCAGTATATTATAATGTAATAGGTCGGTAGACGTATTTGCAACCGCATTTAAATTCCGACATTGCATCATTACTTCAAATAGAATGATAAAAAATAAGATGTGGTATGATTGCCAATGAGACAACTGTCCACAAGAGACCAAAAATAACACAGACATTTACAACTATAGGTGACCGTACGGCCTTCAACAATGAGCAAAGCACATACCACACAGTCAGCTATAAAAGGCCCCGATAAGACAATGTAAAACAATTCAAACCTGAAAACTAACGGCCTTATTTATATAAAAAAAATGAACGAAAAACAAATATGTAACACTTAAACAAACGACACCAACTGAATTACAGGCTCCTGACTTCGGACAGGCACATACATAAATAATGTGGCGGGGTTAAACATGTTAGTTAGTCGGTTAAACCATGTGATTGAAAAAAAATAGACTGAACAGATCATTAACACTTTCAACTATCAATAGGGTCAAGAAACATTTTTGAAATGATAAGTTCATGTAAGTGTTAATTTTGTTACAGTTACGAAATTTTAGTGATATTGATCCTAAAACATTAAACCGGTCATGATCCAAGTTTGTGAATTATGTTTGCAGTTATCTTGACATGCATTGTGACGTGTCATCGTATTCATTTTATATTAAAAAACTATAGCAGTTATATTAGAAAAGTATCGCATTCATAAATTTTTGATATTAAAAAATCATCGCTATGATAAAAGACAAATATCGCATTGATATTTTAAAATATAGCAGTATCGTTGACTTATAGGTGATTTTGGCGTAGCAAACAATTGAATTCATCTCAATTGCATTCCACTGAATTTGCTACATGATATTTATAGAGTATGTACATCTACAAATGATAAATCGTGCATTTATGTTTTATTTATTCAATAATTAAATTTTCTCGTTTAAATACACCTTGCTTGTTATTACATAAAATAACTCATGAAAACTATACACCAGACGTATGTCGTGTTAAATGTCACCCTGTTTTAAGAAAAGAGTCATTACTTTATACCGAGAAATCTGCCTTTCTTCGTACAAATGCTAACATTCGTCTGAAATTTCCCACAATGCAACTCGTTGATATAAGACAATATCGCTCGTTGATATAAGAAAAGCTTTTTTCGAATCGCTTCTTCCATAGACTGAAAATGTAAACTTTTAGTTATTTATTGGACAAAATGTTGGACAGATGAATGCTTCAGCTACATAAATATGGGCTGTTTTTGACATTACAATGCACTTATATCGGGTTGTAGCACCATTAAGTCATGCTAAATTACTGAAATCTTCAAAATTCTATCATTTTAGTTAAATTTTAGACGGTTTCTATATATCTTCAATCGGATCGTTTTTAATGACTTAATCAGTTAAAATCTTTCACATAAACTAATTGAATCAAGTGAAATAGACACTTAAGTGTTTAAAAAGTGGTCAAAATCTTTCGTCAGATGAAACTGAAATTTGAGGCCAAAATGAGTCCTTACCGGACCTACTCCTTTGAGAATGGAAATGGGGAATGTTTACCAGAAGTTGAAATGATTTTAGTAAGAAGTGGTCGATTCGAAAACTATTCACAACTTGAAACTAACGTCAAACGTTGATGATCGGTTACACCACTTAGTCTTATAAAATTCATTAATGAATAATTTTGCTAAAACCTGAAGTTTTAGTAATTTGAAAGTCTTTTTGTCGGCTTTTAAAACCTTGTTTTGGGTTATAATATTTGATTTGTTATTTCACATTTTTTCCACCATAAAAGGAATCGGGAGAGTAGTCAAAGTACCGCGTTGTTTTTGTATAGTTCTACAGACAAACCATTTCACAATTTCTTTTATAAAAACAGTGTTGATATCAATGCAACTCGTTGATATAAGACAATATCGCTCGTTGATATAAGAAAAGCTTTTATCGAATCGCTTCTTCCATAGACTGAAAATGTAAACTTTTAGTTATTTATTGGACAAAATGTTGGACAGATGAATGCTTCTGCTACATAAATATGGGCTGTTTTTGACATAACAATGCACTTATATCGGGTTGTAGCACCATTAAGTCATGCTAAATTACTGAAATCTTCAAAATTCTATCATTTTAGTTAAATTTTAGACGGTTTCCGTGTAAAACGAAAGTGGCCGCATTCGTGTTCATCCTTAATATTGCAATGTAAGTTGTATTATATGATAATACATAACATATATAAAGGTTGTGGATGAACACGAATGCGGCCACTTTCATTTTTGACAAAAACAATCTGAAAAGTGACGTTTTTTGGCATATTTGAGAGATTTTTCATATTTGAGCTTCAATCGGATCGTTTTTAATGACTTAATCAGTTAAAATCTTTCACATAAACTAATTGAATCAAGTGAAATAGACACTTAAGTGTTTAAAAAGTGGTCAAAATCTTTCGTCAGATGAAACTGAAATTTGAGGCCAAAATGAGTCCTTACCGGACCTACTCCTTTGAGAATAGAAATGGGGAATGTGCCAAAGAGACAACAACCCGACCATAGAAGAAAACAACATCATTCCTATTTCATTTTTAAAAGAAACAATTTTCAAAACATAATCTTGTTATTGAATATATTTGTAAATAGACATACCTTTCTTTTGTGCAAGTCTTTTGAAATAACAGTAAATTTTTTTTAAGAATGCGGAATTTAAATGATATTTAAGCTTTTAACTTGCACAATTTTTAGTCTAAAGTTCTAAAAAAAAAAAATCCTACTAGAAATTCGTGGTTCGAACATGCGAGCATTTACTTCAATAGTCTTCTGTCCTGGTATGAACTGTATAAAAGTGAATAAAAGAGCGTCTTACATTTTGTTTACCAGAAGTTGAAATGATTTAAGTAAGAAGTGGTCGATTCGAAAACTATTCACAACTTGAAATTAACGTCAAACGTTGATGATCGGTTACACCACTTAGTCTTATAAAATTCATTAATGAATAATTTTGCTAAAACCTGAAGTTTTAGTAATTTGAAAGTCTTTTTGTCGGCTTTTAAAACCTTGTTTTGGGTTATAATATTTGATTTGTTATTTCACATTTTTTCCACCATAAAAGGAATCGGGAGAGTAGTCAAAGTACCGCGTTGTTTTTGTATAGTTCTACAGACAAACCATTTCACAATTTCTTTTATAAAACAGTGCTGATTCAGAGAACTACAGTACATCTGAAGTTTTTTTAGTCCGCGTCATCGAATGTCACCAAGTGATTTAATTTGTAATGTGTCAGCATCGCGTGGCATTGATGTAAGTGATCTTGAATACAATCTTACTAAACTTCTAATAGAACAGTGCTGTCCACTGCGAAAAGCAATCGAAATTCTTATTGGCCTAAGAAATACATACATAGGACATGCAAGCGTTGGAAGGATATCAGACACTAATTTTGAAGTATTCAAATCTAACATAGAATTGGGGTTAATGGAGATTGCCCGAGTTTGTGAAAATGAAGCCTTTACTAAGCAATCTCTTTCAGACGTTTGCAAACGCTCACTTGACGAAACCCTGTGTATTCAGTATCAGAATATGCTGTTGGAGGAGATTCAGAAGGAAAACCGGCTAGAGAAGGTAATTTTATGCAGATGAATAAGCATTGGACAAAAAAAATGAAATTGGACAAAAGAAATAGCACTCTAAACTACAGACCAAGTTGGTATATATGAATCCGTTTCTATGGGCTTTAAAGAATTAACGAATGTGTCCAATTAAGGATTTGGAAGTAGTCTGCATCAGCTGAACATTTCCCAACTATTCAGTTTTGATATTTCTCTAGGAAGGTGATCTGAAAGGCTTTTGGTTTTTACTTACACATCCACTTTCATAAGCTAACATGATCCTAATGTCGACGTGATTCATTATAATTAATATCACTTTACTTCGGCTTGAACTTTTTATTTGAAATATTTCGCCTCTAAAACAGTTAAACGGACCTTTTTTTTAATTCATTCGGGATATCTAGTTAATTAATTATATCGCTCAGTTGTCCAAGGTTAGCGATTCGAGTTGATGTTTTGAAAAAAACGTCGATCCTGTTAGTCCTTTTCTTCCCATTTTCAGAACAGAAGTTTTGTCTGCACTATATGCGTATTTCGACAGTAAAACTCTCTTTAGTAATGCACGAGACGAAGATATTTTAAAATCTGATTTTGTAAGTTGTTTTTTGTAATTTAGAAATTGGACGACATTATGGTGGAAATACCTGACAAGATAGAACAATCTATAATAAAAACCTTCAACAGTAACATACCGGACATGGTGGAACAATCTGTACAGACAGCACTTAAAAAAACCAATGAACCAAATTCAAAGCTAACTCTTGGTAATGTTTATAAAAGTATTGTACCCTGCATAGTATTTTCAATATTATAACTAGAGTATGTACAAAAAATGATGTACATGTAAAGCTTCCTCAATTTGCTTCATGGATTATACATTGCTAACAACACTATTTCTCTTTTCTAGTAGATTATATGAACATATAAGCTGAATTTTCTTCCAATCAAATTATGGTTGCATTAATTATGATAACCTTTAAAAAAGGGAATGTATTCAAAATCTGCGTTAAAAAATTATATTAATTAGTTCTAAATATGTTTTAACAAAATTAAAGATATGGCATACACGAAACACTTTACGAAGGTTTTATTATTTTAATTTATGTGTGTTATACTGACAAAAAGAAAAAGAAAACATCTTAAACTCGTGTATTACTTTATATCTGGTAAATTCAAAAGTGGTTGTAATTTAAGTTTTACAGGATATTGTAATTGTCAATGGATGCTGTTAAATTTATTACTCTCTGTCTTTGTAATGAATGTGCACAAGCAAGATGTATTGCTTCAAGTTTACCCAAAATCAGAAGACTAATTAATCATTCGCGTATAGTTCCATTATACTGACAACAATATTGACAAATATACCAAAGGGAATGATTCAGTAAGTTCAAAAACACAGTAAATTTTAAAATTAATGTTCTAAGACTTTAATTTTTTCAGACCAACGGAGACGAAAAAGAAAACTTTTAGGTAAGTGTTTTATATTGAAATAGCCAGGAAAATGTTTAAAGTTTCTTGATTGACAACACATTTGTTACGGTCGGAGGACGTATTTTTCAACAGACTATCGGTATTGCAATGGGAACGAATTGTGCCTCTCTTCTTGCCGACTTGTTTCTTTATTATTATGAGGCTGACGTCATACAGGAACTTCTGAGAAAGAAAGACAAGAAGTTAGCAATATCCTTTAACTCTACTTTCCGCTATATAGATGATGTTCTTTCACTAAATAATTCAAAATTACTATGTCGAATGCATCTATCCCATTGAACTAGAGATAAAGGATACAACAGATACAGTTAAGTCGGCCTCATATCTTGATTTACATCTAGAAATTGACAATGAGGGTCGATTGAAAACAAAACTTTACGACAAAAAAAAAATGATATCAGCTTTCCAATTGTGAACTTTCCATTTCTAAGTAGCAACATTCCAGCAGCACCTGCATACGGTGTATATATCTGCCAATTTATACGATATTCCCGTGATTGGATTGCCTATCATGATTTTCTTGATAGAGTGTTGTTGCTTACAAGGAAGCTATTAAATCAAAAGTTCCAAATAGTGAAGTTGAAATCATCTCTTCGTAAATTTTACGGACGCCATCACGAGTTATGACCGTTATGACATAACCGTTTCACAAATGATATAGGATATGTTCCTCACGTCGAAAATACAATCTCCTTCCCTTTCATAAATTTGACCTACCCAATTAGACTATTTACCGGATTTGATATCTTATAAGCAACACGACGGATGCCACATGTGTAGCAGGATCTGCTTACCCTTCCCGAGCACCTGAGATTACCCCTAGTTTTTGGTAGGTTCGTCTGGTTTATTCTTTAGTTTTCTATGTTATGTCATGTGTTCTATAATTGTTTGTCTGTTTGTCCTTTTCATTTTTAGCCATGGCGTCAAAAAAAGGTTCTTATACGCAATGACATACCAATCCCGAAAAAGACAATAAATTAACAACACTCTAGTTCTACACAGAAATGTGAAGATAGAGTAACACTTAACAACCGAGAAGACCGGTGGTGACCTCAGGTGTTCCAAAAGTGTAAGAAGATCCTGCTCCACGTCTGTTTCTAGTCGTGTTACTTCTATATATTTTTTGAAAGTTATATCAAGTGAACAGGCATCAAGTATTACGCAACAGTAGAATTGTAATTAATTCTTGCTTAACCAAGAATTTTCGAAACAGGATATGTGTATCGACGTTTTCAATTATGTTATGACACATTGATCTATTTTTTCAATCTGTGTTTAAGTTTAGAATTGGGAATACTAGTATAAAATTATGACAGTTATTATCCTTTCGATTGATGTGTTTGAACTTCACTCTAAGAAATACTATTAAACTAATACTCAAGTTTCAGATATAATCAACAGACAAAGAATATTTCAAAAGTCTAGATTTATTAATTTAGATTCGGGTGACATTAAAATGGATGAAGAACAAAGGAGAGAATGTCTGCTAAAATACTGTGAAAGCAATAAAATACGCATCGCGTCAACTGAGTATTTATTAAAAGATAAACATATTTTAGATCAATCAATACCAATCTCTTTAAGCTTGGTGGAAACATATGAAATAGCTAAAACAGATGTAAACCCGCTTATGGGTTATCCTCAATCCTGCTATCTTTTTACGTCAAATAGGGAATTTACACAACAAGGCGTAGGATTTTTCAAGCACCCTACACAATCTCTTTGCAATGAGATAGAAAGTCTCCGAAAGGCTGGACATAGTAACGAAGAAGAAGCATTGCAGTACACTATTTTGGTTTATATGGCCTTAAACGAAGATTTGCTGGATCTTTATGACATAAAATTACAAACATTTAACAAAGTACACGAATTGATATATCATAAAAAGGAGTTTACTACCCAAAATATTCGCCGAGGATTAGGACAGCTGACCATGCGATATCTAAGGATAAATCCTAATGGTACATACTCATTCCAACACCGGAGCATATTTGAGGGTGTTTTATTTCATATAAGGATCTTGAAGCCGAACATTTGATACCTTTATTACACATCGATTTTATCTTGGAAATTGGTCGCCTTGACGGAAATATGACACAACCTGGAATAGAGAATGAAATTTTACTGTTATTCAAAAAAGAGGACTATAATTTGTTGGCACAACATATTATTGCTGAGTTACGAAAAGGCAACTCAGTAGACAATTTCATGGAAAGACTCTGCTCGTCTAGATTTTTACGAAACGCTGACCGGTATTTTCTTGATGAAATCCTTAAGGAATATATGTTATCCAAATGTGAAATGTTCTGCAGATTACGCAATTTGGATTCAGAGATAGGATATAGAAGATTCAATGAAAAAATTCTAGGAGAATATTTTAGAACAACTAAACGAACATCGGTAACATTTCTAACTTGTTTGCTTAAGTATTCCATAAAATATGCAGATAATAACGATACAATTTGTCATATTCTTAAATTGATCGAACAAGACTTGAACATTTATAAAACTAGCTACATAAACACAACTCACGAACAATGCTTTACAGAAGCTATTTTACAATCATGTGTATACTTAGATAGCATTAAACTAAATATGATATTGAAATGTGCAAAGAAGAACAAGATCAGATTAGATAAACAATTATTCGTGTTTTATGATTTCAGTTTAAAATGCGGATTCAACATCGATAGAAAAATTGCAGCAATAAAGCTGCTGTCACATACATCTTTGACTGACAATTTGATTGACAGTCGGCATATATTAGAAAAGGTGATTGATGCAAACGATACATCTTTAGTAGAACTCTTTTTTGAACAACACAGACAACCTTATCCTAAAATTGACGTTTCTTTAGTTTTTTACCATGCTTGTGCAAAAGGAGCATCTTCCATAGTTTGATGGTTTTTCAGTAACTTCCCTCAAAAAGAATTCAATATTGAAAAAGCATTGCTAGCAGCATGTAAATGTGGGGGCGTTGAATCTCCCGTAGTATCTTCTTCTTTCCAAGATGAACATTTAAAGGACTCTGGAAAAGTAGTTTTGTTTCTTTTGAATAACTTTAGGACTAAAATAAATAATTTAGACACTGCAATGAACTATGCACTGTTTCGTTCTGAGTTTAACACATGTAGAATTTTAATGGATAACACAGATAACTATTTTGGTGCGAAGGAAGTATTATTAGGAATAGCAAGATATACTACATATGCATATCAGAGCACAAATGCGTGTTTTGATTTCGTTAAGTATCTTGTAACCGATTATTCATGTCCAACTGTAGAAATTGTATTAAACATTGCTGAAAAATTCGATGAAAATTTTGACATGGTTGAATGGATTATGAAAAAAACACAAAAAGAAATATTTTACACAGCATGGACAAAACACAAATGGATACACAAAAAATTATGCGCATTGAAATTGATATATGATACAGAATTTTACAAGACATTAACAGTGACCAATTTAATAGAAGAGGAGATACAATATGGAAATAATGATTGTTTAAGATTTTTGATAGAAAAGATAGATATAGAGAAAGCCGTAAACGTCATTTTTGAAAAGGTGTGTTCATGCGGTGATGAGGATTTAATGCAGATGATATTTGAAAAATATAGAAGTTTAAACATTGTAGATGCAATGAACATCGCACTAAAAAACAGGAACTGGGAAGCCGTTCAATGGTTATGTAAAAACTACGATATTGAAAAGTTGAATTTCAGGGACATCATGGAAGAAGCAATCACTTATGGTCCCATATCAGTAATAAGATATCTTACCGAAATAATAGATCGAAAGTATTTCAATTCGAGGGATATTTTACGGGCTTTGGAACGAGACGAATTATTTATGGACGAAGATGATTGCGAACTTTTAATTAAATGGTACCTTCAAGATTATCAAAATAGATATAGAATAAATGATATGTTGAAACTGTCCTGTATGAAAAACAAAAAATATACGCAAGTGTTATTCAATGTGTCATTTCAAAATAGAAAAAACGAATTCCTTCATTTACATACAGCATTGGAAACTTTGCTTGTGTCACAAGACTTCGATTCGCTTAAGATATTATTATGCACATTTGACACTACCATTTTCGATATGAATATGCTAATGAATTGCATTTTGGGTACAATAAGAAACAGAACTAATATTAATGCTGATAGCATAACAATGTGGTTGCTACAGACATTTGATCCAATACTGTTTGATATACCATACATTTTGGAAAAGACATGTAGCAATGACAATGTAGAATTTGTTAAATGGATGGATCGTCAGTACGAATTTTCCAATCTAACTTTGGAGTCAGTATTCATAAATGCATGCAAGTATAGTGCTATTTCCGTACTTACATGGGTATTTGAAAAGATAACTTTTCCAATTAGCTTGAAGAAAGTTATCAAAAATGTTTCAGGTCTAAGAATGTCAGTTGTTATATTCTTAATTCAGAATTTTGATTTAGATCGATCTGACATTACTAAGTTATGCAGACTATATTCGAGCGAGGAGGTTGATCAGTTAGAATTTCAATTATGCATTTTTGAGGCATACGGCAGTGAATTGGTCGACGTCAAATCAGTGTTTAACAGTGTCTGTCGATTAAGCTCAATAGAAGAGGTGAAGTGGTTCAAGAGCATAGTTGACAATGATCTTCTAAATTTCTTCTCCGCCATAAACGAAGCTGTCTGTGGACACAAAAATGAAACGTTTTTGTTTTTATTAGAATTTGTAAATATAATTGACCCCAAGGAGGCCAATAGGATTTTTATCAAAGCTTGTTACCATGGTAATTTGGAACCTGTAAAATTCCTTCATAATAGATATGATGAATCACTTAGCATATCAGTAGCAATCGAAGAGCTTTGTCGAAATGAAAGTATAACACATAAGCATTTTGATGTCTTTAAATTTCTTTTTTCGCTTTCTTCGCCAAGTATCATCGACTTTCAATTACTAATGAATGGGGCTTGTAAATCTGGCGACATAGAAAATATAACCTGGTTATTAGACTTCTCTGATCCCGATATATTTGAAGTACGCTCAGCAATACACCATGTTTTCGACACCTTGTTTGCAACCGACCATTGTGAAAATATAATTATTTTACTCTTAAATCGTTGTCATTGTGATTTGTCGGATAAACAAGCTATTATGGAAACAGTATGCAGACAAGGGATGGTAGAAATAATGAAACGTTTAGTTCTATCATTTGGTCCCGATTCTTTTGATTTCAGGAGCATTCTAAGTATTGAGTTGAGCCCAATCTATACAGAAATATTTTGTTTGGCATTTTTCTACTGTAAACATTTGCATCTTGATCTGCAGAATATTATTGTGAGTGCTTGGAAAACAGGTGGAAATGAGATACTAAATGTAATCAATTCTTTCCCTGCAGTTTTTGGACAAGACAAAGACTCTCTTGATTATGATAGTACAATACATTCTATCTTAGATATGCAATGTTCTCGTAGACATGATATCAGAAATGAAGTTATCAAGTTGTTGCTGATGAATTCTGACACGAAAACGATAGACATTATGTCAATATTAAAAAAGATCTATACTTTGTATTCCGGCAAACGAAATGCTTTAGTATTGTGGATTCTGAAAAAATTGCAGCCATTATTTAATTGACATACAGGAAACTTTGCATGAAATATGTAAAAATGGAGATATTGGTAGCATGCAATACATGATTTATTCGTGCAATTACGCAAGTCTTGGAATACAGTCGTGTATACATAGCGCATTTGGCAGCGGGTCTTTAGAGATGATACAGATATTTATAAAAGACTTCCCTGGAATAATGTTTGACAAACAAATCGCAATGAACAATGCCTCTTCCAGTGGATTCTTTGCAGTTGTGCAATGGCTGTTTTATAAATATTCTATTTGTCCTATCGTTTTTCGTTCTTGGAACCTATCTTGGATTTGAAATTAGCTCAGTTGATTTTCGATTTAAATTCTGCTATGCTGAATGCCTGTAGAAATGGTAACACCGATGTCGTACAATGGCTGCTTCAACTGTATTCTTATGAAACGTTTGACATGAAATTAAGTCTAATTGAAACAAGTGCGAGTGGAAAAGCTGAATTAGTCAAATGGATGCT